>CM037868.1:25338231-25715731 GCA_021292105.1 Anadara kagoshimensis
GGGGCACCCCAACATTTGCCCCTGCTTTCCGACTTTTTTCCCTCTCGCTTACCGCAAATTGTCAAGCAACCAATGGATGGACCAGTTAATTAGTGGTACTGATTAATTAATTCGTGTACAGGTAGGTAATTGCAATCAGAGGATTATGTAATGTACCAGTTCGCTGAGGTATGAAAGAATTTAGGTAGTGCTGACCAGTCTTAGGTGATAATGTTATTTACCTGATCACTTAGGCATGAAAGAACCCAGTTAGTATTAGTAAATGACGTTAATTAGTAATACTAATTAAGACACTTCTGTCTTGTCAGAAAGCATGAATTTTAAACTAGGCTGTTATCAGAACTTCAAAAATAATTCTTATTCAAGGACAGATGCCATAAAGAGTGATTCCATTAATCATAAATGAATATTGGGACCAAGGGTCAGGGCCCAGAGAGAGAGAGAGAGAGAGGAGAGAGAGAGAGAGAGAGAGATAGAGAGAGCTAATTAGAATGGTACATTTTTAGCACATAAGATTATCTTTTTGTATATTTTTATAGCGCAAAGACCTATTTTCATATAAAAGTACAATTTTTTTTTATTTTTAATTGGTTTTAATAGATAAATTCCATCTCATTTGACTTTTTATTCTATCCGTCCGTTATTGGCTTTATGGAACAAATCTAAAATGATAAGTGCTATTTTCTGGTAAAAAGGATTCTTCTGTGTTGCACCATTATACTGATTATTTAGTATAATAATGTAATAATTTAATTAATATAATAAAATTAACTTGAATGTTCAGATGGATGTCATATGGATAATTTTAAACAAGTGTGGAAAAAAGGGGAGGAAGGAGACCTTCCACTTCGGTAGCAGCCAGCTCGGTAGAGTGTCGACTGTCCGCTCCAGAAGTGGAAGGTCGCGGGTTTGGTCTCTGGCCGGGTCTGATCCAAAACTTGAAAAAGGGTAGTGACTATTCACTCGGATCCGCTTTTGAGTATGACAATGGTAATATTTTTTTAAACAGTTTTACCAGATTTATAACAGTAGGAAATGTCGCTAGTTCTACTGTTTCAATTTGTAAAGAGTACTATTATTATAATGTTTAACATGTGCACCCCTTTTCTCTCTCTCTCTCTCTCTCTCTCTCCTCTCTCTCTCTCTCTCTCTCTCCGTGAATTGAATTAATTTCTGAAATTATTTTATTTAACATTCTCACTGTTTCCCTCATAAAACAGTCATTTAAGTTAATGCGAGATTTTGAAGGATAGATTAAGATTATAACAAATTATCATTAAAACTCGTCCTTCCATTTTGTACAGATTATTAAATGTCGCTGGTACAATATTATAGTTGTTTATCAAACAAGGAAATAAGTATTGGTATTACAACAAAAATGTAACTAAATTATAAAAGACAATTTAAAATAAAATTTACTTAAAATTATTGTTTTAATTTCAAGAATTATTGAAATATTTTAATAAAAAAGCAGTAGTATGATTAAGATTATACAAATAGGAATGGATATCTGATCGATAATTGATCTTTATAAAAATGATGTTTGCCAGTCAGATAAATAAGTGTATTACAGGTAAAGGTTTGATATGCCCGTCTTCCTTTGATCAGAAATCTTAAGTCAGTTAAATTAACCTAAAAATTATTCCTCTCAAGAATGAAAGAGCAAACTATAATAATAATAATAATAATAATAATAATAAAATATTTCTTAAATGGAGTAAAACATTTCATTTATATATTTTATTATTAAATCTGAAAGATTTAGAGCTAGTCACGTGATCCTTAGGCTACCGGGTACTAATATAGTTTAAAAATATAAAATGCATATTCATGTCTTCCGTGGCCTAATGGATAAGGACGTAGAGTCAGGAAAGGATGTAATCTGGGGAACTAAGGGTAGTGAGTTCAAGTCCCGCTGCGAGCGAAATTAGATAAGTAAATTTGTAATAAATGATGTTAAATAAAGTGTTCTTCTTTATTTGTGATTTCAGGACTACTTGCAAAACAACCAAAATTAGTATAAATTGATAAAGAAAAATGATTAAATAAATAAGTTTATTTTTTATAAATTTACAAATTTTATAAATAAATAAAAAAAAAACAAAATAAAATAATTTTTTTTAAATAAAACAATAAAATAAAATAAAAACAGTGTGAGAGTATAATAAGTTAAATAATTATATTTAACATCACATTTATATAAATTTAAAATTTAAAAAAATGTAAAGAAATTTGTTTTCTGTGTTTATTTAAACGAATCCTTAAAGATCCTTAAAGCCGCCTTAAAGATCCTTAAAATTTCAGTTCCATTAAGGATCTTTAAGGATGTCCTTAAAGAGACCTTAAAGACACATTTAAGGTCCTTAAAGACCCCTTAAAGATCCTTAAAGCCCCATTTAATGAGTCTTTAAGGGGGCTTTAAGGATCCTTAAAGGTGACTTTTCTTGTGCTCGATATCAGCAAATTACATATTCGGACAAACTTCTGAATAAGAAAAACAATTCAATATAATAACCATAGTGTTTAACTATTGCTATTGGTGTCTCGAAATAAGACAAAGAAACAACAAGTTCATATCAACATTTGCGTATTTCCAATTAAACGTGTACTCAAGTAGACACTGTATAAAAATAATATAGCGGAAACAAACATTATTTTGATTTTTCTTATAGCTAAAAATGATGGCGTATTGATATCAAATTTAAAAAAGTAGATTCACTATCGTCATTAGTTTTATTTATAATGCGACATTTAATCTGTCACGTGATACGAAATAGGGAAAAACTCTATGGTACTAAAATCGTGTAGCAATCAAAACCTTTTGTATACATTAGAACCTGAAAGCATCTTGTTATTAATTCACAAAAGAGTAACTATCGACATTTCCACATTTCAAAAGGTATATCGAGATAGATGTTACTTAAAGAAAATTAAAAAATAGCAATTTTGACAATGTTTCCAAAGTACTGCTACCTTCCAACTTCAGTATTGCAAGATTGTCTTTTAATTTGATTTTAATTTTAATTTACAATGTAAATAAAAGTCGTCACTTGTTATTAATTCCTTGTGACATATTTATTGTTTCCCTGAGAGATACGTATCAAAGTTTATTTTCAAATATTTTGTTAAAATTCGCAACAATATCAGCCATAAAGGTATATCGAGATAGATGTTACTCAAAGAAAATTAAAAAATAGCAATTTTGACAATGTTTCCAAAGTACTGCTACCTTCCAACTTCAGTATTGCAAGATTGTCTTTTAATTTGATTTTAATTTTAATTTACAATGTAAATAAAAGTCGTCACTTGTTATTAATTCCTTGTGACATATTTATTGTTTCCCTGATAGATACGTATCAAAGTTTATTTTCAAATATTTTGTTAAAATTCGCAACAATATCAGCCATAAAGATATGTTCAAATTACTATACTGCAACGACATTAGGTGTAAAACTCTAGAGATCTCCCAACGTAATGTTCGATAAATATCCTTTGTAATTGTTGTTTGTTTAAGAAATGACAGTGATATCGATGTAGATAAATCGCTGTTTTAATCAATAGTAAAACTAAAAACTTCCATTTTTTAATTAATTTGTTTTTAATATAATCATTCTAAGACGTAGACGAGGATTGTTGAATGTGTAAGATCGTGATTGATATGGTGCTGATTAATTTGACTTTGATCATCAACCTGCCAGTAATACTCATTCTTGATTGATTAATGAGTAATTTTGATTGATTAGTCGGATTTTGTAAATGTTCTAGACGAATTAATTTTCACTGAAAACAATTTAAGCGGTGTTTTGATTAAAGGTAAGAGGTGGTAACGAAGTTGTCAGTAATTATCAAAAACCCGTAAACCTAAATTAAGTGACAAAATTAGTGTAAATTTAGTCGCATCGAATGTTCGAAATAATAACATCTGATAATTATTTTCTCCAATTGGTCAATGTGCAGCCGAGTCAAGACGTTATTGTTGAAAACATTTTAGGTTTTTATCGGTTTATTTTTTATATCTAAAGGATATATTTGTTTTCCGAAGATGAAATATTTTCCACACATTTTAGTATTTACTTTTACATTTTACATAGACTACTGACCACAATTGTTACAAAACACAATCATCTACATAGATTACCATTCAACAAATTTGCTGAGCATACCAATTTTTTAGTCACGGTGACTTTTCTTATTTTCTGACATTGATTAATATGTTTAGTTTTGATTTCTTGGTCTAATGATTTGTTAGAAAACAATTATAGATTGTAAATTTAGTTTTCATTACAGTTCATAATATTAAAGTCCTATAAACGATTTCGCAACGTCGTGATTAGTATTTTTTCCAATTTTATATGATACATAAAGGTTCTGTAAGTCTAGAGGTTTCGCAGAAACAAAATATTTGTCACCCTTCAAAGAATGTTTTCGCATAGTGATTAGAGAAAATGCCTGTAAACATAGAAATTTGCTGAAAAATCTGCCGGGGCACATAAACGCACGGGACGTTTAGCGTTAAAAAGGAAGTAACTCGTACATCACAGACGTCTAGTTACGGTGGCGGCAAGATACGCAAGTCACACAAAATACGTAATGGAAGGTAAAAAGTTCCAACTGGTAACGCTTTAAAGGGCCTCAAGGTACATACATTTTTGACAGGGTAGATTGGACAGTGTAACCCGTCAAAAAACCTATATTGTATTTGCGATTAGATTTGAGATATATATTTCAGATATATCATAAAGATGCTAGTATATACATAATAATACATTAGAGACAGTAAATAAAATAAAAGGCGTTGCTTATAAAGAATATAAACATAAGAACCTAGACTTAACATTAATTGGAAATGAAAGGTACCCTTAAAGTATTCATGACATCAGTTTAAAAAAATCAGTTCCCATGGTTGCATCAATAAATAACAAATCGGCATGATTTTACAATAGCAAGTTCATGTGAGTATCTATAATAACTTAATTTGTGTACAATGTATTATCATTATTATTATTATTATTATTCCCCACCACCGAAGTGGGGAATCATATTGTTTTCGTTTTGTTTCTTCTTATTATTATTTTTTTTATTTTTATTTTTATTATTATTATTATTATTATTATTATTATTATTATTCCGTCAGGACCATATGCTGAAGCATATCTCGGGAACGGCTTGATGGATTTAGATGAAATTTGGTACCAATAATCTGTTGTCTGTGTAGATAATCAAGACGTGTTCATTTTGTTATCTTGAAGGTGGGTGGGTGGGTGTAAATTGCTTAATTGAATACGTAGTTAAATACCCGGGGAAACTTATTCTGAATGGACATAAGCTGGTTACGACACTTTAATCATACCAAGCAAATGCTTTCACCTATGAGTTAATCCGATTAGTGACCATCAAAAACTTCGCGATTTTTAAAACCACAGCTTGTCACGTCACACGCTTGTTATTAAAACCTTACACAATGAGCTGAATGGTGTATACAATTTGCCTTGATAGATCGAAGGAGGTTAAGCGTGTCGAAATGGCTTCGGGGTATTCTGTTAATCACTGACTGTGGAAGTAGAAGACTGCCCACTTTTTAAGTTAACACCAATGAAAGTTCTCCTTTTACTGACTGAAAGGTATGCCGTTTTTTCCTTTAACTGGACTTTATATAATGTGTTGAAATATATTGGAAAATTGACGCTATGGTGATGCATAAGATGAGAATTATATTAAAATTTGAAATAAAATTTAGAACATTTTTTGAAAAACTATTTTGTTCCCTTAGTCGTGATCACGATCTATGAGGCACCAATATTTATTTTTCCCGAAATCATACTCGTAAAATAAAGGCAAAAATTGTAAATAAATTTAAGCTATTATAACTACCATTTTGTATATTATAGGATAATTATTTTGTTGTAAACATTTCAATTTATTTATACTGTCTGACGACATCGGGAGGGCACCTGGGTATATCCTCATGCAATGTCGACACGCTCCTATATTACCTGGATCTACCTGCCCGTAATTAGAAGGTCTTACCTTTACACCTAAATCAACGATCTTAATCAACTCATTCTTTAAGACCAGTCGTTAATTACTGTGTTTATTATTATTATTATTATTATTATTATTATTATCAAAGTAAATTACATTTTTGAAAACTTAATAAAAATTAAAGAGGACGACAGAATGAACGTTGTATAAAATATGAAATATTTGCGTTAAGGGTAGATAAACTTTAAATATAAATACAGATACCACAATGGTATACATGTGACTGTCTGTTGTGATAAGATAAACGAATTACTAATGAATTAACTGACATAATTTTATATAAATGTAACCCTGAAAGATAAAGCATCTTATATAACTGATGAAGTTGTTTTGTTAACTAGACACGACATAATGTATAACTGGTAGAATACTGGTATTCCAACTAAACATGACATCAATGGTTAATGAAGTAAAGATGGTCAATGTGAAGATAGATATAGACAATGAATAGAAGATTAATATAAATTGGTAAGTAAAATTTTTGTTATATTTACTTCATATTAAAACTTCTTTAATTAGTCAAAAATATTTTCTTTTTTATTTTACACATGAAGGAAGTAGCAAGCTAGACAGAAGACCCTTCTCGAGCATCCGGATAGGGATAGGGGGATTTTACCTGTCCACGGCAACTGACCCCGCTTCCAAGATAGAAGTTCATATGTTTAACTTAATTTACTTACTTAATTAGTCCTCTTCGTGCCTTGGGCACATAAAGCCTTTACCAAGGACCTTTACAATCCTCGGTTTTGGTTTTTATAGCAGTTGTATTTTTTACATGGTAGGGTTGCTAACCCTAAGCATAACCCACTGGACTCGGAGGACCAGTAGTTTTCTGTGGGGATATTCTTTCCTTTCCTTAGCTTAATTTACCAGTTTTAAAAAATCTCCCTTTGTTTTAAAAATGTCATTTGGAAATAGGCAGAAATGAAAAAATGAGTAGATTGGATGATATTGGTAATTTTAAATTATCATCAATACCTACAACCAAATTCAAACAAATATTTATTACAAGGAAAAAGCAAATAGGTTTAACATTCAGTATGAATTATTTCACCCACATTAGAAACCTGTATTCACTGTATAAGAGTCAAGCAAACAAGGTACTTTAGGGACTTGAGCTACATCTAACTACAACTACACCAAAACAATTGTATCTCACATCAAAGTAACACCTACAAAAAACAACACCAGGGTGTCTTATATCTAAATACAGCTACACATCTAACTACAGCTACATCTAACAACACCAGTGTATCTCACATCTAACTACAGCTACACCTAACAACACCAGTGTATCTCACATCTAACTACTGCTACACCTAACAACACCAGTGTATCTCACATCTAACTACAGCTACATCTAACAACACCAGTGTATCTCACATCTAACTACAGCTACACAAAACAACACCAGGGTATCTCACATCTAACTACAGCTACACAAAACAACACCAGGGTATCTCACATCTAACTACAGCTACACCAAACAACACCAGTGTATCTTACATCTAACTACAGCTACACCTAACAACACCAGTATATCTCACATCTAACTACAGCTACATCTAACAACACCAGTGTATCTCACATCTAACTACAGCTACACCTAACAACACCCGGGTATCTCACATCTAACTACAGCTACACAAAACAATACCAGAGTTTTTCACATCTAACTACAGCTACACCAAACAACACTAGGGTATCTTACATTTAGCTACAGTTACACCAAACAACACCAGGTTATCTTACATCTAACTACAGCTACACCAAACAACACCAGGGTATCTCACATGTAACTACAGCTACACAAAACAATACCAGAGTTTTTCACATCTAACTACAGCTACACCAAACAACACTAGGGTATCTTACATTTAACTACAGTTACACCAAACAACACCAGGTTATCTTACATCTAACTACAGCTACACCAAACAACACCAGGGTATCTCACATGTAACTACAGCTACACTAAACAACTCCAGTGTATATCACATCTTAATACAGAAACACCAAACAACACCAGTGTTTCTAACATCTAACTACAACTAAACCAAACAACACCAGTGTTTCTAACATCTTACTACAGCTAAAGCAAACAACATCAGTGTATTTCACAGCTAACTACAGCTACACAAAAAAATCACCAGTGTATCTCATATATAACTGCAGCTACACCAAAAAACACCAGTGTATCCCACATATAACTATTGCTACACCTTACAACACCAGTGTATCTAACAACTAACTACAGTTAAACAAAACATCACCAGTGTGTCCCATATATAACTACAGTTACACCAAACAACACCAGTGTATCCCATATGTAACTACAGCTACACCAAACAACACCAGTTTACCCTACATATAACTACAAATACACCAAACAACACCAGTGTATCACACATATAACTACAGCTGCACCACACAACACCAGTGTATCCCACATATAACTACAGCTGCACCAAACAACACCAGTGTATCCCACCTATAACTACAGCAGCACCAAACAACACCAGTGTATCCCACATATAACTACAGCTACACCAAATAACACCAGTGTATCCTACATATAACTACAGTGGCACAAACAACACCAGTGTATCCCATATATAACTACAGTGGCACAAACAACACCAGTGTATCCTATATATAACTACAGTGGCACAAGCAACACCAGTGTATCCCATATATAACTACAGTGGCACAAACAATACCAGTGTATTCCATATATAACTACAGTGGCGCAAACGACACCAGTGTATCCCATAGATAACTACAGCGGCCCAAACAACACCAGTGTATCCTTAATTTAACTACAGCTACACCAAACAACACCATTGTATCCCATATATAACTACAGCTACACAGTCAACACAAGTGTATTCCACATATATCTACAGCTACACCAAATAACACCAGTGTATCCCATATATAACTACAGCTACACAATCAACAACAGTGTATCCAATATCTAACTACAGTGGCACAAACAACACCAGTGTATCCCACATATAACTTAAGCTACACCAAATAACACCAGTGTATCCCATATATAGTTACAGCTACACCAAACAACACCAGTTTATCCCATATATACCTACAGTGGCACAAACAACACCAGTGTATCCCATATATAACTGCAGTTGCACCAAACAACACCAGTGTATCCCATATATAACTACAGCTGCACCAAACAACACCACCAGTGTATCCTTTATATAATCACAGCTACACCAAATAACACCAGTGTATCCCATATATAACTACAGCTACACCAAACAACACCAGTGTATCCCATATATAGCTACAGCTACACAATCAACACCAGTGTATCCCATATATAACTACAGCTACACCAAACAACACCAGTGTATCTCACATTTAACTACAGCTACACAAAACAACACCAGTGTATCTCACATTTAACTACAGATACACAAAACAACACCAGTGTGTCTTACATTTAACTACAGATACACAAAACAACACCAGTGTATCTCGCATTTAACTAGAGCTACATAAAACAACACCAGTGTATCTCACATTTAAATACAGCTACACAAAACAACACCAGTGTATCTCACATTTAAATACAGCTACACGAAACAACACCAGTGTATCTCACATTTAAATACAGCTACACAAAACAGCATCAATGTATCTCACATTTAAATACAGCTACACAAAACAACACCAGTGTATCTCACATTTAACTACAGCTACACAAAACAACACCAGTGTATCTCACATTTAACTACAGATACACAAAACAACACCAGTGTATCTCGCATTTAATACAGATACACAAAACAACACCAGTCTATCTCACATTTAACTACAGCTACATAAAACAACACCAGTGTGTCTCACATTTAACTACAGATACACAAAACAACACCAGTGTATCTCACATTTAACTACAGCTACATAAAACAACACCAGTGTATCTCACATTTAAATACAGCTACACAAAACAACACCAGTGTATCTCACATTTAAATACAGCCACACAAAACAACACCAGTGTATCCCACATCTAACTACAGCTACATAAAACAACACCAGTGTATCTCACATTTAACTACAGCTACACAAAACAACACCAGTGTATCTCACATTTAAATACAGCTACACAAAACAACACCAGTGTATCTCCCATTTAACTACAGCGACATAAAACAACACCAGTGTATCTCACATTTAAATACAGCTACACAAAACAACATCAATGTATCTCACATTTAACTACAGCTGCACAAAACAACACCAGTGTATCTCACATTTAAATACAGCTACACAAAAAAACACCAGTGTATCTCACATTTAAATACAGCTACACAAAACAACACCAGTGTATCTCACATTTAAATACAGCTACACAAAACAACATCAATGTATCTCACATTTAACTACAGCTGCACAAAACAACACCAGTGTATCTCACATTTAACTACAGCTGCACAAAACAACACCAGTGTATCTCACATCTAACTACAGCTACACAAAACAACACCAGTGCATCTCACATTTAACTACAGCTACACAAAACAACACCAATGTATCTCACATTTAACTACAGCTACACAAAACAACACCAGTGTATCTCACATTTAACTACAACTACATAAAACAACATCAATGTATCTCACATTTAACTACAGATACACAAAACAACACCAGTGTGTCTTACATTTAACTACAGCTACACAAAACAACATCAATGTATCTCACATTTAAATACAGCTACACAAAACAACACCAGTGTATCTCACATTTAACTACAGCGACATAAAACAACACCAGTGTATCTCACATTTAAATACAGCTACACAAAACAACATCAATGTATCTCACATTTAACTACAGATACACAAAACAACACCAGTGTATCTCACATTTAAATACAGCCACACAAAACAACACCAGTGTATCCCACATCTAACTACAGCTACATAAAACAACACCAGTGTATCTCACATTTAACTACAGCTACACAAAACAACACCAGTGTATCTCATATTTAAATACAGCTACACAAAACAACACCAGTGTATCTCCCATTTAACTACAGCGACATAAAACAACACCAGTGTATCTCACATTTAAATACAGCTACACAAAACAACATCAATGTATCTCACATTTAACTACAGCTGCACAAAACAACACCAGTGTATCTCACATTTAAATACAGCTACACAAAAAAACACCAGTGTATCTCACATTTAACTACAGCGACATAAAACAACACCAGTGTATCTCACATTTAAATACAGCTACACAAAACAACATCAATGTATCTCACATTTAACTACAGCTGCACAAAACAACACCAGTGTATCTCACATTTAACTACAGCTGCACAAAACAACACCAGTGTATCTCACATCTAACTACAGCTACACAAAACAACACCAGTGTATCTCGCAACTAACTACAGCTACACCAAACAACACCAGTGTATCTCAAATTTAACTACAGCTGCACAAAACAACACCAGTTTATCCCACATCTAACTACAGCTACATAAAACAACACCAGTGTATCTCGCATCTAACTACAGCTACACCAAACAACACCAGTGTATCTCACATTTAACTACAGCTGCACAAAACAACACCAGTGTATCCCACATCTAACTACAGCTACATAAAACAACACCAGTGTATCTCACATTTAACTACAGTCACACAAAACAACACCAGTGTATCTCACATCTAAATACAGCTACAGAAAACAACACCAGTGTATCTCCAATCTAACTACTGCAACACAATCAACACATTGATGTGTGATTTGTTGGTTTCTTAAATAGCATATTTGTAAGAAACTGGGATTTCGTTGAAGAAAAACAAAGTATGGATTTTTTTTCAATGAAACATGCACAGATCCATTTCAGTAAAATGTTTAAGTTTTTTAGATTTCAGAAATTAACATTGGGTTTGTAAAATTATTTTTTATTTGATCAATTTGTGTTTGACAACAATAAACATTTTATTTTCTGCAAAGATGATTGCAAAAATGAAAAAATAATAGGGTTTTATTATGTTTTTTTTAATATCGTAATTTTATGTGTGTTCATCTTTACAACATTTAAGGGTCCATCGGTATACTAAAATTGTCACGACTACATTACTTTATCAATAAGACCATGGGGTAGTCGCATGACTGATATACACATTAGTAAGTATCAATGTTCTCTATTTTGTACAAGGACATTCTTTATCTTTAAAAATCTGATATTATGGGTATCCGTGTACTTTTGTTATAGCTTGTATTCTATATTTGATAACTATATAAGAGGTCATGACTCGTTATCGTCATAACAGATATAACATATACATCGTTAAATCGTTCAAGACGATTTTATGTATTTATTATATAGCGATTTCGAAGTGTTAGCGTGCAATAAATACCGATATTTTCACGCTAACTTTGTTCCAGTCCAAAGTTTACCGAATCAGTTTTTTTATATTGCAAGCTTAGTCATGTGACGCTGACATTTATGACGTCATACGATAGTTGTCGATGTCATCGTTTTGTTGTCATATTGCACTAATTGTTATATTTATTTACAAGAACTAGTGCATTATTTATGTATTGTACAACAAAATTGTATTTTTTTGCTATATAATAAAAGGGTTATTGAACAGATATTATGAAATATTGTCCCTCGTTGTCTCGAAATTTGCACTCGCAAGCTTGTGCAATTATCGAGTCCACTCTATTTCAATTGCATTTTGTTATTTTAATACCAGGTGACAAAATACACAAACTTGATCAGAGTTATAAGTTGGTTAGATTGTATAAGTATTTGGATATCTTATTTAGGTTCAGAAATTGTGTATATGTTACATCTATATGTTGACTTTAAATTTATGTTAACAGGGTTACATGTATTGCAATCCCAAATAATGTTATAAAATGAAGTTTTCCAATTGATGTTATGTAATAATTTTTATCAAATAAGATTTTACAATTATTTGCACTTTAGACAAATATAGTAAAACCCAATATATAACATCTTACATTCTATTATAACAACTTAATTGTAATTCAGATTATATAATGTATACACATAGTTCATTACATATCAAGAAGAAATAACCCATGTCCATATAGTAAGCTATCTCTGTATATAAAATTACAATTTAGATATTTGAAGTTAAATAGTCAAATATCCCGTTCATTTTTAATTTGATTACATCTGTGAGAGATGACTTACAGTAAAACACATTGATAAAAAAGCCCTGGAAACTAAAGTATAATTCAACTTTGTTATATTTTATATAGACATATATTCAGAAGCAGTGTGAACCAATAATTGCCTGTTTAATATCCATGTTTTCTGCTTAGGACTGATCGTTTTATCCGTGTTTTGCTCTATTTAACATAATACTAATCCATGTCAAAATCACAATCCAGAAGCAAATTGAAAACTTTGGAATTGACAAGTCAAGGTAGACACATGAACTTTAACAGTTGAAGTAAGACCGCGTGCTCCGGTAGGGTTGGCACCTCCTGTTTAGCTACCTACACCCGTCACGTGTTTAATCAATCAATTTTGTGAAAGAAACATGGAATTATTGGACATCAAATATACCTAGAGCAAACCTGGAGACAGACATCAAACTTATTAACTTATTACTGTGATAACGGCCTTAAAACTTTTTGAGGGTCTTTATAAGCCTAGGCTTGAAATATCCCTGTGTCAACAATTTATTTGCAAGCAGCATGCTTCGTTGTACAAAGTCCCCGCAGTGGAACAAGTTTATATTTTTATATAGACATATATTGAGAAGCAGTGGGGACTAATATTTGACTATTTTATTTTTCATGTTTTCGATTTATGCGTGTTCGTTTTAACCATGTTTTACTGTATTAAACATAATCAAAACAAACATACTAATCCATGTCCAAATCACAATCCAGTAGCAAAATAAAAACTTTTGAACTGACAAGTCATGTTAGACACGAGAACTCCCACGGGGAAGTAAGGTCGCGTGCTCCGGAAGGGTAAGCACCTCCTGTTTAGCTACCTACACCCATCACGTGTGTAATCAAAATTTTGTGAAAGAAATAGGGAACTATTGGACGTCAAATATACCCATGGCAATCCTGGAGACAAAGATATCAAATTTAATATATTACTGTGATAACGGCCTTAAAATGCATTCATAAGCCTAGTTCCTATAGTTCCACGTTCCATGTTCAATTTTGATTACATTTATAAAATAAAAACAATGTACCAGTCTATATCCAAAACACAATCCTTAAGTGGTCACAAACGTTACTAGCATTTATATTGGTATGCTTGTTCTTGATATTTCGGTAATATGCTTTTGCTGACAAGACTGAACAAAAATAAGATTAAAAATTACCAGTCAGGACATTTCCTTCTCTGATCAATGTTACGATCATCTATCTAAACCTTCATAATAGGAAAATTCTTAAACATATTACTGAGTCAAAAAGAGACTGAACTTGTATGTTAATTAAAGAAAACAAATCACTTACATTGCATTTTTACGCTAGTCAAATCTACTGAAAGTAGTCACCAAATAAGTGACTTAGTTTCAAATAATTTTAATATGGATAAATGTCCTTTTTCTTCTTTTTATTAATTTACTTATATTTTTCAAATATCTGTGGTTTTGAAGCTCTTAAAGGCATTCGTATCAAACAGGATGATGCGGGCAGTCCATGTTAAAATAAAAATTATTGGGAATTCATGTAGATTAATTTTAAGGATAATATTTAATAATTATATCCATAACGTTTTTTCAGAACTAAAGAAGTAAGAAGTGACCTGGTTCAAAAGAACGCATATACACAATGGCTGAAAAGAATGAACAAGACCATGCTGATACTTTCAAATGCGGCATTTGTTCAAAGACTCTAGATGTTCCAAAAAGGTTAGGATGTCTTCATCATTTCTGCCAATCCTGTTTATGTCGACATATAGACAATGTCATAGGGACTCAGATTGATGTTAAACGTCATAACCAGTTCCATTGTCCGAGTTGTAAAACAATTATCCAAATTCCTGACAAGGTCACACCGTCGATATATGCAAATGACCTACCAACTAATCACTTGATTGAAACATTAATCCAGAGGAAGAGAATCAAACCCGGAGAGGTATATTGCGACTGGTGTCTACATAAGGGACAAAAACAACCAGCTGGAGAATGGTGTGACGAATGCAGCGAGGGACTGTGTAAAGAGTGCTCCAAAGTACACAAGAAAAATAAAACTTTGAAATCTCACGAATTAATCCACATTGAAGATGTATCAAACTTAAACACAAAACTACATTTTGAAATCCATTGTCCAGAACACAAAGAGAAGATTATCGAGAATTTTTGCCATGATCATCAGACAACCTTCTGTTCATTATGTTTGACTGATTACCACAGGAAGTGCAAAAACGTGACCCCTATCGATAAGGTATCTAAAGATCAAGAGCAGAGTACATCAGACCTCATGGAAACAATCCAAGACATACTTGTTATGGCCAATGACTTTCTTGACGAGAGATATCGTAACTGTAGAGAGATAGAAACAGAAAGAAGCGAGGTAATCGAGAAAATACGGTCACTACGGAATGAAATCGTTGTCCACCTGGAGAAATTAGAGAAAGATTTCCAGCAGATGTTTGATGAGAACCATGCCAAAATCAAAAGAGAGATTGAAGATGAAATAGAAGTTTGCAGTAACCATAGAGCAATAGTAACCAATTGTAAGGAACTACTTTCTCTATCAGTTACCCATTCATCAGACGAAAATGTATTTACTGAGAAGCAAATAATTGAAAAGAAGATCAAGGAAGCGATGGAACTAGTAAAGCAACTAACAGCTGAAGCAAAGATGAGACGGTACTTAATTGATCTGGCACCGGAATTGGTCAATTTAACCAAACACGTTACCTCCCTTGGAAATGTCAATAATACCATTGGTACAACAGTACAACTTACAGTTCAGCCATTCCAGAAATTATCAAGGAGTGGTCACAATCCTACCAAACACTACAATGTACAACATATATTAAGCTTCAATCCAAAGAAATTTCCAGCAAGGAAAATCCATGGTGCAAAGGTACTTAACGACGGGAGAATACTACTAACGGATTTTGATAATACACTTCTACTTATCTTTGATAAAACAGGGAATCTAAAACAAGAAATAAGTCTGCCAGGTAAACCGCTTGATGTTACAATGATCAGTGATCAAGAAGCTGCTGTGTCATATTGGTCACCTGATGGTATAGCTGTTATAGATATAATCACGGGAAATATCATACAAAATAACATCATTAAGAACCAAGATGTCATGGTATGTGGTGTTACATCAGATGGAGAAAAACTTGTTGCTGTTTGTGAAGATAAAATACTTGTAATGGACAAAACTGGATCCATAATCAGAGATATTAAAACGCCGAACTCTTCTGCTAAGCGGTACTTATGTTTTGTAGCTGACACAAGAGTGTGCTTTAGTAACCGTGATACTGATTCAGTTCATTGTATTGATCTTGATGGTTCAGAAGTCTTTACATACAAACACAAAGATCTTATATGCCCATACGGTATAACATGTGATGATGAAGGTGTGATATACGTGGCTGGTCAGTTGTCACAAAATGTCCACCAAATATCACCTGCTGGGGACTTAATTAAAATTTCATTTACAAAAGAAACCGGAATAGAAGATCCCTTTGCCATAGATTGTAACACAAATACAAAAAACCTGATACTTACTCATTCAAGAAAAACAATTTCAGTCTATTCTTTAAAGTGAAAAATGAAATGACAAACGTACCGTTACCCATAACATATACATGTATATCAAAATTATGGTACAAAAATGTACATAACAAAACCCCAACAAGGGACTTGATAAATACTCTATTTACAGAATTTTTTTAGCTAGACATTGTAACTCAAATACTAAAAAGCTAATCCCGACCTATTCAAACAAAACGGTTTCAGTCTACGCTTTGAAATAAAAAGAATAAAATGACAAAAATTTCGTCACCTATAACTCACATTTTAAAGTTATGATACATGAGTTAGATTCTCCCCATCCATTTGCCCGTTTACATACATCTACAAATGCTGTAACAATTCACTTATTTCGTTCAAACGATATAGCTGGTTATTATTGTGTTCGATAATATTTTTTGTCCTCCCACTGCATCGAAATTTAGGAGATTATTATGGAAGCATTGTTTGTATACTTTAACAATGTGTTGACGGTTATACTGAAGCTGTATATATCAATTATATCTTTCAATAGTTTAATTTTATACATAAGTTTGTTGTAAATATTTTTATTGAACAATTTTATCCGTGTCTATTATTATTACTATTATTTATTATTTATTATTATTTATTATTATTATTAATTTGTTATTATTATAATTATTCATTTTTTATTTATTTTAGAAAAATGTCAAATATTATTTATTTATATTTATTTATTTATTTATTTATTTATTTATTTATTTATTTATTTATTATTTATTATTTTTTTTTTTTTTTTTTTTTTTTATTTGATTTATTTTGATTTTTTATTTTTTTATTTATTTACTTTATTTTTTTTATTTTTAAGGTAATTTGCATTGTATATATTTACATGTGTTTAAGATTTTGTCTGTACTTATAAAATAAATAAAAAGAAAATTTATAATTTATAAATAGCATTTAATAAAGCATAATTTTGAAAAGATACTGCCTTCTTTAATTTAATTAACATTGGTGTTATCGTTATTTTTAAAATGTATATCTTGTCAGTTCAGCACCTAATCTAAATATACCTTGTGATGTTCCGATATTCCATATTCTTGATTGGGGCGTACATTCCTTTTTATTAATTCATTTTTACGCTACGCTGTTTTGCACACTTATTGCGAAAGTATTGAAAGATCATTCCTAAAATTATTTTAAGGGTTATTTCCCTTTGAACACGTCAGTATTTGTTATTATAGAAAATTTCTATTGATTAAATATCGAACTTTTGATATTTCCTTTTAATTTTAATTGTAATACTTTGGAATAGTTAGAAAATTGAAATGTTGAAGCATGTGTTGTGTACATATCCAAGTAAAGAATTTTGCAATCGAGGCGTCATCTCCTGGCAATTTGAGAAATCCAAAGTGCTTGCAAATATATCCCGATAGTCTGCACGCAAATTGAAGAACGGTATAACAAGGCGGCAAGTTCTAGAAAAGTGTGTAGGCAAACTGACAACCTCTCACACTAGGAATTAGTCTCACCAAAACAGTTAAAGACATTATGATTCCTATGGCAGTGGTAAAAATGTCGCAATTCAATGCATTTGTAACGTAAACGTTTGCAAAAGTCCACTAGCAAACGTTAAAAGGCATTTATCACGTGGTACGCTGACGACGTCTTTTTTAAATGACCAAAGTGTTTAGTAACGGCTGGTGCTACCAAAAACACAACGGAATTATGCACACAAAGAAATTTGACCTGTCCGTTTGACCTTTCTTTTCAACATTTTTATAGAAAAGTACATTTATGTAACGGGAATACAGGTGTCTATTTCGTCTAATTGGTTGAAAACAGTAATTGTTTATGTTTGATTTCCGAGTTCTAACATTACGCATGGGTCTTATCTTATTTGAATATTCCAAATGAAATGTCAAACAGGCAGTTCATAGTTGTTTGCCTACAAATAAAGTGAAAAAAAACAGTGAATAAGGAAATAATATTATAATTTTGATTTCAACGGTCATCGAAATCATTGCTTATTTATTTATTTATTTATTTATTTATTTATTTATTTATTTAGTTATTTGTTTATTTATTTATTTATTTATTTGTTTATTTATTGATTTATTTATTTAAATTTTATTGCATTTATAGCTCGTCAAGTTTGACCCTGCCGCTTGATCTTTTATTTAAATATTTATTAAGAATGATCGATTATGAAGGTATACTTGATTAAAAATAAGACGTGAGCTTTTGAACTCTTTTTTTCAAATGTACGTAAATACTAAGTCTTATTTTTAAATTCACGGTATATGTGTAAAATGAATTGAGAAAAATATAAAAAATACGTGGATCAATAACGTTTAAATAAGAAACAAAACGAGTCATGGGTTTATTTTTTGCAACCACGTTCAAAGTCAATATCCAGGGTGGCCGAGCATGTAAGTGTGTTGTCTACATAATTGTTAAGCTTGCTACTGGGTCAAGGTTCGAATCTTGCTAAATCTTTTCTTTTGCTTCCCATTCTTTTTAATTTTACTTGATTTTCTTGTGTCTCTTTCACACATGAAAAATCCGTGCATCATTCTCTCTTTTTTCGGTTTAGTATAACATTTTAATGATTAGAAACATGTCCGACAGAATACGCAATTTAAAATGATGCTAGAAACATCATTTGTGATACTGCTAGTTTTTGTAAAGAGAAGTGCATAAATCTTAAGAACAAATATAATAATAATATATTCAAATAAGTCGAACCCCAAAAAATGTTTAAAATACAAAGTGCATATAAAAAATCAGTACAAGTATTGTAAAAATACGGCGCTAGCATGTGCTCCGAACCCTTACGTTCGGAATAGACATTTTGAGACAATATACCTTAACGTGGTATATACTTCTTATACGGTTATTTAATACATCTGTCTGATGTCGTTGGCGACATTTGTATAGATACTCTTATATCTATAATCGATCGTTCCTGATAAAGATTCAAATTAAAGGTCAAGCGGCAGGGTCAAACCTATCCACAGAGTTGTCATATCGATGTGTCTAACGGTTATACAATGTATACGCAACAAAACTTACCTGAACGAACCTGTCAATGCTCGGTAATTTCCGACACCGGAACGATATGCTATTGATGACGTTCATAGTGTTATGATGCTAAGGAAAGACACCTTACCTTTATGTGACAGCAGGTTATCGGTTGGTCAGTCTAAAGACTATCTTCAATGATAATGGAGACATGTTTCAATCCGTGTTTGAGGTCTACGTAGAAACTCTACGGTAGCTCAGTTGCTTGCTTCCTATATGGAATATCATTGGTTTGAATCCCAGTGGAGGTCTGATTAAACCTTGAAAATAGGCAGTGATTGTTCTTTCGCCAAGCGCTCTGCATTTAGAAATGGAAGTCATGTGATATTTTTCGGAAAGATCCACAAAAGTAGATGCCGTGTGCAAAACATGCGTGGCACACTAAAACAGTCTCCCTGCATATTGTCTTGACCGCGCTTCAAAGGTAAAAATGTTTACCACTTCACCTGCACTAATGTGATGACTTCTCGATATAAGTCAAATGTTCTTCACTGGGACGTAAAAACACATTCATTCAACCAATTATCATTGTATGATAGACAGTTGCAATGTGCAGTTATGACTGCCAACAGCTGAATGTATAGTTGTTTAGCAACATAGTCCCACGGAAACAAACCTTTACGAGATATCTCATATTCACGCAAGACTAGAGCCCGAAAGCCATCAGTAATACGATACAGTTAACAGCAAAAGAATGTAAAAAGTGTTTAGTTCACTTTCCTAAAAAGAGAACAGCCTCCTAGATAGGTGAGGTGTATAGTTCACCTACTTTATAATAGAACAGCCTACTTTTGACAGGTGAAGAGTGTAAAGGACACCTTCGTTTAAATTTCACCACATACTACAGACATGTGAAATGTATACAACATCTCCTAAAAATAGCACCACCTACTATAGACAGGTGAAATGTATAGGTTACTCTTTTAAAATAGCACCACTTGCTATAGACAGGTTAAATGTATAGGTCACTCTCTTAAAATAGCACCACCTACTATTAACAGGTGAAGTGTATAGGACACCTTCTTTTAAATGTTACCACCTACTATAGACAGGTGAAGTGTAAAGCGCACCTTCTTGAAATAACACCACCTACTTTGGACAGGTGAAATGTATAGGTCACCTTCTTCAAATAGCACCACCTACAATAGACAGGTGAAATGTATGTGACACCTTTTAAAAAAGCACTATTTACTACATACAGGTGATTGAATAGCACACCTTTTAAAATATTACCACCTACTTTAAACAGGTGATTGAATTGGGCACCTTCTTAAAATATCACCACCTACTATAGATAGGTGACGTGTATAGGACACCTTAAAATTAAGATACAATACACATGAAAATTAGTAGAATAACCTCATATCCGATTCTCTCATAAATTGGTTGTATATGCACCACAACAGTAACATAAATAACAAGTATATGCATCATAACTTTACCAAAACAAACTGATATCGGACAATTAATATTCATTGTGTCAAATTATTTATGTTACATCATTGACTCCGAAGTAAATAAAATATTGGTGTGAAAAATAACAAATTGACAATCTCTCTCTTCTCTCTCTCTCTCTCTCTATCTCTCTCTCTCTGTGTCTTGTAACGTATATTATCTTTAACATAAAACATTACACATATTATTTTTTTTCTTCATTTTGAGCTTTAATATTAACAACTAGTATACACATTACAATTTCACCTAAACATACTCTTGAAATTGAAACATTCAATTTAGAACGTAAAATTTGATCAATGTTATGAGGTTTGTGGTTGAGAATTAGACAAAATCTTGCGTACAAGTATTTTCTACTATTTTTAATTTATTTTTATTTTTACGGAGACGTTAAATAGCAAAATGAAAAAAGTAATTCTTAAGATTTTCTCCAATCCACTTGCCCGTTTACATTCATGTACAAATGTTGTTACAATTGGCTTATATCGTTTAAACGATATAGCTGTCACTATTTTGTTCGATCATAGTTTTTGTCCTCACAATGCACCAAATGTTTTGAAGTTATTGTGGACAGCATTGATTGTATACTCACTCTAGGTATTGACGGTTATCTTATACTGTATATATCAAATGTACCTTTCAATTATTAATTTTAATATCTAAATTTATTGCAGATATTTTTATTGTAGAATCATATCCGTGTCTATTATTATTATTATTATTATTATTATCAATTTTAGAAATATTATTTATTTATTTTTATTTTTATTTATTTTTTATTCATTATTTATTATTTATTATTTATTTATTTATTTACATGTACTGATTTATGTTTTTATTATTAATTTTATTTTATTTATTAATTTATTTTTTTATAGGCATATTTTTGAAACTATCTGTATATATTTAATTGTTTATATGTCGGATACTTTTTTGTACTCATAAAAAGGACTATAATTTTTTTTCAATTTTGAATATTATTGAATAAATCATACAAAATGTTCTGTTTTCTATTAATGTTGCTTACATTGATGTATCATTATTTTTTTTAATTTATACCTTGTCAGTTCAGCACCTCATCTAAGTATGTCTTTTGATGGCCTAATATTCAATATTCTTGAGAGGGACGTACATCTCATGCATTTAATTCATTCCTTTACTTTGATTTTGTACACCTATTGCTAAAGTATTGTTACTGAAAGATTAAACAAATTATTTTTGTATGCATATTTACAACTTTTGAATTATGTCTAGAATAATTTTAAGAGTTATTTCCCTTTAACATACTATATCCTATATACTTTAACATTTTTATTATAAAGCTTTTTTAATGATATTGGTCAGAAATTGTGATTGTTTTTATTTATGTAATACATATATGTCCGAGTCAAGACTTTTTTGATCGAAGCGTCATCTCTTGGCACTTAAAGATATCCAGAATATGTGGAAATCACTCACAAGTGTCGGATAGAAAATGTACAAAACAAAAAAATCAAAATTTGAATTTTGGCGATAAGAGGCACTTTGATCTGTACCTGCATTTGGGAATGTCAGGAAATTATAACTCACACATTCTAAGTTTTGTCTTTCACTTATATGTCTGGCAGCGCGATGATCGTGTAGTTAGGTAAGTAATGAATCAATGACGAAATCTTATTTGCAATAGCGTCTAGAACAATATAACCTATTGCAGATGAATTGGCACACTCTTACACAAAGGAACTAGTCCAATTATATTTGCGGTTAAGCACTATAACCTGTTTGACAGTACGGACACTGAGACCCAAACCAGTAGTCAGAATTGTAAACTTTAAAACCATGGCGCCTAACCTTTTTGCTGTCAAACAAAAATAAGTAATTTCCCTTTTGTAGAACTTTACTTATTACTATAGTTATCTGTGGCATTATTGCCGAGTTTGAATTTGTCGAGAAAAATTGACGGTAAACAACATTCAACCTACCAATCTTCTACAATCCTGAAGGAATCCTCCGCACGATTTATATAAGCCGGTTTAGTGTCTTATTAACTTATTTTCGTGTATCGGTCAAAATGTTGTATAGCCGTGACTACAATATTGTTTATAAGTACCGCGTCTCTATATTAAAAATACGCTGGATTTTTTTTCATTGAAAAATATATTATGTTTAAGAACTGTAAATGGCAAGAATACGATTAATATTGGAAGCACTGGATGAATTTGTTTTAAGATATAACTGTTATCCTCCCTCCCCAAATGACCTATAAAATTCTTTAGGATTTCCTTAAAAGTAAAAAAGCAATTAACCATTTGTGTTTCCAATTTTATTTTTTACATAATACATATTTAAGACTACCATTAGATATGTAGAATGCAATTTTTCTACATGTAAATGGAATTAATTAATATAACCTGATAAACACCCAAGATATGAGAATTATCTCCCTTTATATATAAAACATGTAACTATGTTCAGGAATGTCTTTTTTTGTCTTTCTGTTAGTATTTGTATACTATGCTCTTTTTATTGTATGATTATAGCATGTAATGTGTCATTAAAAATAATAAAAATATAAAAAAAATACGCTGGACATATTTATCCAATAGTCCTATGTTACTTTAATTTAATTTGATTACGGGTGTAGCCAGCTTAGCAGGTGTTCCTTACTCTCCCGAAACACCCAGCTTTAGTTCCCAGACAAAGGTACATATGTTTAACCGAATTTCCAAACTTCAAATTTTTACAGTTCCCTTTGGTTAAAAGTTTTGGGTATGAATTTGTATGTTTGTTTTTGATGATTAACTATATTTTCTTTTGAGATATAAAAATTAAATTACTTGTGGTAAGTGATGTCATTTGGACATGCTAACGACAGTGTAGATAAATGGAGCCTTAGGCACTTGAAATTTCCCTTCGTATCAAGACGACTTTGTGTTCTAGAAGAAATATGAGTGTCAAGAAAAAACAACGACCTTCCATAAATTCACATAAAACTTCCTCACACCAGGGTTTGCTATTAATGAGATTTGAACAACGTGATCCGTAAATGTACTCCACATATACACGTATTCAAAAATAGAATAAAATAAATTCAGCAAATTACCATATGATACCTTATAACTTATGCAGAACAATTTTATTAAATATGGCATTATATATAAGCATTGTCCCTTACGATAGGACCATTCCATTAGTTTTAACATTTTACAAGGTGAGAACATTAATCACGCAGTACTCCCTCACACATTCTTTGGAAATATGAAATGTTGTACATCAGCTAATGCACCATTAACATGACGTCATTTTAATTGAACCAGGTGTAAAATCTAACGGCCGTTGGTTGGAAATATTCTTAGAATATATTAATAGTTCTAAATACTCTCTGTTATTGATAGTTTTGTTGAAGAAGCACCCGAAAAATTTAAAACTTTAACTTTGAAAATAACTACATATGCCATATAACCAATGGCCTCTCGACATAAGCAAATTACATATTGGGTCAAACTTCTGAATAAGAAACAATTTAATATGATAAGCGCAGTATTTAACTATTGCTATTGCTGTTTCGATATAAGACAAAGCAACAAGTGAATATCAACATTTGCGTATTTCCAATAAAACATGTACTTAAATAGGCACTGTATAGTGGCGGAGACAAACATTATTCTCTTTTTCTTATAGCTGAAAATGATGGCGTATCGGTACAAAATTTAGAAAGTAGTTTTCCTATCCTCATTAGTTGTATTTTTAATGAGACCTTTAGACGTATCACGGAATAAAGAAAAATTCTATAGTATCATAATCGCAAAGCAAACAAGACCTGTCTATGTCAGAATCTGAAAGTATCTTGAAAGGGATATCGAGGTAGATGTTACTCAAAGAAAATTAAAAAAGAGCGATTTCGACAATGTTTCCAATGTACTGCTACCGAAGTATGCCTTGCAGCTAGAAATAAAGGATATATCTATAACTGTCGATTTCGGTATTTCGAAAATGATATAGAAGTGGATGTACTTAGAGAATATTGACACAACGATCAAGACGGCATTATATCATACTGCTAACTCCCGTATTGCAAGCTTGTCTTTCAATTTGCTTCATCTTTAGCTGATGACGACTCGATAAAAATAAAAAAATTGTGGCTTGTTATCATTTCCTTGTGACATATTAAAAATTTTGTTTTACTCATAGATATGAATCAAAGGTTATTTTCAAGTATTTTGTTAAAAGTCGCAACAATATCAGCCATAAAGATACTGTCCGTTGGTCAATTCACAATACTGCAACGACATTAGTTGTAAAACTCTATAGATTTCCCGACGTAATGCTCGATAAAGATCTTTTTTATCTGTTGTTCGTTTAAGAAATGACAGTAATATCGATGTGCATAAATCGCTGTTTTAATCAATAGTAAAACCAAAATCATCAAATTTTTAATTAATTTGTTTTTTAATATTATTATTCTAAGACGTAGACGAGGATTGTTGAATGTGTAAGATCGTGATTGATATGGTGCTGATTAATTTGATTTTGATCACCAAAGCGCTGGTCACATTCAATCTTGATTTATTAATTAATGATTTGATTGATGCGTTGGTTTTTGTAAACATTTTAGACGAAGGAACCCAATTCTCACTCAAAACAATTAAAACTCTTTTTTGATTAAAGATAAGAGGTAATTACGTAAGTTGTCGGTAAATATCGAAAACCCGTAAACCTAAATTAAGTGACAGAATTGGTGTAAACTTAGTCGCTTCGTATGTTCGAAATAATAACATTTGGAAATTATTTTCGCCAATTAGTCAATTTGTAGCCGAGTCAAGATGTCGTTGTTGAAAATCATTTTAGGTTTTCATCGGTCTATTTTTTTATATCAAAAGGTATATTTGTTTTCCGAAGATCAGATATTTTGCACACATTTTAGAAGTTACTTTTACATTTTTCATAGATAACCTACACCAATTGTTAGAGTACACAATTATTTTCCCAGAATACTTGTCAACACATTTGCTTGCTGGACATACCAATGTTTAGTCATGGCGAGTTTCCATAATTTTCTGACATTGTTAAGTACTTTATTTTTGATTTCTCGGTCTAATGAGCTGTTTAAAAAAATTAAGATTCTATGTTAAGTTTTTTTTATAGTTTTGAATATTAAAGTCCTATTAACGAATATGAAACATTGCGGTGAAAAAGTATCAATATTTTTTTCCTATTTTAATGTGAAAAATGTCGTTTTCGTTTCTGTTAGTCCAGACGTTTCCGCAAAAATAACATATTTTGTCATTTTTCAAAGAATTAATACATCGTCGGCAACGCCCACAATGTTCCGACAAAGGCCGCCATCACGGAACCAAAGCAGCGTCATGACAACTAATGACGCACTAGTGTAAGTGACGTCATCAAACGGCACAATTCAGGCTGAGTATTAATTTTTTTGCGTGTAATTCAATCATGCCAGACCTTTGTCGGAACATTGTGGGCGTGGTCAGCGATACGTCAATTTCTCGCATATCGATTGTTTAACTTGCCGGGTTACATGAAAATATGTTTGGAAATCTGCAGGGGTACATAAACGCACGGAAAGTTTATCAGTAAAAGGAAGTAACTCTTACACGCAGACGTCTGGTTACGATAAACAAACATGATGACAACATACACAACTCACACAAAATAAGTATTAGAAATTAAAACGATCAATCTGGTAACGCTTTTAATATTATGCAGGGCCTTGGCCTGCTTCTCAAAGTACAAAGATCTTCGACGGGGTACATGCGACCATATAACCTACCTAAGCCCTGTATATAATAAAAAACAAACATACTGATCCATATCCGAATCAAAATCCAGAAGCAAAGTAAAAACTTTGGAACTCACAAGTTAGGTTATACACGTGAACTTCCACCAGGGAAGTGAGGTGTGGTGCTCCGAGAGGGTAAGCACTTCCTGTTTAGCTAGTTATAACTTATATTGTATTTGTGATTATTTTGAGGGAACAGATCTAAAATATATATTTCAGATATATCATAAATATGTAAGTATAGAGATAGTAAAACATTAAAGGCATTTATAAAAATAAAGGCGGTGATTATAAACCTCTATCAGAATGAGTACAACGACTGTATTACGCCTATATTTGTGTTTATTAATGGTACTTTTGAAATGTCTGGGAAATCTCACTTTCAAACAATGGCCCAAGTAGAAACATAAGAACGGTCCTTTTAATGCAATGAGAAATCTCACTTTCAATAAATGGCCGAAAAAAACATAAGAAAATAAATTTAACATTAATTGGCAATGAAAGGTACCATTAAAGTACTCATGACATAACGGTTTTAAATATAATCCCCGTGGTAACATAAAAAATAACAAATCTATTTAATTCACAATAGCAAGCTTATGCTTTTTGTAAAATCTTGATTTGTCTACAATGTATATTTATACTGATACTTACTCATTCAGAAAAAAACAATTTTAGTTTATTCCTTAAAGTAGATGAGTAACATGACAAACATTTTGTCACCTATAAAACATATTTTAGAATTAATGATACACAAATTTGAATCAAACAACCCACACTGGGGGCTCTATAAAATCCTATTCAAAGAAACATCTTTTAGCTAGACATTGTAACTCAAATACAAAAAACATATTCCGATTCATAAAACAGCGTCTGCCTTGAAATAAAAGAATTAAATAAAAACGTACCGTCACTTATATAAAATATTTTACAATTAAGATACAATACACATGACAATTAGTAGAATAAACCTCAAACACAATTCTCTCATAAATTTGTTGTAAATGCCCTACAATAGTAGCATAAATAACAAGTATATGCATTATAACTTTACCAAAACAAACTGGTATTGACACAATCAATTTCACTTTGAAAAATTAATCATTTTACACTAGTAAATAGAATATTGTATACTAGTATCTCTACCTGGGTGTTAAAAGGCAAAATGAAGTAAATCTTTCGAAGAACTGAGATTATTATAGGAAGCATTATTTGTATACTTACTCAATGAATTGACGGTTATCTTGTACGTAAGCTGTATATATCAATTAAATCTTTCAATTGTTAATTTTAATACTTTAATTCGTTGTACATATTTTTATTCCACAGTCAAACCCGTGTCTATAATAATAATAATAATAATAATAATAATAATAATAATAATATTATTATTATTATTATTATTATTATTATTATTATTATTATTATTATTATTATTATTATTATTATTATTATTATTATTATTAATACTATTATTATTATTATTAATTTTTATTATTATTATTATTATTATTATTATTATTATTATTATTATTATTATTATTATTATTATTATTATTATTAATTAATTAATTAATTAATTTAATAACATTTTTAAATACTTAATAAGATTTAAAGAGGAGAAAAGAATGAACACTGTATAAAATATAAAATATGTCCGTAAAGGGTAGATAAACTTTAAATAGAAATACAGATACCACAATGATATACATGTGACTGTCTGTTGTGATAAGATAAACGAATTACTAATGAATTAAGTGACAAAATTTTATATAAATGTAACACTGAAAGATCTTATATACCTGGCAGACCGCTGAGGAGCAAGTACTTTTGTTAATAAGACATGACATATGGTATAACTGGTAGATGGCTGGTTTTCCAACTAAACACGACATCAATGGTTAATGAAGTAAAGATAGTCAATGTGAAGATGGATATAGACAATGAATAGAATATTAATATAAATTAGTAA
The DNA here is from genome assembly GCA_021292105.1 of Anadara kagoshimensis. Lineage (NCBI taxonomy): Eukaryota > Metazoa > Mollusca > Bivalvia > Arcoida > Arcidae > Anadara > Anadara kagoshimensis. The sequence goes on from CM037868.1 coordinate 25,367,312, forward strand.
GTAGAATTTTTGTTATATTTACTAAGATTAAAATTTCTTTACTTAGTCAAAAACAAATGTAGGAAGTAGCTAGCTAGACAAGATACCCTTCTCGAGCATCCGGATGCTGATAGGGGGATTTTACCCGTCCAGGGCACCTGACCCCGCTTCCAAGATAGAAGTTTATATGTTTTACTTAATTTACCAGTTTTAAAAAAAAGCCCTTTGTTTAAAAAAACTCATTTGTAAATAGGCTTATATGGGTAGTTTGTATGATATTGGAAATTGGAAATTATCATCAAGGCCTACTTCCAAATTCAAACAAATATTTATTACAAGGAAAAGCATTTAGTTTTAACATTCAGTATGGATCATTTAAACTACACCAGAAAACTTTATTTAAAGTATAAGAGTCAAGCAAACAAAGTACTTAAAGGACTTAAGCTACATTTAACTACAGCTTCCCAAACAACACCAGTGTATCTCACAGCTAGCTACACTACACAAAAAACACCAGGGTACGCTCGTATCTCACACCTAACTACAGCTACACAAAAAACACTAGTGTTTCTCACATCTAAATATAGCTACATCAAACAACATAAGTCTACCTCACATCTTACTATAGTTACATAAAACAACAACAGGATATCTGACATCTAACTACAGCTACACCAAACAACACCAGGTTATCTCATATATAACTACAGCGGCACAACTAACGCAAGTGTAATCCACATATATCTACAGCTACACCAAACAACACCAGTGTATCCCATATATAACTACAGCGACACAATCAACACAAGTGTATTCCACATATAACTACAGCGACACAATCAACACCAGTTTTTTTCACATTGATATGTGATTTATTAGTTTCTTCAATAACATTTTGCAAGAATCTGGGATTCCGTCGAAAAACAAAGTATGGAGTAGTTTTCAATGAAACTTGCACGGATCTATTTCAGTAAAAGTTTCAAGTTTTCTAGATTTCAGAAATTATCATTGGGTTTGTAATATTGTTTTTATTTGATCAATTTGTGTTTGACAACAATAAACATCTTATTTTTTGCAAAGGTTAAAATTATTATAATATAATTGCAAAAATGGCAAAAATGTTACGGTTTTATAATGATTTTTAAAAAAAATATCGTGTGTTCATCTTTACAACATTTAAGGTTCAAACGGTAATTCTAAAATTGTCACCACTACATTACTTAATCAATAATACCATGGGGTAGTCGCATGACTGATAAACACATTCGTTCGTATCAATGTTCTCTATTTTGTACAAGGACATTTTTTATCTTTAAAAATCTGATATTATGGGTATCCGTGTACTTTTGTTCTAGTTTGTATTCTATATTTGATAACTATATAAGAGGTCATGACTCTTTATCGTCATAACAGATACATCGTTAAATTGTTCAACTCGATTTATCTATTTATCATATAACAATATATGCCCTCGCATAGAAATTAAACGATAAATACCGAGGTGTTCGCGGGCAATAAATACCGATAGTTGCACGCTAACTTTGTTCCAGTCCGAGGGTTATGGAAATGATATTGTGAAATATTGAACCTCGTTGACTCGTGCAAATGTCTAGTCAACTCGGCACAATATTTCACAATATCATTTCTATAACCCTATAATATTAAAAGGATTGTGTGCAATTATTCAATGTTCCAGGGTACATATATTCTACGAAAATGCTAAAAATTACAACATGAATGTTTAAAGCATACTCACCATTGTGCTATGAACACGAGATTTTATATTCTGCAAATGAGCTTGAATTTATTGCCATAACATTTCATCAATATTAATAAAATAACAATAAAACTTTTTGTATACATCATAACACTTTGTGATTTTGGAAAACACACTGATCATATTTTCTGATTTCAATCGGTATTATGTAGCTAGTTACAGCAACTATAAGTATAATCTGTACCTTTAACGCGGGGTTAGTGTATTTGTCAATTACACGCGGTTTTCAACAGTATCACTAAACGGCCTTTGCAAGCATTTTCATATTGTTCTTATTGTTCAAATCTGCGAACACGAACAGTAAAAGAATTAACTTACTGAATTCAAATATTTTACACACGAATATTATCAATTATATTCTCTATAACCTTACCTAAATTCAAACAGTGTTAGTTTTGTTGACAACAATAGAAAAGTACAAACTTTGCAACTGACAGAGTAAGTGAAACATTTGAACTTTCACCATGGAAGTGAGTGAGGCCGGATGAACCGTAAGCATAGCATACTTATGAAAGGCTAATTTGAAACATTATGACAAACGTGAGGACTAAATTGTTTGTATTCTCAACTTTTTTCTATGTAGCAATATACCTGCTACTCCTGCTTATGGTGTAATTGTTTCCCAATTAATACGCTACAATAGAGCTTGTTCCACTGCGGTAACTTTGTACAACGAAGCAGGCTGCTTGCAAATAAATTCTTGACTAAGGGATGTTGCAAGCCTAGGCTTATGAAGGCCCTCGAAAAGTTTTAAGGCCGTTATTACAGTAATAGGTTAATAAGTTTGATGTTTCTGTATCCAGAATTACCCTGGATATATTTGACGTGCAATAGTTCCATATTCATTTTACACAATTTTGATTATTGTGGTGGGTGTAGGTAGCTAAACAGGAGGTTTTGTCCCTTCCGGAGCACGCGGCCTTACTTCCACTCTGGAAGTTCACGTGTCTAACCTGACTTGACAGTTCCAAAGTTTTAACTTTGCTTCTGGATTGTGATTTGGACATGGATTGGTATGTTTGTTTTTGATCATGTTAAATACAGTAAAACACGGTTATAACGAAAATGCCTACGCCAAAAACACAGTCAAATATTGGTCTCCACTGCTTCTCAATATATGTCTATATACAAATATAAGTCGCTTTATAATTTAGTTTCCAGGGCTTTTTTATAAATGTGGTTTACTCTAAGTCATATCCCACAGATGTAATTAAATTAAATATGAACGGGATATTGGACTATTTAACTTCAAATATCTACTTTGTAAGTTTAGAAACAGCGATATCTTACTTTATTGACATAGGTTATTTCTTCTCGATATGTAATAAACTACGTGTATAGATAATATAATCTGAATTACAATTAAGTTGTCATAATATTATGTAAGATGTTATACATTGGATTTTATTTTCTAATATTATATCTTGCTGTTGATACTTTGAAATCATGTTTGATATAAATTATTGCATAATTCCATGTAGAAAACTATGTCACAATATTAATAACTACGTAATTCAATACGTGTAATCCTGATAGCTTATGTTTAAAGTCAACATAGAGATATAACATGTACACAATTTTTGAATCTCAATCAGTATTCTAATTACTCATACAATCTAACCAACTTTACACTCTTATTAAATTTAGGTATTTTATCACCTGGTATTTAAAATAACAAAATACAATTGAAATATAATAGAATAAATCAAAATATATATAGGATTATAACTATTAAAAAAATATATACCAGTGTTTATCCGAATCACAAACCTTAAACCGTCGCAAATATTACTTTGATTTGGATTGGTATGTTTGTACTTGATATTTCGGTTTTTTGCGGTAATATAAATTAGCTGCCAAGACTGAACAGAAATAAAATTAAAATTTACCAGTCGGGATATTCTTTTTTCTGATCAATGGTACGTTCATGTATCTAAACATCATAATAGAAAAATTCTTAAATATATTACTGATTCAAAAGGAGACTGAAATTTTATGTTAATTAAAGAAAACAAATTATCGACCTTGTTTTATACGTTGGTCATATCTAGTTGGTTGAACCTAGATAAAAGCGTTTGTCAATCTTACATAACGGCCATCTCTCTTTAGGGGTATATAACCCGGTCTCATTTCCCTGATGGAAGACAACATATTTCACTTATGTACTGATGTATTTATTTTGATTTAACTACCAACCTAGGTAAGTAAAAACCGTTTCGATATGTAAAAATATCACTAAAATGTTCACATGATTAATCCATTTAGTTCACTCGCAAAACTTACGCCGCATTTCGTGATGTACATAGATGTACAATTCAGGTGCAGTAAATCCTGGACCAGTCTGTTTTCTACATACATGTGTACAATGTCCTATCTAATTGCATAACCATTCAATATTAATAACAGGATTACCCTGTCTTGCCAATACATTAATGAACAATTTACAGTCACACCTGTCTATAAAGGTCACCCAAGGGAATCATTAAACCTGGTCTTTATGAACAGGTGGTCTTTATATACAAGTTCATATAACATAACTTAAGAACAATAGGTATACGTTTATACTGGTGTTTATAAAAAGGTGACCCTTATATAGAGGTAGTCTTTCAGGCCGGATTGACCGTTAACCACAACTCATGCTTTTCCCCACGTTATTCTCAATTTTCACTTTATCCGTCCTTCCCTTGTGTACTTCAAATCAAACTCCATTGTCAAAAGCATCCTAATTAATAATTTTTATTACGTTAAAAAAATCAACGCTAAATGTCTTGTCCGTCCTGTTTATTTAGTATATGTCCATACAATCCACATTTTGTGTTCTATCCATCCTCTTCATTTCTCACATTGTTTTGTAACGTAATACACAAACGTAATACGTCAAGATAATATTATTATGATCAACCTGAAACTAATGTGAATAAAACTGTATTGAGAACTTTTAAAAATGCTACCATACATTTTCCGCCAAACAAGCAAATTATCCTCTTGTTCGTTTCCTGAAGTATCTTATTAGGTCGTTAACACACTTTGTAATTTTTAAAGTTTACGGGTCTTATTAGCAAAAATAATGTTAATAGATTTAGATTGCGATATAACTCTTATAAAACGCATTAGATAAAACAGCCAACATGTGTTCAGAACTGTCGATAATTTAACATCGAGTGAACGAATTAGTGCCGATTTGGTTGTTAATCTCGGAAGGACCTTCGTTAATTATATACAGTCAGCTGATATTAATCTTTTGATCGATTTTCGACCACTAATTATCTATATATTGGCAATCGAACCTTACTTCATTTCCTTAGATCAGAGTTAAATATTTAAACTATCTGTATTGTAGACTTTCTGTCAATCAACCAAATTACACTTTTTCCCTTCCATTAAACGATAAATTTTAACAAACAATCAACCATGAATGTTGTTTTCAAACAATGTAATGCTTATACAATATCGGTCTTGTGAAACAACCATTATTAAACATTTTAATGCATGTTCACATACCCCGGACTGGGAATAGCGTCGTTATATATGAAAACTTAAAGATAAACGTAAAAAAATATTGTCAAACCCATCAAGCAAAGCTTTTAATCATTTGTTCAATGCAATCCAATATTCAGTATTATCATATCTTTAGCATTGTCACATACATTCTTTATGATATATAATATTGTTATTTCAATCAGTAGGCATCAATGGAAGAAAATCTTATAACGATTAAATATGGAATGTGTCTGAACTGTTATGGATTATATTAGGTCACAAAATTGTATAATTGTAATTGTAATAGATATATCCAATTATAACCATTATATTAATAAGATACATGTAATTTACTAATAACTTGAAGCATAATAAAATAATATAAAATTTACTTTGAAACAAAAATAAACTTCCTGGTTCGGTTTCTAAGTAACATACTCGTAACATTACCGAGAGGTCCCAAATGGGGAAATGGGGAAAGAAATTCTTCATTTCTTTTTTATAGCCAGAAAATGGATAAAAGGGGCTAAATTGAGGTCTTTGTATTAGGGAATATTTATAATGATCATTAACATATAGCAATGACAGTAACATTTAAAAATACTGTATTATTATATTTACACTAAATAAAACTATCTTGCTTGTTTAGATAGCAAGGTTACATACAATCAAAGTGTAAATAGATATATTACCGAGAGGACTCCGATGGGAAACAACACATTCTTTATCTCAATAAATAGATATACAACCGAAAGGACTCCGATGGGAAACACATTCTTTGTCTCTGAAATAGATATATTACCGAAAGGACACAAGTGGGAAACACATTCTTTGTCTCAGTAAATAGATATATTACCGAGAGGACTCCAATTGGAAACACATATTTTGTCTCAGTAAATAGATATCTCACCAAGAGGACTCCGATGGGAAACACATTCTTTGTCACAGTAAATAGATACAATGGCTATGTTGGGGTCTTTAAATTCTGAAATTATTTTAATTACCATCAACATTAAAAATTGACAGTAGAATTATAAAACTTGTGGCATGAAATGAATATTTAATAAAATAGCTTCCATTTTAGCAAAGTTATATACATACAAAGTGTAGATAGGGATAGTACGAATAGGCCTTAAAATAGAAAAACAAATTCTCTATATTCTCTATTTCATTTTTATTTGTTTTGTGATCTTGATACATAATAAATCAACAAAACACTTATTTGGTTTACACTGACAATAAATATAGATATATATACTACACGTTTATATCATAGGTAGGTCTACTCGCCGTACTCATTGTTTGTATACAGGCAGCAGATAAAACATATAATCGTTAAATTGAGGAGGCCGTTAAATTGGGAAATAATTGAAATGCATAAGAAAAACACTTTTTAAATTTATTATTATTATTATCATTATAAGTTTTATTATTGATATTAATATTGTTAATTTATATATGATATATAAAAATAAAATACATATTTATGTATTTTTCACTATTATTATTAGTAGTATTAGTAGAAGTAGTATTTATATAAAATATAAAATACATCTTTGTGTATATTTCGCTGTTCTTTATTATTATCATTAAAATTATTATTATTATTATTATATTATTATTATTATTATTATTATTATTATTATTATTATATATGTTTTACGTGTATATTGTGCTGTTCAGTTAAACAAGTAATATAAATTGATAATACTTTTGTCCTGTTCTAATTTGACACATTTAAAATATTTTATTCAAAAAGAGCTAAATTACGTCACATTTTTAATCTCATATGTCCTTATATTTGAACAATTTTCATAAAGAGTTTTACGATAACATACATATTGGATTATCTGGTTACATTATAAGTAAAACATTCGTGATATTTGAATTCACAAAAGGTGTAGTTATTGTAAAAAATTTTAATATTTACGCTATGGTAGAATTCGACTGACAAATTATGTGTAATTTAAAAGTCGGAATAGCTGTAGTAATTGTAAACAAATAGTTCTATATTCGTTTCATTTTCATTTCACTATGGAAATGGGAGTTGCATGTCCTGCTGTATCACCCGACCTCACTTCCCAAGTATAACTTTATTTCTTTAACTTGCCATTTTCAAAGTTTTTACTTAATTTACGGATTATGACTTGTGTATGGATTGATATGCTCGTTTTCTTTTTATGTCATCAGTTTTTCAAAGAAGCTATTACAAATTATATGTTTATACGAAACTCATTTCAAAATAGTGTGTACGATACCAAAACTAAAAATAAAATTAACTATAACTGTTTATATTTAAAAACGAGATCTTCAATTCTATATGTTACAACTATCCAACAGAAAATAACATAACTATTACAGGCGTATGTGATTTATTTAGTGTTTATATTAACATACACAGAAACATAGAAATAACAAAAACATATGTGTCCTACCATTTTATTTTTGACAAAAATAATTTGGCAGGATACCAATTAAAATCAGAAATATTGACGAGGGTATTAATGTTGACTTTAAAAAATAAATGTCGAATTAAATAATAATTAAACAAAATCATACCATAAGCACATGCATTTATTCTGTTTACCATGTGTAAAACTAAAAATTACTAAAAAAGATTGCAGGGCGAGAGTTTCAAGACAACTGTTAAATTGAACTTTATTCAGCATCATCAGAGTTTGTGTTTCTGACACTAGTTTTGTTTTGAATCAAATAATCTTAGTTAATTTAAATATTTTATTTTACGATTTACTTTTTTAAATACATTAATATAACATTAAGATAACTTTATATTCGTCTTCATTCTGAGATGTTTACATGTGATTCCATATGTTATACAATTCAGAAATATCAGACGACAAATATCGATCATATAAATAGTTTAAAAACATTATAGCGTTACAGTCTATAAAGGCCACCAAAGAGAACCAGGAAAGGTGTTTTTATATGCAGGTGCACTTTATGTGCAGGTTTAAATAATATAAAAATAACAATTGGGATACATGCCTTTATAAGCAGGTGGGCCTTATATAGAAGTGTCTTTTAAGGCATGTATGTCTGTATTTGGTTCAAAGGTTGCCCTCGTGAATGCAATATTTTCCATATTTCATAACAATAGTAATTTATAAACTGCATTTGTTATATAAAAAACACAATAGAAAAATTATATCTATATTTGAATATATACGGCTATATCTGCATTCCATGTCCGCTCAAGCCATGCATTTCATGTATTGTTTATCATCCGGTATTACTATTTTTCAGATTCCACAAAAACGAACAGCAAACACCTAGACCAAAACATTTCGTAGAACCCCAGTTTTAAAAGACCAAGATGGCCGAAAACCCGCAAACAGATATTTTTAAATGCGACATTTGTTCAAAGACTCTGGATATTCCAAAAAGGTTAGCATGTCTTCATAATTTCTGTCAACCCTGTTTATGTCAACATATAGAGAAAGCAATAGCGACCCAGATTACTGATGAACGTCATAACCAGTTACTGTGCCCTGTATGTAAAACCGTTATCCAACTTCCATATAAAGACACGCCGTCGTTGTATGTTAATAGCCTTCCAACTAATCACTTGCTTCAAGCATTAATCCAGAGGAGGAGAATCAAACCCGGAGAGGAAAATTGTGCCTGGTGTCTACACAAGGGACAAAAACAGCTAGCTGCAGTATGGTGTGACGAATGCAGTGAAGGATTGTGTAAAGATTGCTCAGAATTCCATAAGAAAAATAAAACTTTGAAATCGCACGAATTAATCCGCATTGAAGATGTAGCAAACTTAAACACAAAACTACATTTTGAAATCCATTGTCCAGACCACAAAAGGAAGATGATTAAGAATTTTTGCCATGATCATCAGACAACCTGCTGTTCTTCATGTTTCACTAATTACCACAGGAGATGCACAAACGTGACCACTATCGATAAGGTATCCAAAGGTCAGGAGCAGAGTATATCAGACCTCATGGAAACAATCCAAGACATACTTGTTATAGCCAATGACTTCCTTGAGGAGAGATATCGTAACTGTAGAGAGATAGAAACAGAAAGAAGCGAGGTAATCGAGAAAATACGATCACTACGGAATGAAATCGTTGTCCACCTGGAGAAATTAGAGAAAGATTTCCAGCAGATGTTTCATGAGAACCATGCCAAAATCAAAAGAGAGATTGAAGATGAAATAGAAGTTTGCAGTAACCATAGAGCGATAGTAACCAATTGTAAGGAAATACTTTCTCGGTCAATTATCCATTCATCAGACGAAAACGTATTCACCGAGAAGCAAATAATTGAGAAGAAGATCAAAGAAGAGATGGAACTGGTTAAGCAACTAACAGCTGAAGCAAATATGAGACGGTACGAAATTGATCTGGCGCCGGAATTGGTCAATTTAACCAAACAAGTTACCTCCCTTGGAAGTGTCAATAATACCATTGGTACAACGGTACAACTTACAGTTCAGCCATTCCAAAAATTACCAAGTAGTGATCACAATCCCACCAAACACTACAATGTACAACATATATTGAGCTTCAATCCAGAGAAATTTCCAGCAGGGAGAATCCATGGTGTAAAGATACTTAACGATGGGCGAATACTACTAACGAATTTTGATAGTAAACTTTTATTTATCTTTGATAGCACAGGAAATCTTAACCAAGAAATAAATATGCCAGGAAAACCAGTTGATGTTACTGTGATCAGTGATAATGAAGCTGCTGTGTCATATTGGTCACCTGATGGTATAGCTGTTATAGATATCATCACGGGAAATATCAGGCAAAATAACATCATGAAGAATCAGGATGTCATGGTATGTGGTGTAACATCAGATGGAGTAAAACTTGTTGCTGCTTGTAAAGATAAAATACTTGTCATGGACAAAACTGGATCCATAATCAGAGATATTAAAACGCCGAACGCGGAAATTCAAAGGTACTTATGTTTTGTAGCTGACACAAGATTGTGTTACAGTAACAGAGATGCTTCTTTAGTTCATTGCATTGAGCTTGATGGTTCGGAAGTCTTTATATACAAACATAAAGATCTTACATGTCCATACGGTATTACATGTGGCGATAAAGGTGTGATATATGTGGCTTGTTTTAAGTCAAACAATGTCCACCAAATTTCACCGGCTGGGGACTTGATTAAAATTTTATTTACAAAAGAAACCGGAATAGAAAAACCCGTGGCCATAGATTGTAACACAAACAAAAAGACGCTGATACTTACTCATTCAGAAAAAAACAATTTTAGTTTATTCCTTAAAGTAGATGAGTAACATGACAAACATTTTGTCACCTATAAAACATATTTTAGAATTAATGATACACAAATTTGAATCAAACAACCCACACTGGGGGCTCTATAAAATCCTATTCAAAGAAAAATCTTTTAGCTAGACATTGTAACTCAAATACAAAAAACATATTCCGATTCATAAAACAGCGTCTGCCTTGAAATAAAAGAATTAAATAAAAACGTACCGTCACTTATATAAAATATTTTACAATTAAGATACAATACACATGACAATTAGTAGAATAAACCTCAAACACAATTCTCTCATAAATTTGTTGTAAATGCCCTACAATAGTAGCATAAATAACAAGTATATGCATTATAACTTTACCAAAACAAACTGGTATTGACACAATCAATTTCACTTTGAAAAATTAATCATTTTACACTAGTAAATAGAATATTGTATACTAGTATCTCTACCTGGGTGTTAAAAGGCAAAATGAAGTAAATCTTTCGAAGAACTGAGATTATTATAGGAAGCATTATTTGTATACTTACTCAATGAATTGACGGTTATCTTGTACGTAAGCTGTATATATCAATTAAATCTTTCAATTGTTAATTTTAATACTTTAATTCGTTGTACATATTTTATTCCACAGTCAAACCCGTGTCTATAATAATAAAATAATAATAATAATAATAATAATAATAATATTATTATTATTATTATTATTATTATTATTATTATTATTATTATTATTATTATACTATTATTATTATTATTAATTTTTATTATTATTATTATTATTATTATTATATTATTATTATTATTATTATTATTATTATTATTATTATTATTATTATTGGTATTGACACAATCAATTTCACTTTGAAAAATTACCATTTTACACTAGTCAATAGAGTATTGTATACTAGTATATCTACCAAATTTATGTAATTACCTCGGTGTGAAAAGGCAAAATGAAAAAATCGTTTAAAGGACTGAGATTATTATAGGAAGCATTATTTGTATACTTACTTAATGAATTGACGGTTATCTTATACATAAGCTGTATATATCAATTAAATCTTTCAATTGTTAATTTTAATACTTTAATTCGTTGTACATATTTTTATTACACAATCCAACCCGTGTCTATTATAATAATAATAATTATTATTATTATTGTTATTATTATTATTATTATTATTATTATTATTATTATTATTATTATTAATTTTATTATTATTTATTTATTTATTTATTTATTTCGGAAAAATGTCATAATATATTTATTTATATCTATTTGTTTATTTATTTATTATGTATTCATGAATTTATTCATTTATTTATTTATCTATTATTTATTTATTTATTTATTTATTTATTTATTTATTTATTTATTTATTTATTTATTTGTATTTAGATATACTGATTTATGTTTTTATTTTGTTGAACTATGTAAATTTTTAACACGAAGTGTTCAGTGTCAGTTTCAGATTCAATTCAAACTCCATTGTCATGGATTAGTTTATAACATCCGTGCTGTTTCTTCTGTTTCAGCTTTTATTAGAGAAAATTCAAACCAGAGTTTCGCATATACTGCATTACTTTTTTCACACTGAATAAGAATTATTATGAAAGATATTTTGCTATACAATTTAATTATTTTATGAATTCGTTGTTTGCTATCAAAAAAACAAATAATTATATAAAATGAATTTGATTTTTTTATTTTTGAATTATAGCATTTCAACTAGCCTTTATTCATCTGATAAGCGTATAAGGTGAATTGGGTCTCTTATTATACTCCTTTATGTAATTGTGTTCCAAATTTGTTATAAAAAAGTGCCATTTTCTTAAAAAAACTACTTCTACTTAATGTTCTATGTAAATCGTAGGTACTTTGTTTTTATGTGCCGCCTTTTTTAAACCAATTGAAACCAATGGTTTTATACTTTTTTACATTTTCAAAATAAAGGTGATCCATTAGTTGTGAAGCCTGACTTTGAAAAAATCAACTTACGCGAATTCAAACAGGCTATTGACAAAATGAAGTTGCATTTATCCTACGAGCAATATCAGTGGTGGCTGGAACTTATCAACAAGCCAGAAAACTATGGGATAAAGAAAACACGATGGCCACTAAAGGACATAAGGCCCGTCCACAAAGTCATTTCTTTGCCACCTAATGTTGTCAACAAAAGCACTACAGTATTAGACCCATTAATGAACGAAGAACGGAGAAGGCCAAAGGTATGACAAGTACTTGCTTTATAGAACTTTTCCTGTTTATGTATAATTGCTCTTTGCAATATGCAAGTTTTTAGGTTGTCTTCACATAAGTGTAGAGGAATGCATGTCATACCCCAACAGCATAAGTGTTTGACCAAACATTTCTGCCAAACATTTCCCAATTATTCAAATTTGAAAATATAACCAATTTCAATTTCAAAAGGCATCACATATTGTTAAAGTGGCTATTGCTATATGTATTACATATTATACCAGTTTTATTTTTACAGCACTAGACGGCCGTTTTGGAATACAATTCCTCATCAGTAGTGCTTGGACCAAAATTATGAAACCAAAATTATTTTGAAGATGTTGAAAAGCTACCCAAAGGACCAAAATATATTTTACCAAATTAAGCTAAGGAAATACTTTGCATGAGGGAGTATACCTTAGTTTTTTAATGATTAGTCTGATGATATATATTTTCCCTATTTAGATATCATATCTGTTCTTGAGTTATTTTGTTACATTGATGACATTATTTTCTACACCCCCATTACATACACAGTAATGTTTAAATGTGTTTTCAAATAATTATTTGCTTTTAAGTCGGAAAAATTTAGTGAAGGGTGTAATTTTATCATCTTTCACATATATCAGCAGTTTTGCTTTTATTGTATTGTTACACCGAGTGAATGATAGTGTTTCCTTAACCGTGAAATTTAACCTCGCTAAAATAACCTTGGAGTAGTTTATGAGTGATCCTTATAGTTTTTTTTAATTGAAAGCTTTGTATATTTTTCGTATTCCAGGTAAAAGCAAAGAAAAGGAAATTAGTCTGTTGAGAGTGACATGTATATGTTTTTTAAACGATAAAAGCATATTCTGCATAGCAAGTCACACCCGCCACGTGTGAAATTAAGATTGGGAATGAACGGAACATGGAAATATATATTCATATGGATTCATATTAGATACAGAGACATTCTATTTGATTAGTCTAAGCTTGCGATATCCCTTTTACAATTTAAAATGTAAAAAGGTTGAATTTTATATCAAGTTCTCGTAGTAAGAATAAGCTCTAAAGGATTTTTATATTAAAACAAATACACCATAAGTAGGAGAGGGAAATATATTGTAAGAATAAGAATGTTACAAATTATCTTGTTTGTTCTTGGAATATTTGCTGTTTCACCATTTACAAAGCAGTGCAAGCATCATAACACAAAATGAACAATGCAATTTGAATTTGAGCCTAGCCAAATTATTCCTCGAGAGGATTTTCATTGGCATGTGACTAAGTATTATAAATATCAAATCATATAAAAAACATCAAATTTAAAACTGTTTAATGAGTATTGAAGGTTAAGACAAAAGAGAAATTCCTTGATATTTAATTTGAATACCACTAGATACATCATACTGTCGATTAAAATTCATACTGTCAAAGATTTTCAAATAAATGTTTACAAAGTTATGTGTTTTTATAATTAAATAAGACAGCCAATGGTTCTCAATGTTTATACATGAAATTATTACAAAATGTTGACATCTTTTTTTATTTCCTTTAGTCTTAGATTTCGGATGTGCATGTTGGATTAAATTTTATCATACTAATGTGTTGAATGTAAAATTTGTTTATTTTTAAGGTGTAGGTAATCTGGCGATCCCATCAGGAGTGCCTGTGTGGATTAAATTTAATCTTGGTAAATTGTCAAAAAGACTTGGATTAAATTTAATCTTCGTAAACTGTTAACAAGATATGGATTAAATTTAAATTTAGATGATTTTACTTACTACAATATGCATCGAGTTGTGGTTATGTTGGGATTAAATTTAATCAAGGAAATTTTGATCAGGTGTTATGCTGTACGATAGAAAATTATCTTGAGAATATTAATTTTATTAATGTTGAGGCAATGTGTTATTGGTCAAATTCAAAAACAAAATTCATTCTGCTTAAGACCACATCAGATTAAATTTAATCAAATACTGATTTGTGTGGTATAATTAATACAGCAATATCAATACACTGCATTTTAACATCAGAACGTTTTTAGCAATGATTATGCCATTGTAGACGAAACATGCATAAAACACTAGGAAAATAGCGACATTGTCAAAAATTGATAGAAAAGTAAGGATTTTTGTACTTTTGAGAGACAAGTCAAATTCTCAAACTGAAGGAGATTGGCTTATTGGTGTTTTCGTTATTTTTAAAATGTATATCTTGTCATTACAGCACCTAATCTAATATACCTTGTGGTGTTCCGATATTCCATATTCTTTAATGGGACGAACATTCCTTTATTTATTCATTTTTACGCTATGCTGTTTTGCACACTTATTGCGAAAGTATTGAAAAAAAGTTACTGAAGACTCATTCCTAAAATTATTTTAAGAGTTATTTCCCTTTGAACACGTCAATATTTGTTATTATAGAAAATTGACGAAATTTAGTAATTGTGATATTTTTACTAATTTTGATAGTAATACTTTGGAAAATTGAATTGTTGAAGCATGTGTTGTGCATATGTCCAAGTAGAGAATTTTGCAATCGAGACGTTATCACCTGGCAATTTGAGAAATCCAAAGTGCTTGCAAATACATCCCGATAGTCTGCACGCAAATTGAAGAACGGTATAACAAGGCGGCAAGTTCTAGAAAAGTTTGCAGGCAAATTGACAACCTCTCACACTAGGAATTAGTCTCACCAAAAGAGTTAAAGACATTATGATTCCTATGGCAGTGGTATAAAAATGTCGCGATTCAATGCATTTGTAACGTAAACGTATGCAAAACGTCTACTAGCAAACGTTAAAAGGCATTTATCACGTGGTACGCTGACGAGGTCTTTTTTAAATGAACAAAGTGTTTAGTAACTGCTGGTGCTACCAAAAACACAACGGAATTATGCACACAAAGAAATCTGACCTGTCCGTTTGACCTTTCTTTTCAATATTTTTTTAGAAAAGTACATTTATGTAAAGGGAATACAGGTGTCTATTTCGTCTAATTGGTTGAAAACAATAATTGTTTATGTTTGATTTCCGAGTTCTAACATTACGCATGGTTGAGGGCTATCTTATTTGAATATTCCCAATGAAATGTCGAACAGGCAGTTCATAGTTGTTTGTCTACAAATAAAGTGAAAAAAAAACAGTGAATAAGGAAATAATTATTATAATTTTGATTTCAACGGTCATCGAATTCATTGCTTATTTATTTATTTACTTATTAATTAATTAATTTATTTATTTATTTATTTATTTATTTATTTATTTATTTATTTATTTATATATTTATTTATTTATTTATTTATTTATTTAATTTTATTCCATTTACCTATCCACATTTATTTATTTATTTATTTATTTATTTATTTATTTATTTATTTATTATTAATTTATTTATTTATTTATTTATTTATTTATTTATTTATTTATTTATTTAATTATTTTACCTATCCACAGAGATGTCGGTATCGATGTGTCTGACGGTTATAGAAAACGTAAATACACCTGTATTTGCAACAAAACTTACCAGAACGAACCTGTCAATGCTCGGTAATTGCCGGTACCACTCGTAATTTTCCGGCTGCGGAACATTATGTTATTGATGACGTTCATAGTGTTATAATGCTAAGGAAAGACACCTTACCTTTATGTGACAGCGGGTTATCAGTTAGTCAGAAACTAAAGACTAGATTCAATGATAATGAAGACAAGTTTCAATCCGTGTTTGAGGTCTATGTAGAAACCCTACGGTAGCTTAGTTGCTTGCTTCCTATATGGAATGTCATTGGTTTGAATCCCGGTGGAGGTCTGAATAAACCTTGAAAAAGGGCAGTGATTGTTCGTTTGCCAAGGGCTCTGCATTTAAAAATGAAAGTCATGTGGTATCTTTCGGATGAAGCCTTAACACCGATATCTCGTGCAAAACATGCATGGCACACTAAAACACTCTTACTGCATATTGTCTTGACCGCGCTTCAAAGGCAAAAAACTTCACCTGCAGCTATAATATATAGTCTCGATATAAATGAAATATTTTTCACTGGGGCGTAAAAACACATTAATTCAACCAATCATCCTTGTATAATAGACAGCTGCAATGTGCAGTTATGACTGACAACAGCTGAATATATAGTTGTTAAGCAACAGTGCCCCACGGAAACAAACCTTTGCGAGGTTTATTAAATTTACGCAAGACTCGAGTCCGAAAGCCATTAGTAATACGATACAATTAACAGCAAAAGAATGTAAAATAGTCCAATTTGACATTTTTGTTATACAATCAGAATTATCAACGAATCTTTGCACACAGGAGAAGTACTATTGACAAGAGAAGTGTATAGGTCACCTTCTTTAAAATAAAACAGCCTACTTTTGACAGATGAAGTGTATTGTTCACCTTCTATAAAATAGAACAGCCTACTTTTGACAGGGGTAGTGTATAGGTCACCATCTTTAAAATAGAACAGCCTACTACAGAAAGGTAAAGTGTATACAGCACCTTCTAAAAATAGCACCACCTACTATAGACAGGTGAATGTATAGATCACTCTCTTAAAATGGCACCACCTACTATAGACAGGAGAAATGTATAGTTCACATCCTTTAAAATAGAACAGCCTACAAGTGACAGATAAAGTGTATAGTTTACCTTCTTTAAAATAGAACAGCCTACTATTGACAGGTGAAGTGTATAGGACACCTTATAAATGTCACCAGCTACTACAGACAGGTGAAGTGTATACAACACCTTCTACAAATAGCACCACCTACTATAGACAGGTGAAATGTAAAGGTCACTCTCTTAAAATGGCATCACCTACTATAAACAGGTGAAATGTATAGGTCACACTTAAAATAGCACTACCTACAATACAAAGTTGAGGTGTATATAGCACCTTTTTTTAAATGTTACCACCTACTATAAACAGGTGAAGTGGATAGCGCACCTTCTTAAAATAGCACTACCTACTATATAGAGGTCACATGTATAGGTCACTCTCTTAAAATAGCTCCACCTACTTTAGACAGGTGGAGTGTATATGACACCTTCTAAAAAAGCACTATTTCCTACAGACATGTGATTGAATAGCACACCTTTTAAAATACATCTCCTACTTTAAACAGGTGATAGAATATGGCACCTCCTTAAAATAGCACCACCTACTAGAGATAGGTGAAGTGTATGAGACACCTTAAAATATCACCACCTACTAGAGATAGGTGAAGTATAAAGGTCACCTTCTTAAAATATCACCACCTACAAGAGATAGGTGAAGGGTATAGGACACCTTCTTAAAACATCACCAACTACTAGAGATAGGTGAAGTATAAAGGTCACCTTCTTAAAATATCGCCACCTACTAGAGATATATGAAATGTATAGGACACCTTCTTAAAATATCACCACCTACTAGAGATAGATAAAGTGTATAGAACACCTTAAAGTTAAGATACAATACACATGAAAATCAGAATAACCTCATATCCAGTTTTCTCATAAATTGGTTGTATATGCATCACAACAGTAACATAAATAACAAGTATATGCATCATAACTTTACCAAAACAAACTGATATCGGCACAATTAATTTCACTTGTGTCAAATTATTTATGTTACATCACATCATTGACTCCGTAGTCAAAAATATTGGTTTGAAAAATAACAAATTAAAAAAAAAATCGTTCGAAGGACTCTCTCTTTATCTCTCTTTCACCCCTCTCTCTCTTCTCTCTCTCTCTCTCTCTCTCTCTCTCTCTCTCTCTCTCTCTCTCTCTCTCTCTCTCTCTGTCTTGTAACGTATATTATCTTGAACATTAAACATTACACATATTATTTTTTTTCTTTATTTTGAGCTTTAATATTAACAACTAGTATACACATTACAATTTCACCTAAACATACTCTTGAAATGGAAACATTCAATTTAGAACGTAAAATTTGATCAATGTTACGAGGTTTGTGGTTGAGAATTAGACAAAATTTTCTACTACTTTTTATTTATTTTTATTTTTACGGAGACGTTAAATAGCAAAATGAAAAAGTAATTCCTAAGATTTTCTCCAATCCACTTGCCCTTTTACATACATGTACAAATGTTGTTACAATTGGCTTATATCGTTTAAACGATAAAGCTGGTTATTATTTTGTTCGATCATATTTTTTGTTCTCACAATTCACCAAATGTTTTGAAGTTATTGTGGACAGCATTGATTGTATACTTACTCTAGGTATTGACGGTTATCTTATACTGTATATATCAAATGTACCTTTCAATTATTAATTTTAATATCTAAATTTATTGCAGATATTTTTATTGTAGAATCATATCCGTGTCTATTATTATTATTATTATTATTATTGTTATTTTTTTATATTTATTATAATTATTATTATTATTATTATTATTATTATCAATTTTAGAAAAATATTATTTATTTATTTTTATTTTTATTTATTTTTTATTTATTATTTATTATTTATTATTTATTTATTTATTTACATGTACTGATTTATGTTTTTATTATTTTATTTTATTTTATTTATTAATTTATTGTTTTTTTATAGGCATATTTTTGAAGACTATCTGTATATATTTAAATGTTTATATGTTGGATACTTTTTCTGTACTCATTAAAAGGACTATAATTTTTTTTCAATTTTTGAATATTATTGAATAAATCATACAAAATGTTTCTGTTTCCTATTAATGTTGCTTACATTGATGTTATCATTATTTTTTTAATTTATACCTTGTCAGTTCAGCACCTCATCTAAGTATGTCTTTTGATGGCCTAATATTCAATATTCTTGAGAGGGACGTACATCTCATGCATTTAATTCATTCCTTTACTTTGATTTTGTACACCTATTGCTAAAGTATTTGTTACTGAAAGCTTAAACAAATTATTTTTGTATGCATATTTACAACTTTTGAATTATGTCTAGAATTATTTTAAGAGTTATTTCCCTTTAACATACTATATCCTATATACTTTAACATTTTTATTATAAAACTTTTTTAATGATATTGGTCAGAAATTGTGATTGTTTTTATTTATGTAATACATATACGTCCGAGTCAAGACTTTTTTGATCGAAGCGTCATCTCTTGGCACTTAAAGATATCCAGAATATGTGGAAATCACTCACAAGTGTCGGATAGAAAATGTACAAAACAAGAAATCAAAATTTGAATTTTGGCGATAAGAGGCACTTTGATCTGTACCTGCATTTGGGAATGTCAGGAAATTATAATTCACACATTCTAAGTTTTGTCTTTCATTTATATGTCTGGCAGCGCGATGATCGTGTAGTTAGGTAAGTAATGAATCAATGACGAAATCTTATTTGCAATAGCGTCTAGAACAATATAACCTATTGCAGATGAATTGGCACATTCTTACACAAAGGAACTAGTCCAATTATATTTGCATCTAAGCGGTTAAATACACTATAACCTGTTTGACAGTACGGACACTGAGACCCAAACCAGTAGTCAGAATTGTAAACTTTAAAATCATGGCGCCTAACCTCTTTGCTGTCAACCAAAAATAAGTAATTTCCCTTTTGTAGAACTTTACTTATTACTATAGTTATCTGTGGCATTATTGCCGAGTTTGAATTTGTCGAGAAAAATTGACGGTAAACAACATTCAAACTACCAATCTTCTACAATCCTGAAGGAACCCTCCGCACCATTTATATAAGCCGGTTTAGTGTCTTATTAATTTATTTTCGTGTATCGGTCAAAATGTTGTATAGCCGTGACTACAATATTGTTTATAAGTACCGCGTCTCTATATTAAAAATACGCTGGATTTTTTTTCATTGAAAAATATATTATGTTTAAGAACTGTAAATGGCAAGAATACGATAAATATTGGAAGCACTGGATGAATTTGTTTTAAGATATAACTGTTATCCTCCCTCCCCAAAGGACCTATAAAATTCTTTAGGATTTCCTTAAAAGGAAAAAAGCAATTAACCATTTGTGTTTCCAATTTTATTTTTTACATAATACATATTTAAGACTACCATTAGATATGTAGAATGCATTATTTCTACACGTAAATGGAATTAATTAATATAACCTTATAAACACCCAAGATATGAGAATTATCTCCCTTTATATATAAAACATGTAACTATGTTAAGGAATGTCTTTTTTTGTCTTTCTGTTAGTATTTGTATACTATGCTCTTTTTATTGTATGATTATAGCATGTAATGTGTCATTAAAAATAATAAAAATATAAAAAAATACGCTGGATATATATATCCAATAGTCCTATGTTACTTTAATTTATTTTGATTACGGGTGTAGCCAGCATAGCAGGTGTTCCTTACTCTCCCGAAACACCCAGCTTTAGTTTCCAGATAAACGTACATATGTTTAACCGAATTTGCAAACTTCAATTTTTACAGTTCCCTTTGGTTAAAAGTTTTGGGTATGAATTTGTATGTTTGCTTTTGATGATTAACTATATTTTCTTTTGAGATATTAAATTAAATTACTTGTGGTAATTGTGTCATTTGGACATGCTAACGACAGTGTAGATAAATGGAGCCTTAGGCACTTGAAATTTCCCTTCGTATCAAGACGACTTTGTGTTCTAGAAGAAATATGAGTGTCAAGAAAAAACAACGACCTTCCATAAATTCACATAAAACTTCCTCACACCAGGGCTTGCTATTAATGAGATTTGAACAACGTGATCCGTAAACGTACTCCACATATACACGTATTCAAAAATAGAATAAAATAAATTCAGCAAATTACCATGTGATACCTTATAACTTATGCAGAACAATTTTATTAAATATGGCATTATATTAGCATTGTCCCTTACGATAGGACCATTCCATTAGTTTTAACATTTTACAAGGTGAGAATATTAATCACGCAGTACTCCGGCACACATTCTTTGGAAATATGACATGTTGTACATCAGCTAATGCACCATTAACATGACGTCATTTTAATTGAACCAGATGTAAAATCTAACGGCCGTTGGTTGGAAATATTCTTAGAATATATTAATAGTTCTAAATACTCTCTGTTATTGATAGTTTTGTAGAAGAAGCACCCGAAAAATTTAAAACTTTTACTTTGAAAATAACTACATATGCCATATAACCAATGGCCTCTCGATATAAGCAAATTACATATTGGGTCAAACTTCTGAATAAGAAACAATTTAATATGATAAGCGCAGTATTTAACTATTGCTATTGCTGTTTCGATATAAGACAAAGCAACAAGTGAATATCAACATTTGCGTATTTCCAATAAAACATGTACTCAAATAGGCACTGTATAGTGGCGGAAACAAACATTATTCTCTATTTTTCTTATAGCTGAAAATGATGGCGTATCGGTACAAAATTTAGAAAGTAGTTTTCCTATCCTCAGTAGTTGTATTTTTAATGAGACCTTTAGACGTATCACGGAATAAAGAAAAATTCTATAGTATCATAATCGCAAAGCAAACAAGACCTGTCTATGTCAGAATCTGTAAGTATCTTGAAAGGGATATCGAGGTAGATGTTACTCAAAGAAAATTAAAAAAGAGCGATTTCGACAATGTTTCCAATGTACTGCTATTGAAGTATGCCTTGCAGCTAGAAATAAAGGATATATCTATAACTGTCGATTTCGGTATTTCGAAAATGATATAGAAGTGGATGTACTTAGAGAATATTGATACAACGATCAAGACGGCATTATATCATACTGCTAAATTTGGTATTGCAAGCTTGTCTTTCAATTTGCTTCATCTTTAGCTGATGACGACTCGATAAAAATAAAAAAACTCGTGGCTTGTTATTATTTCCTTGTGACATATTAAAAATTTTGTTTTACTCATAGATATGAATCAAAGGTTATTTTCAAGTATTTTGTTAAAAGTCGCAACAATATCAGCCATAAAGATACTGTCCGTTGGTCAATTCACAATACTGCAACGACATTAGTTGTAAAACTCTATAGATTTCCCGACGTAATGCTCGATAAAGATCTTTTTTATCTGTTGTTCGTTTAAGCAATGACAGTGATATCGATGTGCATAAATCGCTGTTTTAATCAATAGTAAAACCAAAATCATCAAATTTTTAATTAATTTGTTTTTTAATATTATTATTCTAAGACGTAGACGAGGATTGTTGAATGTGTAAGATCGTGATTGATATGGTGCTGATTAATTTGATTTTGATCACCAAAGCGCCGGTCACATTCAATCTTGATTCATTAATTATTGATTTGATTGATGCGTTGGGTTTTGTAAACGTTCTAGACGAAGGAACCCAATTTTCACTCAAAACAATTAAAACTCTTTTTTGATTAAAGATAAGAGGTAATTACGTAAGTTGTCGGTAAATATCGAAAACCCGTAAACCTAAATTAAGTGACAGAATTGGTGTAAATTTAGTCGCTTCGTATGTTCGAAATAATAACATTTGGAAATTATTTTCGCCAATTAGTCAATTTGAAGCCGAGTCAAGATGTCGTTATTGAAAATCATTTTAGGTTTTCATCGGTCTATTTTTTTATATCAAAAGATATATTTGTTTTCCGAAGATCAGATATTTTGCACACATTTTAGTAGTTAGTTTTACATTTTTCATAGACTACCTACACCAATTGTTAGAGTACACAATTATTTTCCCAGAATACTTGTCAACACATTTGCTTGCTGGACATACCAATTTTTAGTCATGGCGAGTTTCCATAATTTTCTGACATTGTTAAGTACTTTATTTTTGATTTCTCGGTCTAATGAGCTGATTAAAAAAATTAAGATTCTATGTTAAATTTTTATTATAGTTTTGAATATTAAAGTCCTATTAACGAATATGAAACATTGCGGTGAAAAAGTATCAATATTTTTTCCGAGTTTAATGTGAAACATGACGTTTCCGTTTCTTTTAGTCCAGACGTTTTCGCAAAAATAACATATTTTGTCATTTTTCAAAGAATTAATACATCGTCGGCAACGCCCACAATGTTCCGACAAAGGCCGCCATCACGGAACCAAAGCAGCGTCATGACAACTAATGACGCACTAGTGTAAGTGACGTCATCAAACGGCACAATTCAGGCTGAGTATTAATTTCTTTGCGTGTAATTCAATCATGCCAGACCTTTGTCGGAACATTGTGGGCGTGGTCAGCGATACGTCAATTTCTCGCATAGCGATTGTTTAACTTGCCGGGTTACATGAAAATATGTTTGGAAATCTGCAGGGGTACATAAACGCACGGAAAGTTTAGCAGTAAAAGGAAGTAACTCTTACATCGCAGACGTCTGGTTACGATAAACAAACATGATGACAACATACACAACTCACACAAAATAAGTATTAGAAATTAAAACGATCAATTTGGTAACGCTTTTAATATTATGCAGGGCCTTGACCTGCGGCTCAAAGTACAAAGATCTTCGACGGGGTACATGCGACCATATAAACTACCTAAGCCCTGTATATAATAAAAAACAAACATACTGATCCATATCCGAAACAAAATCCAGAAGCAAAGTAAAAACTTTGGAACTCACAAGTTAGGTTATACACGTGAGCTTCCACCAGGGAAGTGAGGCCGGGTGCTCCGAGAGGGTAAGCACTTCCTGTTTAGCTAGCTATAACTTATATTGTATTTGTGATTATTTTGAGGGAACAGATCTAAAAAATATATTTCAGATATATCATAAATATGTAAGTATAGAGATAGTAAAACATTAAAGGCATTTATAAAAATAAAGGCGGTGATTATAAACCTCTATCAGAATGAGTACAACGACTGTATTACGCCTATATTTGTGTTTATTAATGGTACTTTTGAAATGTCTGGGAAATCTCACTTTCAAACAATGGCCCAAGTAGAAACATAAGAACGGTCCTTTTAATACGATGAGAAATCTCACTTTCAATAAATGGCCGAAAAAAACATAAGAAAATAAATTTAACATTAATTGGCAATGAAAGGTACCATTAAAGTACTCATGACATATCGGTTTTAAATATAATCCCCGTGGTAACATAAAAAAATAACAAATCTATTTAATTCACAATAGCAAGCTAATGCTTTTTGTAAAATCTTGATTTGTCTACAATGTTTATTTATTATTATTATTATTATCATTATTATTATTATTATTATTATTATTATTATTATTATTAATTAATAAATTAATTAATTTAATAACATTTTTAAATACTTAATAAAAATTAAAGAGGAGAAAAGAATGAACACTGTATAAAATATAAAATATGTCCGTAAAGGGTAGATAAACTTTAAATAGAAATACAGATACCACAATGATATACATGTGACTGTCTGTTGTGATAAGATAAACGAATTACTAATGAATTAAGTGACACAATATTATATAAATGTAACACTGAAAGATCTTATATACCTGGCAGACCGCTGAGGAGCAAGTTCTTTTGTTAATAAGACATGACATATGGTATAACTAGTAGATGGCTGGTTTTCCAACTTAACACGACATCAATGGTTAACGAAGTAAAGATAGTCAATGTGAAGATGGATATAGACAATGAATAGAATATTAATATAAATTAGTAAGTAGAATTTTTGTTATATTTACTAAGATTAAAATTTCTTTACTTAGTCAAAAACAAAATGTAGGAAATAGCTAGCTAGACAAGAGACCATTCTCGAGCATCCGGATGCTGATAGGGGGATTTTACCCGTCCAGGGCACCTAACCCCGCTTCCAAGATAGAAATTTATATTTTTTACTTAATTTACCAGTTTTAAAAACAAGGCCTTTGTTTAAAAAAACTCATTTGTAAATAGGCTTATATGGGTGGTTTGTATGATATTGGAAATTGGAAATTATCATCAAGGCCTACTTCCAAATTCAAACAAATATTTATTACAAGAAAAGCATTTAGTTTTAACATTCAGTATGGATAATTTAAACTACACCAGAAAACTTTATTTAAAGTATAAGAGTCAAGCAAACAAAGTACTTAAAGGAATTAAGCTTCATTTAACTACAGCTTCCCAAACAACAACAGTGTATTTCACAGCTAGCTACACTACACAAAAAACACCAGGGTACGCTCGTATCTCACACCTAACTACAGCTACACAAAAAACACCAGTGTGTCTCAAATCTAAATATAGCTACATCAAACAACATAAGTCTACCTCACATCTTACTATAGTTACATAAAACAACAACAGGATATCTGACATCTAACTACAGCTACACCAAACAACACCAGGTTATCTCATATATAACTACAGCGGCACAACTAACGCAAGTGTAATCCACATATATCTACAGCTACAACAAACAACACCAGTGTATCCCATATATAACTACAGCGACACAATCAACACAAGTGTATTCCACATATAACTACAGCGACACAATCAACACCAGTTTTTTCACATTGATGTGTGATTTATTGGTTTCTTCAATAACATTTTTGTAAGAATCTGGGATTCCGTCGAAAAACAAAGTATGGAGTAGTTTTCAATGAAACTTGCACGGATCTATTTCAGTAAAAGTTTCAAGTTTTCTAGATTTCAGAAATTATCATTGGGTTTGTAAAATTGTTTTTATTTGATCAATTTGTTTTTGTGTTTGAGAACAATAAACAATAAATTTTCTGCAAATATTAAAATGATTATTGCATGATTGCACAAATATAAAAACAGGGTTTTAATATTTTTTTTAATATCTTAATTTTATGTGTGTTCATCTTTACATTTAAGGATCCATCGGTATATTAAAAGTGTCACCACTACATTACTTTATCAATAAGACCATGGGGTAGTGGCATGCCTGATATACACATTAGTTTGTATCAATGTTCTCTATTTTGTACAAGGACATTCTATATCTTTAAAAATCTGATATTATAGGTATCTGTGTACTTTGTTTTAGCTTGTATTCTATATTTGATAATTACATAAAAGGTCATGACTCTTAATCGTCATAACAAATATAACATATACATCGTTAAATCGTTCAACTCGATTTTATCTATTTAGTATATAGTAATATATGCCTCGCATAGAAATTAAAAGATAAATCCCGAAGTGTTAGTGTGCAATAAATACCGATATTTGCACACCAACTTTGTTCCAGTCCGAGGTTTACCGAATCAGTTTTTTCATGTTGTAAGTTTTTTCACATGACGCTGTCGTTTATGACGTCATACGATTCTTGTCAATGTCATTGCTGTTTTGTTGTCATATTGCACTAGTTCTTATATTCATTTGCAAGAACTAGCGCAATATTTATGTACTGTACACCAAAATGGTACTGTAAACCGCTTTATATTGGCGCATACTTATTTTAGCGATTGATGACTGGTAAACATATTAGCGCAGTTTGATTTTAGCGTAATCAATTCCAGTCTGAACTGTTTAATACCTCTTTATATAACCGTATTTTCTCGCCTAAAATTCACAACTTTTAGCCAAAAAAATAAAATTTGAGAAGGGAATTCCAGGTTACAAAAAAATAATAAAAATAACTATGTAATTGTTTTAATTTGTTTGACTTTTACTGAGAGAAAATCTCTGTAACTGACCCAGGAAGTCACTTGACATACAGGTGTCTGCAGGAAGCTTTCATCATAATTTGGCCCTCTCGTTGCTTAAACTTTTTACTGAAAAAATATTTAAATCAATAATAACCTATTTTGTTTTTATTCATTTAAATACCAACTGGTTTTTTTTAATTATACAAATGTTTCAACACATTGTCGATGTATCCCCGATAACAGCCGCTTAGATCATTATAGAGGTCAATAATTAGGATTTATATTATGTTGCCGACAGTACAGAAAAAATAAACAGTTTTCGCTTAACGGGTCTAATTTGTTAATATTTTAATAATTGAAGCCAACTACAGGTAAATGAAAATTAATTACCTAAAAAGGAGACTTGTCAGATTGTACGTATCTCATACAACAGTACAATGGCCAGTAATTAACAGCTATGCTTGTGTTCCCTATTTTATCCGTTTGTCGGTGGTCAGTCTACCGGTTCTGGGTAATTAATCCCTAATTACTTATCATATGTTGGTATATTGATGGAAGCCTTCCAGTGTCATTCAGAACTATTATTATTTTAACACTGACTATATAATCATTTATCGTGTGTCCATACCCATTCGTAGTCACAGCAGCGATGTACAGTACTGACCTTTATTTGTTGTAATTTTAGCGGCAGTTTTATTTAGCGCTAACATTCTTATCGCCAATTGCGCTAAAATAAAACTGCCGCTAAAAAAACACGGTTTACATTATTTTAAATGAGATACTTAACGGAAGTAAACGAAATTTATTTTGCTATATAATAAAAGGGTTATTGAACTAGTATTGCGAAATATTGACCCTCGTTGACTCGACACTTGCACGAGCTTGCAAGCGCAAATATGTAGTGAAGTCGGCACAATATTCCTCAATATCAGGTCAATAACCCTATAATATTAAAAGGATTATGTACTTTTATAAAGTTCCAGGATACATATATTCTAAGAAATTGCTAAAAAATACAACATGAATGTTGAAAGTATACTCACAATTGTGCTAGGAACACAAGACTTTATATCCTGCAAACGATCATGAATTTAACATAATATTGCGATTACATTTCATTAAACGTTTATAAAATAAGAATAACGCTTTTTTGTTTACATCGAAACACATTATGATTTTAGAAAAAACGCCGATTATATCATTTTCTGATTTTATATGGTATTATGTAGCTAGTTACAACAATTATAAGTATATTTTGTACCTATTACGAAGGGTTAGTGTAATTTGTCAATTCATGCATTTGGGTTGTCATAATAGAATGCAAGATGTTATACTTTGGATTTTATTTTCTAATTTTTTATCTTGCTGTTGATATTTTAAAATCATGTTTGATATAAATTATTGCATAATTCCATGTAGTAAACTATGTCACAACATTGATAACTATCCTTTTGGGATTACAATACGTTTAAGCCTGATAGCATATGTTTAAAGGCAACATAGAGATGTAACATGTACACCACTTCTGAACCTCAATAAGTTATATAAATACTTATACAATCTAACCAATTTATTACTCTGATTAAATTTGGGTATTTTATTACCTGGTATTAAAAATAACAAAATGCAATTGAAATAGAATAGACGACATAAAAAAAAAAATATATATATATATAGGAAATATAACTATTAAATTAAACAAATATATACCAGTGTATATCCGAATGACAAACCTTAAACCGTCGCAAATATTACTTTGACTTGGATTGGTATGTTTGTTCTTGATATTTCGGTTTTATTGCGGTAATATGATTTAGCTGCCAAGACTATACACAAATAAAATTAACATTTACCATTCAGAATATTCATTTTTCCTATCAATGGTACGTTCGTGTATCTAAACATGATAATAGGACAATTCTTAAATACATTACTGAGTCAAAAGGAGACTGAACTTTAATGTTAATTAGAGAAAACAAATCATCGACTTTGCTTTTGTCAATCTTACATAATGGTCATCTCTCTTTAGAGGTATGTTACCCAGTCTCACTTCTCTGATGGAAGACAACATATTTTACTTAAGTACTGATGTATTTATTTTGATTTTTCTATTAACCTAGATAAGTAAAAACCGTTTCGATATGTAAAAATATCACTAAAATGTTAACATGATTAATCCATTTAATGCACTCTTAAGCCTTACGCTGCTTTTTGTGATGTACTTAGATGTGAAATGCAGGTGCAGTAAATCCTTTACCAGTTTGTTTTCTACATAGATGTGTACAATGTCCTATCTAATTGCGTAACCATTCACTATTAATAACAGGATAACCCTGTCTTGCCAATACATTTATGAACAATTTACAGTGATACCTGTCTATAAAGGCCATCCAAGGGAATCAGTAAACCTGGCCTTTATGAACAGGTGGCCTTTATATACAAGTTCATATAACATGACTAAAGAACAGTTGGTATACGATTTTACTTGTCTTTATAAAGAGGTGACCCTTATATAGAGGTAGTCTTTAAGGCTGGATTGACCGTAAACCACAACTCATGATTTTCTTCACGTTATTCTCAATTTTCACTTTATCCGTTCTTCCCTTGTGTACTTCAAATTAAACTCCATTGTCAAAAGCATCCTAATTATTTATTTTTATAACGTTTAAAAAAATCAACGCATAATGTCTTGTCCGTCCTGTTTATTCAGTACATGTCAATACAATCCACATTTTTTATTCTATCCATCCTCTTCATTTCTCACATTGTTTGGTGACGTAATACACAAACGCACTACGTCACGATAATATTATTCTGATCAACCTAAAACTAATGTGAATAAAACTGTATTGAGAACTTTTAAAAATGCTACCATACATTTTCCGTCAAACAAGCAAATTATCCTCTTGTTCCTTTCCTGAATTACCTTATAAGATCGTTAAAACACTTTGTAATTATCATAGTTTACGGGTCACATTAGCAAAAATAATGTTAATAGATTTATATTGCGATATAACTCTTATAAAACGCATTAGATAAAATAGCCAACATGTGTTCAGAACTGTCGATAATTTAACACCGAGTTAACGAATTAGTGCCGATTTGGTTGTTAATCTCGGAAGGACCTTCGTTAATTATATACAGTTAGCTGACATTTATCTTTTGGTTGATTTTTGACCACTTTCTATCTATATATTGGCAATCGAACCTTACTTCATTTCCTTAGATCAGAGTTAAACATTCAAACTATCCGTATTGAAGACTTTCTGTCAATCAAGCAAATTATACTTTTTCCCTTCCATTTAACGATAAAATTTAACAAACAATCAACCATGAATGTTGTTTTCAAACAATGCAATGCTTATTCAGTATTGGTTTTGTGGAAAAACCATTATTAAACATTTTAGTGCATGTTCACATACCCTGGACTGGGAATAGCGTCGTTGTATATGAAAACTTAAAGATAAACGTAAAAAAAATATTGTCAAACCCATCAAGCAAAGCTTTTAATCATTTATTCAATGCAATCCAATATTCAGTATTATCATATCTTTAGCATTGTCACATACATTCTTTATGATATATAATATTGCTATTTCAATCAATAGGCATCAATGGAAGAAAATCTTATAAAAGTTAAATATGGAATGTGTCTTAACTGTTATGGATTATATTAGGTCACAAAAAACCAGTTTTTGTTTTTATAGTAAAGTTTTTGGGTTAAGTGTTTATATTTACTTGTCTGCAATATTTTGCTACATGCTTAATAAAACATTCGGATCTGATTTAAGATCCGATTCATTTCCACTTCGGGTATTGTATTTTTAGTACCCCTATATAGATCGGAACTTGACACACATAAGCTTTGTGAATATGAGTAAGTTATAGATTCAATATTTTAAAAAAAACTAAACCATCTTTTTCTACTGTAACATCTCTCTCTCTCTCTCTCTCTCTCTCTCTCTCTCTCTCTCTCTCTCTCTCTCATATTAATTAAAGAAGGCGATCGAAAAAAACTACTTTCGTTTTGTAATGTAAATATATAATAGAATGAACTGGGGATAATCAATATTTTTACATGTAAAAATTGTAATAAATATTAAAGTATAATCATTATATAATTATGGCGGTTTACTAGCTTAATATTAAAAAGTAACATATAAAATTTACTTTGAATAAAAATAAACTTCCTGGTTCAGTTACTAAGTAACATACGCACAACATAACCCAAAGGCCTCAAAAGGGAAATCAAATATCAATCATGGTAATTTACTAGTGAAAGAATAACAAAGAAAATATATAATTTACTCTAAATAAATATATGATAACTTCCTTGTTTCGTTACACAGCCGACAGAAAACCTAGAGGCCTCTAATGGGAATTCAAATTCACTTTCATTTATTAAAGCCAGCAAATGTATAAAACGGGCTTAATTAAGGTCTTTAAATTGGGACTAATTATAATAATGATCAACATATACAATGAATTATAAAATAATGTGGTATGAACTTTGCAACGAACAAGAAAGCATTCTTTAGATAGAAAGATTACATCAATATGTGTAGACTGAAATATTAGCCAAAGGGCCTTTATAGGGGAAAATATTGTCAATTTCATTTTTATAGATAGAAAAAATAGATAAAATGGGATAAACTTGGGTCTTTAAGTAGGCAAATAATTATAATAATCATCAACATATACAATTGACAGTAGTTTTATAAGATACTGTATTATGATTTTTACATTGAATGAAAGTATGTTCTTGTTTAGATAGCAAGGTTACATACATACATACAAAGTGTAAATACAGATATTACCGAGAGGACTCCAATAGAAACCACATTCTTTATTTTAGTAAATAGATAAAATGGCTAAGTTGGGTTCTTTAAATTTTGAAATTATTTTAATTGCCATCAACATTTAAAAATGACATTAAAACTTGTATAATATGTGATTATACACATAGGAAGTATTAATAGAAATATTAAAGGTGTCTCCAATGGTAAAACAAATTGATCCTTCATTTAATTTTTAAATGTTTTTTTGCTCTTGGTACATATTCAACAAATAATTTTGATTTGTATTGACAATAAATATAGATATATACTACACGTTTATATCATAGGTAGGTCTACATTCCGTCCTCATTGTTTGTATACAGGTAGCAGATAAAACGTATGATCGTTAAATTGAGGAGGCCTTTAAATAAAGAAATAATTTAAAATACACAAGAAAACGTCTTTATATCATATATAACAAACAAATATGTTTTACGTGTATATTTCGGTGTTCAGGTAAACAAGTGAAATAAATTGATTTTACTTGTCATGTTCTAACTTGAGTACATTTAAAATATTTTAAAAAAAAGATTTGAATTAAGTTATACTTTTTTTACTCTCATATATAATATAAGTTGCTCTTAACAAAGTTATATTTAAACAAGTTTTATAAAGAGTTTTTTGATAGCATACATATTTGATTATCTGGTTATATCATGAATAAAGCATTCGTGGTATTTGAATATATGATAGGTGTAATAATTGTAAAAATATATTATGGTAGACTTTGCTCACAATACGGGATCTTTAAACAACGAAGGGCGCTGCTTGAAAATAAATAATATAGATTATTTTCATCAAGACCGGTATCACAATTTTTTTGATAAGTTAAATGTCTTTGTATACATCACTGTATTCAAGTTTTTTTTTTATATATTTGACCTTTCATAGTTCCATGTTCGTTTCATGTTCATGCATACTATGGAAATGGGAGGTGAATATCCTCCCGGATCATCCAACCACACTTCCCAAGTGCAACTTTATTTCTGTAACTTGCCATTTACAAAGTTTTTTCTTAGTATAAGGACTATGAATTTGCGTATGGATTGGTATGCTTGTTTTTTTATTAATTTGTTTTTGAAAGAAGCTAATGCAAATTACGTGTTTATACGAAACTCATTTCAAAACAAGTGTTTACGATACCAAAACCAAAAAAAAACCTAAAAAATTAACTTTTTTCTATTTAAAAACGAGAAGCTTCAATTCTATATGTTACAATTATCCAACAGAAAATAACATAACTATTACAGGTGTATGTGATTTATTTAGTGTTTATATTAACATACACAAAAAATAGAAATAACAAAAACCTATGTGTAGTACCATTTTTAGTCCAAGAGATCATGCCTAAAATCCGGGTGAACGAGGCCAAAAGGTTTGAAGGTTGATTCATATAGGAAAATGTCCCTAGTTACTGAAAACCCATTTCTTACGCGTCAAATCGTTTCCGATTTTTTAATCAGAAACAGTTTTTGAAGAAAAGCCTCTGCAAATGTTAAATTTTGGTAAAAAATAAAAATTCCAGATTTTGAAGCATTTTGTGGCAAAAACAACACAAAGATGTTCATTCTATCATTTTTTGTGGACACATGATAGATTAAAATGAAAAACATCCTGACAGTTTTCCGGTTTTGTGTCAAAATTTTAAAATAAATGATAAAATCGATGCTGTAAATTGCGTTTTTATCATATCTACCGTCTGTCGATTCTTGTAAATCTGTTGTTTATGCATTAAATATGACAAACTATATATTTTCATAAAGCCTTGGTAGTGTTGTAGATATAAATGTTACAAAACTTCGGAAATATGGAACTTTAATACCGTAGCAAATTATTATGTTTCCCCTACCCCAAAAAATACGAAAATGTCAAAAATTCATTATTTTGGCCCATGCTTGCCGATAAGTGTTTAAAACAAATCATTAT
Organism: Anadara kagoshimensis; assembly: GCA_021292105.1. Lineage (NCBI taxonomy): Eukaryota > Metazoa > Mollusca > Bivalvia > Arcoida > Arcidae > Anadara > Anadara kagoshimensis. Next base: position 25,401,352 of record CM037868.1, read on the forward strand.
TGTTTGTTACATCTCCCGTCTGTTCCCGACATATTTATAAAACAATTATATGTAGAGTGCTTGGTGATTTTATATGAAAATTTGCACTTTTCATGTAACAGTAGTTTGGAAAATGAGTTTTCATCAAATCATTTGTACTCTACTTCTTGTAATTTTGTTATATAGGCATTGGATCTCGAGATTTATATATTTCTGTATTGCCATGGTATATTTGAGCCTGACAACATAAAAACTATCGGAAATACCGAAGTTTTGTAGACGAAACAGATAAATTTATTTCCCCTACCCCAAAATTGAAAAACATGTGAAAATCCATTTTTATGCAATATATGCCGATTTGTGTTTCTAATGAAGATTTCGAACAAAAGTACCCGCAACAATGATAAAACAAGCTTCGAGGATTTTAAATATTTGTGAAATGCTTTAGCTTAAGGACAGATAGGACTAACTAATATAATAAAATTGCTTATTTTATTCATTTATATGTAAAATGCTGTAAGAAAAAAGGAGCTTTGCCTCTTGTATTTTTGTTACTTAGGCATTGAATCTCGACTGTTATCTATTGACGTAATTCCTTGACATATAACAGTCTAATTACACTAAAATCTGTTGGAAATAGCAAAGCTTGTAGATGAGGCCAATAAATTTATTTCCCCAGCCCCAAAATTGCAAAAATATGAAAACCCTGTTTTAGCCAATATGTAAAAATTAGTATTTCTATTGGAAGTTTTAAGCAAATGTGCATGTAAGAATGGAAAAAGAAGCTTGAAGGATACAAAATAATTTACAAAATGCATCATTTCAATGGCAGATTGGTCTAATTATTCATAGAAAAATGCCTACGTCTTTAATTTTCAATTCAATGTGCTATGGCAAAAAAGAATCTTGGCTGTTTGAATTTTTGTTATATAGGCATTGACTTTCAAATATCAGATATTGATTCAATGCGCTTACACTAAAATAATTAAAAACATGAAAATATTTCGGAAATGTCAATTTTGGTAGCTGTCATGAATCAATTAATTTCCCCGTCTCCAAAATATGAAAACATAGAAACCCTCTCCAAGCTAAGAAGTCATAGCTTACCTTTTTGCATTAGAAGAAATATAAAAAAATGTCATATGAATTCACAAAAGGGTATACTAGTATTTGAGGCATGTATGCAAATAATAGTACAAATGTAAGTGAACGGATATGTTTTCAGATTGGTAAAAAAGCAATGTCATGAACCATATGCATGCGTTTAAATTCTACTCTGTATTCATAGAATGACAAGAAGAACACTAGCAATTCGGTAAATTACTACATGTATACTTGAAAAGTTACAGTATTAATGCCGCATTTAAGTTAAGAAACATACTAGATCACAACTACAAATATAGAATACAGGGTCAAGTATGGAAAGTGAGGGTGAAAGGCACTGAATTTTATGTTCAACCACATTTGAATAAAGCACATCGTAACTATTAAAACAACGTCTGGACCCTCTGGCAAAAGACTAAAAGTCAACCGATAGAAATCCAAAATATTTGCAAATAAGACAATGCGCAAAAATAATTGTGTAAGTGTTTACGCACTCTAAACATTTAAAATAATCAACACTGTTACAGTAATTATTTTATTTTATTTTGTTTAAGCCAAAACTACCTGTTTAATTTAATTGGGCCAAAATTATCCCTAAAGGTACCTCTAAAAATCAATAACTGTCAATCTTTATATGTCCAGTTCATCTATTGTCCAGTAATCATTTTGTTAGGTCATTTGTACTTTTATCTAATAGTTTAACTTGTCCATGTGAAGTCCAGTTTTCATGTTGTCAATAAAATAGTTTAAGTGTGTGAGTGCATGAATTTTTGATGGATGAATGATTTTGAAGGTATAAAAGAAGGTGTGAAAGTTAACTTGGGGAGAGTATGACATGATCAGATAGAATGACAGAGGTGCTGATATATGTATTTTAAAAGGAATTTTTGAAGATATGGGTAGTGTGAGTACATATTTTACTTATTTTAAATAAATAAAAAAAACAGTTTAGCACTTGCTATACTTAAATTCATTAAAGAAAGTAATTACATTAAAATTTAAAATTTAAATCTGCAAATTCTGCACTGGGTGCTATATTGAGTAATTGTAAAATAATGTGATGCAATTGTGACATAATGAGATGTTAAATAATGAGATGTGAAATAATGAGATGTATTTGTGAAATACTGAGATATATATTGGTGAGATTTTCGTGATTTAGTAATGACGTCATATTACATAATTAATGGGGAACTATTATAATTATTGTGTTAATTGAGCACCATATTAGGCACCTTTTGTTTTATTTGGAAATTTAAATAATAATTTAGTCATTTAAAATCTCAAATTTCTTACAAATTGTTTGTTTCTGATAATTTTAGTTTGACTTGATACCTTGAGCAGAAGAAAAGTCTAAAAAAATTATTGTGGAATAGTTTGCATTTAGAAAATTTTTGTGATGAATTGGTGAACTGAAAAAAAAATTGATGAATTGAATTATGTAAAAAGAACTGAATAATTCTGTGTAAATGAAGATAATTTAATTGATATTGAAGTTGTTTGTGTTGAACTAATTTTGATGAACTGAAAGGTGAAATGATTCAGTGAAATTATTAAACTGTTGTGTGGAAAACGAACTGAAATGAATTGTAATATTGAGATACAGTGAAATTATTGAACTGAGAAGTGAAAATCGAACTGAATTGAATTGATGTATTATTGTGAATCGGACATTGAGAAGAGTTATATTGTTCTGAAGATGAACTTTGATGGATTTGGCAATCTATATTTGAAGTTTTGAGTATTTTGATGAATGTAGTTTATAAATTGAAATTCCTGAATAATTATGAACATTTTGTATATGTGTGTTGTTTTTTTTTCTTTTAAAAAAAAAATTATTAAGTTGTTGCCAATCTGCCGAGCCGTTAGTAACAAACACTTTGCCATTTAAAAGGCAGTGTCAGTCAGTCTTTGGACAAATCCTTAAAATCATCTTCAAAATTACAAACCATTTACTTGGAAATGCATATAAATCTACATCCTTCCTCTTAAAATGATTAAAGACACGTTAAGGTGACACAGGTCTGTTTATCGAACAGTACCTGATGGAATGGCAGAGAGTGGTTACTATGATCAGCTCTTCTTTGGTTTCTGTTAATCTCTAACAATAAATTAGTTTGTTTAATTTCCTTCCAAACGGTCTGAATTGAAATGACTTTTCTTGTTACTACTTTCACTCTCAATTTTGATTTCACATGTGGTGACAGGAGACGGTTACCCTTCCCGAGCACCCGGATTTTTCCCCTGTCAATGTTTACGTGTTTTACTTTGCCAGTTTTTTAACTTCGTTTTTGTTATTGTGATATAATAATTATGTTTGTGTTTATATTTACTGATTTACACAGCTCATTTAATCAGTTCTCTATTGCCTCAATTCAAAACTGTTTTTTATAACATTGATCTCTTTCTATTTGTCAGTTGAACACTTTACTCATATCATCATAACCATTGTTCCATCTATCTTTGCAACTCCGGTAATGTTAGCATTTCACTTTTTCAATCCGTCCTTTGCTGTCCATATCTACTTATTAAAACATAAGTATCTACGGGGTTTATATTCTCAATCCGAAAGCATTTCTTATATCCGTGATTCTCCTTTTTTCTGGTTTACTATGACCTCGGCTATATTATGTAGTAGTGTTTACCTATTATTCATGATTATATGGCAAAAGAAGTTTACTAAACCATCTTTGTTATTACTAAAACCCCGTTTATCAAAGATTGCAGCCACATATTACATAACTTTGCAACTTTTTTCTGGTGCCAGAATTTAATTAAGAATTGACTTAATGTACAGTTTCAGCCTCTGCTCAAAAACTTGTATTCTTAAAAAAACGTGGCACTGGACACCTGGTAACAGGCTTAAGGTTGAAAGGTGTATAATGCCACTTTGTTTTATCATTAAAATATGGCCAGGCAATTTGTGATGTGACAGCTATTATTAATTCTTTTAAAAGATACAAAGATGGAGTTATTGGACATAGAAAAATTGTCAGTTTGAAGTAAAATTGAAAGTTTTACGGAGTGTGCAAATTTTTAAAAAGAAGATTTAATGGAGACCGACAATGTAGATTAGGTCACTTCAAAATTAAATCATTCCACAAGAATAAATTGCAAAGTTTTGTAAAATGTGGCTACAACCTTTGATAGACGGGTTTTGGTAATAATGAATATGGTTTAGAAAGCTCATGGATCTGATTAAACTTTATCGAATGGAGATATGTCTTATAAAACCCAATAGCTTTACATAAAACAATAACCAGAAATGCCTTACACTAAGTTTTACCATATTTTAATATTATGTTTCACTAGAGATGACATTATCTGCAATTATTATTTTATAGTATTAGGTTGTTCGAAAAGATATGTGTATTTTTAATTTTTCACAGGTGGCGGGTGTAATTGCTAAACAGAAGGTGCTTAAGGAGCACCCCGCCAAATTTGCTATTTTGGAAGATTTTACTTTTGTGAGGATTGTGATCTTGACAAAAATTGGAATGTTTGTTTTTTTTGGATTTTCAAGTTTAAATATAAATATTTCATAATTTCTTTCCTTAATTAAAAAAAATCATTTTGCTATGACTTTGAAACATTAAAACATAATTGTTGCATGGACACTTGCTTAAAACCTTCACCAAAAGCATACATGGCCTAAAAAAGTTTTTTTCACACTTTGGGGTAGGGGAAATAAATTTATTGGCCTTATTTACAAGCTTTGCTATTTCCGACAGATTTTGGTGTTATTAGACTCTTATATGTCAAGAAATTACGTCAATAGATAACAGTCGAGATTTAATGCCTAAATAACATAAATACAAGAGGCAAAGCTCCTTTTTTCTTAAAGCATTTTACATATAAATGAATAAAATAGGCAATTTTATTATATTAGTTAGTTCTATCTGTCCTTAAGCTAAAGCATTTCACAAATATTAAAAATCCTCGAAGCTTGTTTTATCATTGTTGCGGGTACTTTTGCTCGAAATCTTCATTAGAAACACAAATATGCATATATTGCATAAAGATGGATTTTCACATGTTTTTCAATTTTGGGGTAGGGGAAATGAATTTATCCGTTTCGTCGATAAACTTCGGTATTTCCGATAGTTTTTTATGTTGTCAGACTCAAACATACCATGGCAATACAGAAATATATAAATCTTAAGATTCAATGCCTATATAACAAAATTACAAGAAGTAGAGTACAAATGATTTGATGAAAACTCATTTTCCAAACTACTGTTACATAAAAAGTGCAAATTTTCATATAAAATCACCAAGCACTCTATATATAATTGTTTTATAAATATATCGGGAACAGACGGGAGATGTAACAAACAATAATGATTTGTTTTAAACACTTATCGGCAAGCATAGGCCAAAATAATGGATTTTAGACATTTTCGTATTTTTGGGGTAGGAGAAACATAATAATTTGCTACGGTATTAAGGTTCCATATTTCCCAAATTTTGTAACATTTTCATATACTGCACTACCAAGGCTTTATAAAAATATATAGTTTGTCATATTTAATGCATAAACAACAGATTTACAATAATCGAAAGACGGCAGATATGATAAAAACGCAATTTACAGCATAGATTTTATCGCTTATTTTAAAAGTTTGGCACAAAATCGGAAAAAAACTGTCAGGATGTTTTGCATTTTAATCTATCATGTGTCCACAAAGAAAGATAGAATGAACATTTTTGTGTTGTTTTTGCCACAAAAATGCTTCAAAATCTGGAATTTTTATTTTTTAACAAAATTTAACATTTGCAGAGGCTTTTCTTAAAAAACTGTTTCTGATTAAAAAATCGAAAACGATTTGACGCGTAAGAAATGGGTTTTCAGTAACAAGGGACATTTTCCTACAAGAATCAACCTTGAAACCTTTTGGCCTCGTTCACCCGGATTTTAGCCATGATCTTTTGGACTATTTATTTTTGACAAAAATAATTTGGCAAGACATCAATAACATCAGCAATATTGACGAGGGAACAAATGTTGTCTTTAAAATATAAATTTCGAATCAAAAAATAATTAGCAAAATCATACCCAAAGTACATGTATTTATTCCGATTACCATGTGTAAAACTAAAAACTACTGAAAAGATTTCAAGGCCAGAGTTTAAAGACAACTGTTGAATTGAACTTTATTCAACACCATCAGAGTTTATGTTTCTTACGCTAGTTTTGTTTTGAATTATATAATCTTAGGAATTTTAAATATTTTATTTTTCAATTTGTTTTTATATACATAATTATAAAATAAAGATAACTTTATATTGATTTTCATTCTGAGAGGTTTACATATGATTCCATATGTTATACATTTCAGATATAACTGAACCGATATTATAATACCGACATAAATATATAGACATGACTATACGGATATACCTCTATCGATATTATTATACCGACAGAGATATATAGACATGACTATACGGATATACCTGTACCGATATGACTATACTGACATGGATATATAGACGTGACTATACGGATATACCAGTACCGATATAATACCGCCAGGGATATATAGACATGACTATACCGATATACCAGTACCGATATAATACCGCCAGGGATATATAGACATGACTATACCGATATACCAGTACCGATATAATACCGCCAGGGATATATAGACATGACTATACCGATATACCAGTACCGATATAATACCACCAGGGATATATAGACATGACTATACCGATATACCAGTACCATTATAATAATACCGACATGGTGATACTTACAATTAAATATTTACGTAAGTATCTTGCTATAAAAATGTCTTATGGGAACTTAAAACAAATAGGTCCCTTGTCTTAAGCTTAGCACGATGAAGAATCCTGCTGTATAATGATATTATCGCAAAGCGTATATAAAATTTCTGCAACTTTACCTTTAGCTGGTGACGTCCCGATATAAGTGAAATATTTTTTACTAGAACAGTAAACACCACTACTCAACTCAAATCAACTCGAGCAAAATATTGTAACATGAATCTGTGCGTCTCTGCATGGTGATTGTGTAGTTTAAATCAAAAAACGTTTCATAAAAATCAATTGGCATTATTGTTACGATCCAATAGGACCTAAGTACAAATATTTAGGATATGCTTCATAAAACGTTCGGATCTGATTTAAGTTCCGATTCATTTCCACTTCAGGTATTATTATTACCCTTAGATAAGTTGGAACTTGACACACACATGCACTGTGAATATGGGTAGGTCATACATATACTTTTTTAAAAACTAACTCATCTTTTTAAACATTTATCTCTCTCTCTCTCTTTCTTTCTCTCTCTCTCTCTCTCTCTCTCTCTCTCTCTCTCTCTCTCTCTCTCTCTCTCTCTTTAAAGTTGTGAATTAATATTAAGGAAGACGAGCAAAAGAAGCACTTTCGTTTTGTATTGTATAATTATATAGAATAATGAACCGGGATAAAACGATTTCTTTATCATGTTATAATTGTAATAAATATCAATTTATAATCATTATAGTATTACGACAGTTTACTAATTGAAGCATAATAAAAATAATATAAAATTTACTTTGAATAAAAATAAACTTCCTGGTTCGGTTTCTAAGTAATATACTCGAAACATTACCGAGAGGTCTCAAAGGCGAAAAGAAATTCTCTATTTCATTTTTATAGCCAGAAAATGGATAAAAAGGGCTAAATTGAGGTCTTTGGATTAGGGAATATTTATAATGATCATTAACATATAACAATGACAGTAAAATTTAAAAATACTGTATTATTATATTTACACTAAATAAAACTATCTTGCTTGTTTAGATAGCAAGGTTACATACAATCAAAGTGTAAATATAGATATTACCAAGAGGACTCCGATGGGAAACAACACATTCTTTATCTCAGTTTATCTCAGTAAATAGATAAAATGGCTAAGTTGGGGTACCGAGAGGACTCCGATGGAAAACACATTCTGTGTCTAAGTAAATAGATATATTACCGAGAGGACTCCAATGGGAAAACATTCTTTGTCTCAGTAAATAGATAAAATGGCTAAGTTGGGGTACCAAGAGGACTCCGATGGGAAACACATTCTGTGTCTAAGTAAATAGATATATTACCGACAGGACTCCAATGGAAAAACATTCTTTGTCTCAGTAAATAGATACAATGGCTATGTTGGGGTCTTTAAATTCTGAAATTATTTTAATAACCATCAACATTTAAAATTAACAGTAGAATTATAAAACTTGTGGCATGAAATGAATATTCAATAAAATAGCTTCCTTTTTAGCAAAGTTATATACATACAAAGTTTAGATAGAGATAGTACGAATGGACCTTAAAATAGAAAAACAAATTCTCTACATATTCTCTATTCATTTTTATTTGTTTTGTGCTCTTGTTACATAATAAATCAACAAAATACGTATTTAAGTTAACACTGACAATAAATATAGATATATACTAAACGTTTATGTTATAAGTAGGTCTACTTGTCGTCCTTATTGTTTGTATACAGGTAGCAGATAAAACATATAATCGTTAAATTGAGGAGGCTTTAAAATTGGGAAATAATTGAAATGCATAAGAAAAACACTTTTTAAATTTATTATTATTATTATCATTATAAGTTTTATTATTGATATTAATATTGTTAATTTATATATGATATATAAAAATAAAATACATATTTATGTATATTTCGCTATTATTATTATTATTATATAAAATATAAAATACATCTTTGTGTTATTTCGCTATTCTTTATTATTATCATTAAAATTATTATTATTATTATTATTATTATTATTATTATTATTTTATATATGTTTTACGTGTATATTGTGCTGTTCAGTTAAACAAGTAATATAAATTGATATTACTTTTGTCCTGTTCTAATTTGACACATTTAAAATATTTTATTCAAAAAGAGCTAAATTACGTCACATTTTTAATCTCATATGTCTTTATATTTGAACAATTTTCATAAAGAGTTTTACGATAACATACATATTGGATTATCTGGTTACATTATAAATAAAACATTCGTGATATTTGAATTCACAAAAGGTGTAGTTATTGTAAAAATGTTTTAATATTTACGCTATGGTAGAATTCGACTGACAAATTATGTGTAATTTAAAAGTCGAAATAGCTGTAGTAATTGTAAAACAAATAGTTCTATATTCGTTTCATTTTCATTTCACTATGGAAATGGGAGTTGCATATCCTGCTGTATCACCCGACCTCACTTCCAAAGTACAACTTTATTTCTTTAACTTGCCATTTTCAAAGTTTTTACTTAGTTTACGGATTATGACTTGTGTATGGATTGATATGCTCGTTTTCTTTTTATGTCATAAGTTTTTCAAAGAAGCTATTACAAATTATATGTTTATACGAAACTCATTTCAAAATAGTGTGTACGATACCAAAACTAAAAATAAAATTAACTATAACTGTTTATATTTAAAAACGAGATCTTCAATTCTATATGTTACAACTATCCAACAGAAAATAACATAACTATTATTGGCGTATGTGATTTATTTAGTGTTTATATTAACATACACAAAAAATAGAAATAACAAAAACATATGTATCCTACAATTTTATTTTTGACAAAAACAGAATATCAGAACATCAATTAAAATTAGAAATATTGATTAGGGTATTAATATTGTTTTAAAAATATACATTTCCAATTAAATAATAATTAAACAAAATCATATCCTAAGTAAATGTATTTATTCTGATTACCATGTGTAAAACTAAATACTACTAAAAAGATTACAAGGCAAGAGTTTAAAGACAATTGGTGAATTAAAATTTATATAACATCATCAGAGTTTGTTTTTCTGACGCTAGTTTAAATTTGATTTAAATAACCTTGATTGATTTAAACATTTTATTTATCGATTTACTTTAAATTCATTAATTTTAAATAACTTATCATGGCATTTAGAATTTTTTACTGATTTCTCACTCTGAGATAATAACTCCAGATGTGATGTAATATATGCAACGTCATTCAGGCTATTCTTTTGATGTTTATATATATTTCAGAAATAGCACGTGACAATTAGCAGCCACATAAGTGTTTTAAAAATAAGGTTATAGTATCATGGGGTTCAAAGGCTAACCCCGTGAATAAAATTTATCCATATGCAACGCCATTTAGGCACTTCTTTTGATGTTTATACAAAAGTTTTATTTTTCTTGTGTATTTATTCCATATTTCATAATAATTCTAATTTATAAACTACAGTTGTTACATAAAAACAAAATTGGGAAATAACAGGTTCATCCAGAAAGATTTGCGCCCCCCTTATATACCATTGTAAAACAGCAGTTTTGACGGTTTTAGTACTTGATAATTTGTTAACTTATATTTGTCGAAGGACTAGTTTTATATACTACATAGAATGTTTTTCAACTTGCATAATTGATAAAGGGTTTAATTTTTAATTTTAGTGATCTGCAAGTGAAAAAACAATAAAAAGATTTGGGTAAAAATCAAATTGCTTCAAATATGGATTACATGAATAGAAAATATGGAAAAGAGCTATAAAAACGTAAGTTTCATGTGATTACCAAACACTTTCAAAGGCAAATATGCACTTTTATTGGTTGGAATTTACTTTGTATTGAAAAAACAAAAATATTTAGTAAAAGGGGAAAATTGGATTTTTGGTGAGTGTTTTTACCGATAATATATTTTTCATATAACGTATATTTTCAACTGCAAAAAGATATTTTAAAATATCATTTATTGTAAAGAATCATTTTATTTATGTTTTGGAGCATATGCTTTGTTCCCAGTGTCTGAAATCATTCTTGCTAAATGGAAGCAATTTCTGAAATATATAAAGGGACATAACCGTATCTTTTACAATTTTTTGCATAAAATTGACATCAGTGAGATATGATGGTTTGTCACATGTAAGTTACTCTTAAACAAATCGTTGATAGAACATGTTAAACTCTGTTTTAGCGAACAAACACGTACCTAGCTATGAATAGCTTTTATGTGGTGGTCCAAATTTTCTAGACGGACCTGTGTATATGCTATATACGGCACATAATCCATATATTTTATGAATTGTTTATCATCCGATATTACTATTTTTCAGATTCCACAAAAACGAACAGCAAACCCCCAGAACAAAACACTTCATAGAACTCGAGTTTTAAAACGACCAAAATGGCCGAACAGAACGAAATAGATATTTTTAAATGCGGCATTTGTTCAAAGACTCTGGATGTTCCAAAAAGGTTAGCATGTCTTCATAATTTCTGTCAATCATGTTTATGTCAACATATAGAGAAAGCAATAGCGACCCAGATTGTTGATGAACGTCATAACCAGTTCCGGTGCCCGGTATGTAAAACCGTTATCCAACTTCCTGATAAGGCCACGCCGTCGTTGTATGTTAATGGCCTTCCAACTAATCACTTGCTTCAAGCATTAATCCAGAGGAAGAAAATCAAACCCGGAGAGGAAAATTGTGCCTGGTGTCTACACAAGGGACAAAAACAGCAAGCTGAAGTATGGTGTGACGAATGCAGCGAAGGATTATGTAAAGAGTGCTCAGAATTCCACAAGAAAATTAAAACTTTGAAATCGCACGAATTAATCCGCATTGAAGATGTAGAAAATTTAAACATAAAACTACATTTTGAAATCCATTGTCCAGAACACAAAGGGAAAAATATCGAGAATTTTTGCCATGATCATCAGACAACCTACTGTTCTTCATGTTTTACCGATTACCACAGGAAATGCATAAACGTGGCAACGATTGACAAGGTATCTAAAGATCAGGAACAGAGTATATCAGACCTCATGGAAACAATCCAAGACATAATTGTTATTGCCAATGACTTCCTTGACGAGCGATATCGTAACTGTAGAGAGATAGAAAAAGAAAAAGGCGAGGTAATTGAGAAAATACGGTCACTACGGAATGAAATCGTTGTTCACCTGGAGAAATTAGAGAAAGATTTCCAGCATATGTTTGATGAAAATCATGCCAAGATAAAAAAAGATATTGAAGATGAAATAGAAGTTTGCAGTAACCATAGAGCGATAGTAACCAATTGTAAGGAACTACTTTCTCTGTCAGTTACCCATTCATCAGATGAAAACACATTTACCGAGAAGCAAATAATTGAGAAGAAAATCAAAGAAGAGATGGAACTGGTAAAGCAACTAACAGCTGAAGCAAAGATGAGACGGTACGAAATTGATCTGACGCCGGAATTGGTCAATTTAACCAAACATGTTACCTCCCTTGGAAATGTCAATAATACCATTGGTACAACGGTACAACTTTCAGTTCAGCCATTACAGAAATTACCAAGTAGTGGCCAAAAACCTACCAAATACTACAATGTACAACATATATTAAGCTTCAATCCAGAAAAATTTCCAGCAGAATATATTCATGGTGCAAAGATACTTAACGACGGGCAAATACTACTAACGAATTTTGATAGTAAACTTCTACTTATCTTTGATAGTACAGGTACTCTGAAACAAGAAATAAATATGCCAGGTACACCAGTTGATGTTACTATGTTCAGTGATAATGAAGCTGCTGTGTCATATTGGTTACCTAATGGTATAGCTGTTATAGATACCATCACGGGAAATATCAAGCAAAATAACATCATGAAGAACCAAGATGTCATGGTATGTGGTGTAACATCAGATGGAGTAAAACTTGTTGCTGCTTGTGAAGATAAAATACTTTTAATGGACAAAACTGGATCCATAATCAGAGATATCAAAACGCCGAACTCTTCTGCTAAGCGGTATTTATGTTTTGTAGCTGAGACAAGATTGTGCTATTGTAACAGAGCTCCTTTTTCAGTTCATGGTATTGATCTTGATGGTTCAGAAGTCTTTACATACAAACATAAAGATCTGATATGCCCATACGGCATAACATGTGATGATGAAGGTGTGATATACGTGGCTTGTGGTAGGTCAAACAATGTCCACCAAATATCACCCGCTGGGGACCTGATTAAAATTTTACTTACAGAAGAATCCGGGATAGGAGACCCCACTGCAATAGATTGTAACACAAATACAAAAAAGCTTATACTTACTCATTCAGAAAAAACAGTATCAGTTTATTCTTTAAAGTAAAAGAATGAAATGACAAACGTACCGTTACCCATAACATATACAGTACAACCTGCTATAGAGTCCACCTCTGTATAAAGTTCACCTGTCTATAGCAACCAGTCTGAAGTATCCCCAATAGATTTTAATATATAATGACCCTGTATATAAAGTCCACCTGTCTAATGTGAATAGAGTTCACCCTTTTTAGTCCCAAATGACATCTCAACCTGTCTATAAAGTCCACTACTTCAATCAACTTATTTAAAAATTATTTTTCATATTATAATTTTAGTCCAATGTCATGTAATTTTTTAACCAAATTATTATTATATTCTTAATGCTTGAAGATTAGAAATATAAAATTATTATAATTTTTTTATCATTGTATAAGTTTAACAAATTTTTGTTGCAAAGAGTATAGATGAGTTATAATAAGTAAAAATTTGAGGGTAAAAAATCTTAAGTTCTCATACTCATGTCAATAATGACTGAAGCCATTAGAGCAGCAATTAGAAACAGTCTTTGTTATTTAGGGCAGTATGTTTTCTATACCTATTGTTTAAATTAGTGACACCCTGCTCCCTAAGAAAACAAAGTGATTAGTCAGGTGTATACTGACAGATAAACTGCTATCATGTAATCAGATGTACAGCCCATTAAGATAATAATGCACTTTTCAAATATCTTCTATAATTAATAATAAATCATTTTTTAAATATCATAAAAATAATTTGAACAAAATTATACAATAGGGTATTTTAACAGGTATTATATGTATTATTTTCATTTATTTGTATACCAGAGTCAACAATACACGTTTACTCGTTTATAAAGTGACCCTCTATATAAAGTCCACCTGTCTATTAAGTCCACATTTGCTCGGTCCCCTGGGTGGTCTTTATACACATATATCAAAATTATGGTACAAAAATGTACATAACATAACCCCAACTGGGTCTTGATAAATATCCTATTAACAGAATTTTTTTAGCTAGAAATTGTAACTCAAATACTAAAAAGTCAATTCCGACCCATTCAGACAAAACGGTTTCAGTCTATGCTTTGAAATAAAAAGAATAAAATGACAAAAATTTCGTCACCTATAACTCACATTTTAAAGTTATAATACAGAAAATAGTATAAAAAATAGAATTCCCTCATCAAATAAAACTTAACATAAATAAATAGTATATGCATTACAACTTTACCAAAACAAACTTCTACTGGCACAATCAATTTACTTGTGAGAAATTAGTTTTTTTACATCATTGACTAGTAGTAAATAAGACATTATGTATGGAATTACGTCGGTGTGAAAAAAACCAAATTAAAATAATCGTTCGAACGACTCTCTCTCTCTCTCTCTTTCTCTCTCTCTCTCTCTCTCTCTCTCTCAATCTTAGGTATAATTATTTTTAGAGCTTTTGTTATTCTTTCGGCGACATTAAATAGCAAAATGAAAAAGTAATTCGTTAGATTCTCCCCATCCATTTGCCCGTTTACATACATGTACAAATGCTGTAACAATTCGCTTATTTCGTTCAAACGATATAGCTGGTTATTTTTGTGTTCGATAACATTTTTTTGTCCTCCAACTGCACCGAATTTAAGAGATTATTTTGGGAAGCATTGTTTTTATACTTTAACAATGTTTTGACGGTTATACTGAAGCTGTATATATCAATTATATCTTTCAATAGTTTAATTTTATACATAAGTTTGTTGTCAATATTTTTATTGAACAATTTTATTCGTGTCTATTATTATTATTATTATTATTATTATTAGTATTATTATTATTATTATTAATTTATTATTATTATAATTGTTCATTTATTATTTATTTTAGAAAAATGTCAAATATTATTTATTTATATTTATTTGTTTGTTTATTTATTTTTTATTTATTTAATTTTATTTATTTATTTATTTATTTATTTATTTATTTATTTATTTATTTATTTATTTATTTATTTATTTTATTTATTTTTTTATATTTAGATGTACTGATTTATGTTTTTATTTTATATTTACTTTATTTTACTTTTATTATTTTTGCCATATTATTTAAGGTAATTTGCATTTTATATATCTACATATGTCTAAGATTTTGTCTGTACTTATGAAATAAATAAAATGAAAATTTATAATTTATAAATAGCATTTAATAAAGCATATAATTTTGAAAAAATACCGTCTTCTTTTGATTTAATTTACATTGATGTTATCGTTATTTTTAAAATGTATATCTTGTCAGTTCAGCACCTAATCTAAATATACCTTGTGACGTTCTGATATTCCATATTCTTGATTGAGACGTACATTCCTTTTTATTAATTCATTTTTAACGCTACGCTATTTTGCACACTTATTGCGAAAGTATTGAAAGATCATTCCTAAAATTATTTTAAGGGTTATTTCCCTTTGAACACGTCAGTATTTGTTATTATAGAAAATTTCTATTGATTAAATATCGAACTTTTGATATTTCCTTTTAATTTTAATTGTAATACTTTGGAATAGTTAGAAAATTGAAATGTTGAAGCATGTGTTGTGTACATATCCAAGTAAAGAATTTTGCAATCGAGGCGTCATCTCCTGGCAATTTGAGAAATCCAAAGTGCTTGCAAATACATCCCGATAGTCTGCACGCAAATTGAAGAACGGTATAACAAGGCGGCAAGTTATAGAAAAGTTTGCAGGCAAATTGACAACCCCTCACACTAGGAATTAGTCTCACCAAAAGAGTTAAAGACATTATGATTCATATGGCAGTGGTATAAAAATGTCGCGATTCAATGCATTTGTAACGTAAACGTTTGCAAAACGTCAACTAGCAAACGTTAAAAGGCATTTATCACGTGGTACGCTGACGACGTCTTTTTTAAATGAACAAAGTGTTTAGTAACGGCTGGTGCTACCAAAAACACAACGGAATTATGTACACAAAGAAATCTGACCTGTCCGTTTAACCTTTCTTTTCAATATTTCTATAGAAAAGTACATTTATGTAACGGGAATACAGGTGTCTATTTCGTCTAATTGGTTGAAAACAATAATTGTTTATGTTTGATTTCCGAGTTCTAACATTACGCTTGGGTGAGGGCCATCGTATTTGAATATTCCCAATGAAATGTCGAACAGGCAGTTCATAGTTGTTTGCCTACAAATAAAGTGAAAAAAACAGTGAATAAGGAAATAATTATTATAATTTTGATTTTAACGGTCATCGAAATCATTGCTTATTTATTTATTTATTTATTTATTTATTTATTTATTTATTTATTTATTTATTTATTTATTTATTTATTTATTTGTTTGTTTGTTTGTTTATTTATTTGTTTATTTATTGATTTATTTATCTAAATTTTATTGCATTTATAGCTCGTCAAGTTTGACCCTGCCGCTTGATCTTTTTTTAAATATTTATTAGGAATGATCGATTATGAAGGTATACTTGATTAAAAATAAGACGTGAGGTTTTGAACTCTTTTTTTCAAATGTACGTAAATACTAAGTCTTATTTTTAAATTCACGGTATATGTGTAAAATGAATTGAGAATAATATATATAAATACGTGTATCAATAACGTTTAAATAAGAAACAAAACGAGTCATGTGTTTATTTTTGCAACCACGTTCAAAGTCAATATCCAGGGTGGCCGAGTATGTAAGTGTGTTGTCTACATAATTGTTAAGCTGGCCACTGGGTCAAGGTTCGAATCTTGCAAAATCTGTTCTTTTGCTTCCCAATTTTTTTTAAATTTTACTTGATTTTCTTGTGTCTCTTTCACACATGAAAAAACCGTGCATCATTCTCTCTTTTTTCGGTTTAGTATAAAATTCTAATGATTAGAAACATGTCCGACAGAATACGCAATTTAAAATGATGCTAGAAACATCATTTGTGATACTGCTAGTTTTTGTAAAGAGAAGTGCATAAATCTTAAGAACAAATATAATAATAATATATTCAAATAAGTCGAACCCAAAAAAATGTTTAAAATACAAAGTGCATAAAAAAAGTGAACAGTACAAGTATTGTAAAAATACGGCGCTAGCATGTGCTCCGAACCCTTACGTTCGGAATAGACATTTTGAGACAATATACCTTAACGTGGTATATACTTCTTATACGGTTGTTTAATACATCTGTCTGATGTCGTTGGCGACATTTGTATAGATACTCTTATATCTATAATCGATCGTTCCTGATAAAGATTTAAATTAAAGGTCAAGCGGCAGGGTCAAACCTATCCAAAGTGTTGTCAGTATCGATGTGTCTAACGGTTATACAATGTATACGCAACAAAACTTACCTGAACGAACCTGTCAATGCTCGGTAATTTCCGACACCGGAACGATATGCTATTGATGACGTTCATAGTGTTATGATGCTAAGGAAAGACACCTTACCTTTATGTGACAGCGGGTTATCGGTTGGTCAGAGTCTAAAGACTATCTTCAATGATAATGGAGACAAGTTTCAATCCGTGTTTGGGGTCTGTGTAGAAACACTACAGTAGTTGAGTTGCTTGCTTCTTATATTGAATGTCATTGGTTTGAATTCCAGTGAAAATAGACAGTGATTGTTTTTTCGCCAAGCGCTCTGCATTTAGAAATGGAAGTCATGCGGTATCCTTCGGAAGAAGCCTTAACACCGATGTCTCGTGCAAAACATGCGTGGCACACTAAAGCACTCTCCCTGCATATTTTCTTGACCGCGCTTCAAAGGTAAAAATTTCTACCACTTCACCTGTAGCTATAATATGACGTCTCGATATAAGTGAAACATTCTTCACTGGGACGTAAAAACACATTCATTCAACCAATCATCCTTGTACAATAGACAGCTGCAATGTGCAGTTATGACTAGCCACAGTTGAAGATATAGTTGTGTAGCAACAGTGTCCCACGGAAACAAACCTTTACGAGGTTTCACAAATTTACGCAAGACTAGAGTCCGAAAGTCATCAGTAATACGATGAATTAACAACAAAAGAATGTAAAAGGTGTATATAACACCTTCTAAAAATAGCACCACCTACTATAGACAGGTAAAGTGTATATATGCAACCTTCTAAAAAGCACTATTTACTACAGACAGGTAATTGAATAGCACACTTTTTCAAATATCACCACCTATTTTAAACAGGTGATTGAAAAGGGTGCCTTTTAAAAATAGCACCACCTACTATAGATAGGTGATTGAAAAGGTCACCTTCTTCAAATATCACTACCTGCTATAGATAGGTGAAGTGTATTGGACACCCTAAGATTAAGATACAATACACATGAAATTTAGTAGAATAACCTCATATCCAATTCTCATATGAATTGGTTGTATATGCACCACAACAGTAACATAAATCCACAACAGTAACATAAATAACAAGTGTATGCATCATAACTGTACCAAAATAAACTGATATCGGCACAATTAATTTCACTTGTGTCAAATTATTTATGTTACATCATTGACTCCGTAGTAAATAAAATCTTGGTGTGAAAAATAACAAATGAAAAAATCGTTCGAAGGACTCTCTCTCTCTACCCCTCTCTCTCGCTTGTAGCGTATATTATCTTTAACATTGAACATTACACATATTAGAATGTTTTCCTCATTTTGAGCTTTAATATTAACAACTAATATACCCATTACAATTCCACCTAAACAGACTCTTGAAATTGAAACATTCAATTTAGAACGTAAAATTTGATCAATGTTACGAGGTTTGTGGTTGAGTATTAGACAAAATCTTACGTACAAGTATTTTCTACTATTTTTTTATTTTTACGGAGACGTTATATAGCTAAATGAAAAAGTAATTCGTTAGATTTTCTCCCATCCACTTGCCCGTTTACATACATGTACTAAGGCTGTAACAATTGACTTATATCGTTTAAACGATAAAGCTGGTTATTATATTGCTCGATCATATGTTTTGTACTCAAAATTCACCAAATGTTTTGAAGTTATTGTGGACAGCATTGATTGTGTAATTACTCTAGGTATTGACGGTTATCTTACACTTAAGCTGTGTATATCAAATGTATCTTTCAATTATTAATTTTAATATCTAAATTTATTGTAGAAATGTTTATTGTAGAATCATACCGTGTCTATCATTATTATTTTAATTATTATTATTCTTTATATTATTAATTTTAGAAAAAAATATTATTTATTTATTTACTTCTACTGATTTATGTTTTTATTTTTTAAATTATTTTATTTTATTAATTATTTAATTCCTTTTTATAGGCATATTATTCAAGACTATCTGTATATATTTAAACTATGTCGAATGCTTTTTCTGTACTCATGAAATGATTAATTTTTTTTTAATTTTTTAATATTATTGAATAAATCATAATTAAGAAATGTTTCTATCTCCAATTAATGTTGTTTACATTGATGTTATCACTATTTTTTATTTATATCTTGTCAGTTCAGCACCTTATCTAAATATGCCTTTCGATGGCCTAATATTCAATATTCTTGACAGGGATGTACATCTCATGCATTTAATTCATTCCTTTACGCTGATTTTGTACACCTATTGTGAAAGTATTGTTACTGAAAACATGAAAAATTCATTCCTATATCCATATTTACAACATTTAAATTATGTCTAGAATTATTTTAAGAGTTATTTCCCTTTGAATATTTCAACGTTTTTATTTTAAAACTTTTTAATGATAGTGTTTAGAAATTATGATTTTTTATTTATGTAATACATATACGTCCAAGTCAAGAATTTTGTGATCGAAGCTTCATCTCTTTGCACTTAAAGATATCCAGAAGATGCGGAAATCACTCACAAGAGTCGGCAAGCAAATGTACAAAACGATAAAATAAAATTTGAATTCGGGCGATAAGAGTCACTTTGATCTGTACATGGATTTGGAAATGTCGAGAAAATATAGTTCACACATTCTAAGTTTTGTCTGACTTTACATGTCGGGAAGCGCAATGATCATATTAGTTAGTGAATCAATGTTTTTCGATCTAATCTTCAATAGTGTCCAGAAAAATATAACCTTTTGCTTCGGAATTGACACACTTCCTTACACAAGGTACTGGTCCAATTATATTTGCATCTAAGCGGTTAAATACACTAACCTGTCTGAAAGTACGGACACCGAGACCCAAATAAGCAGTCAGAATTGAAACCATGGCGTCTAACCCCTTTGCTTTAAACAAAAATAAGTAATATCCCTTTTTGTAAGACTTTACCGATTGCTATAGGTTTTTGTGGCATTATGGCGAGTTTGAATTTGTCGAGAAAATCTGTCGGTATACAATGAGCTTGAAAAAAAAGACACGACTGATTCCTCAAGTTCTGCTTCATATTTAGACTTATACCTGAATTATGACGCACAAGAAAGACTATATTTGAAACCTTATGACAAACGTGATGACTTCAATTTTCTATTGTCAACTTTCCTTTTTCATGCAGCAATATACCTGCTTCTCCTGCTTATGGTGTATTTGTTTACCAATTAATACGCTATGGTAATGCTTGTTCCCACTACGAGGACTTTGTACAACGAAGTAGGCTGCTTGCAAATAAATTGTTGACTCAGGGATATTGCAAGCCTAGGCTTATCAAGGCCCTCAAAAAGTTTTATGGCCGTCATCACAGTATTGTTGATAAGTTTGATGTCTCTGTGTCCAGGATTGCCTTGAATATATTTGACGTCTCATAGGTCCATGTTCCTTTCACACAATTTAGATTACACACGTGACGGGTGTAGCTAGCTAAACAGGAGGTGCTTACCCTTCCGGAGCACCCGGCCTCACTTCCGTGGTTGAAGTTCACGTGTCTAACCTTTTTCTTTGCTCTTGGATTGTGATTCGGAAATGGATAAGTATGTTTGTTTTTGATTACCAATCTTCTTCAATCTTCAAGGAATCCTCCGCACCATTTTTATAAGCCGGTTTAGTGGTTCATTTTTGTGTATCGGTCAAAAAGTTGTATAGCTGTCACCACAATATTGTTTATAAGTATCATGTCTTTATTTTCAAAATTAATCTGGATTTATTATTCTATAGTCCCATTTTACTTTTTTATTTTGATTACAGAAATAGTGGGTGTAGCTAGTTTAGGAGCAGTTGCTTACTTTCCCATAACACCAGTTTTAGTTTCAAGATCAACGTACATATGTTTAACCCAATTTGCAACTTCAATTCTTTGCTTCTCTTTGAAATTAAAGTTTTGAACATGGATTGGTATGTTTGTTTTTGATGATTAACTATATTTTATTTTGAGATGTGAAAATTAGATTTTTGTGGTAATTGATGTCATTTGGACATGTTAACGACAGTGTAGATAAATGGAGCCTTAGGCACTTGAAATTTCTTCTCATATTAAGACGACTTTGTGTTCTAGAAGAAATATGAGTGTCAAGAAAAAACAACGACCTTCAATAAGTTCACATAAAACTTCCTCACACCAGGGTTTGCTATTTATGAGATTTAAACAACGTGATCCGTAAACGTACTCCACATATACACGTATTCAAAAATAAAATAAAATAAATTCAGCAATTTACCATGTGGTGCCTTATTGCAGTTATGTAGAACAATTTATTGAATATGGCATTATATGTCGGCATTTTCCCTTAAGATAAGACCATTCCAGAAACATTTTCTACAACGCGAGAATATTAATCATGGAGTACACCCGCACACATTCTTTGGAAAAAGGAAAAGTTATACATCAGCTAATGCACCATGAACATGACGTCATTTTTAATTAACCAGATGTAGAATCTAACGGTTGTTGGTTGCAAATATTCTTAGAATATATTAATACCTGTAAATACTCTCTGTTATTGATAGTAAAAGAGGCACTTGAAAAAATACTACAATTGCCATAATGACGTCTCGATATAAGTAAATTGTATATTGAGACAAACTTCTGAATAAGTAACTATTCAATATGATAAGCACAGTGTTTAACTATTGCTATTGGTGTCTCGATATAAGACAAAGAGATAACAAGTACATATCGATATTTGCGTATATCCAATAAAACACGTACTCAGGTAGGCACTGTATAGTTATATAATAGCAGAAACAAACATTATTGTCTATTTATCTTATAGCTGAAAATAATGGCGTATTGATATAAAATTTAAAAAAGTAGATTCACTATCGTCGTTAGTTTTATTTATAATGCGACATTTAATCTGTCACGTGATACGAAATAGGGGAAAACTCTATAATAGTACCATAATCGCGAAGCAAACTAGACCGTCTGTCTAAATCAGTATCTAAAAGTATCTTGTTATATATACACAAAGCAGTAACTATCGACATTTGGACATTTTCAAAGAGATATCGAGGTAGATGTTACTTAAAAAATTAAAAGAGAACGATTTGTTGTGCACGTGACAGTTTTCAGGGTTCTGCTACCGAAGTATGACTTGCAGCTAGAAATAAAGGTGATATATGTAACTGTCAATTTTGGTATTTAAGAATTGATGTTCCCTAGAGATTATTGACACAACGATCATGTCGATATTATATCATTCTGCTAACTTCAGTACTTTAATTTGCTTCATCTTTAGCTGAAATGACTCGATGTAAATAAAAGAGTCGTGACTTGTTAGTATGACCGTGTGGCATATTTAATGTTTTACTCATAGACATTAATCAAAAATCATCTTCAAGTATTTTGTTATTGATGGCAACAATATCATTAGTTGTGAAGCTCTATAGATTTCCCGACGTAATACTCGACAAAGAGTTTTTCAAATTGTTTTTGTTGTAAGAAATGATATCGATGCGCATAAATCGCTGTTTTAATCAATAGTAAAACCTAAAACATCCAATTTTTAATTAATTTGTTTTTTAATATTATTATTCTAAGACGTAGACGAGGATTGTTGAATGTGTAAGATCGTGATTGATATGGTGCTGATTAATTTAATTTTAATCATCAAAGCGCCGGTAACTTTCAATCTTGATTTATTAATTAATAAATAAGGTTGGTTGACGCGTTGGGTTTTGTAAACGTTCTAGGCGCAGGAACCCAATTTTCACTCAAAACAATAGACCATTTTCGGGTTCTCCTTTCCGTGCCAGTTCCGCGTTTTATAATCAACTTTAGTCACGTGATGTGCAGGCATGGTTACTTCTTGTTTCCTTTGGGGCGTCTATAGATACGGAAACGGAATGTGCTAGACGATCTAAGTACTTGTTTTGCGTCCCCAGGTGCGTTTCTGATGGCAGGAACTTGGGAAGTTGGTGTTTATGAGTACTTTACAGTTTTTCTTCATTTTCTGGTGAAGTTCGGAACCAGAAACAAAGGGAAAATTATGGCTTGACTTGATCCGAATGCCAGAGTATTGCCAGCCTGAGCGATCCCTTCGAGTGTGTTGTTTCTTTTTTGTTAATGGTCGACCGACAACAACACATCCACCCGGGGAACAACTTTTAAAGACTAAAGGCGTAGAGAAGTGTGGCCGCCTTGTCAAAAAAGAGGAATCGTCTGACAAGGTATGTTGCCCTCTATTCAAATTGTGTCGCTTTTATACACTGAGTTTTTCTATACTTAGATATACAGTAATTTAAGCCGCCACCTGGTCATACTATCCCCAAATTCTTGCACCTATTTTCATGCTCAGTATAAAAATGCCCCATTGGATCAGTTTCACTAATATGTGTTACTTTTATTTGACATTTTTACATTTAAAAGGTAGGAGTATTGAAAGTTGTTAATAAATTACTGCTGCCATGTGCTACTTTTGAATTTTTATAAAATAATACAATTCAAATATAGCACATGGCAATATTATATACTTTTAAATGGTAATGTTTTATTTTTTTGTTATATTAAATCTGATTTAATATGACACCTGCCTTTAATGATACTGGAATCTGCTGCCTTACTTCCATTAATAATCTACATAAACCATTCTCAAATTAATTTGCTGCAATAATTGTATCACAATTCAATATATGTCTGTTCTTCACTTTTGACTGTGAATAATCGTTGTTTCCACTTGTAGAATGTAGATAATGATTTAACTGGTGTTGATATGATTATGGTGGATACAGGGGCAGCAGTTATGCATTTAAGACAAAGATTTTAACTCTAGCACAATTACTTGAAATGTGTACCAGATCATGATTGTAAGGATACAAATAACATAAGGACCACCTGACTGCTCCTTCATAAAGTTTGGCCTCATGAAGATGATTCTATATAATGTTTGGTATAATAAGATTTGTTTTAAATTTTAAATGTTCGCCAATTCTAATATAAATTGGGTGATAAGGCCCTAGAAAAGTACTTAAACCACACCACTTAGACATTGGGCATCATATTGTTATAATGATGACAGCCCAGTGCCCATCCATAGTCATGAAATTTATAATTAGTGCTTTCTGTATGTTTTTTATTATTAACAAGTGCTTATCATGTTTTGGTTGTGTGTTCTTGGTGCCTTTGGTTGTTTTCAAGTACATATATATGTAGCAAGACTGAGCTAGTCGTGGTATTGTTGTGTTGTACAATGTATATACATGTAGTAGATATAATAGAGTGATTTAATGCCAGACTTTCTGGTCCGGATCTTTTACTCTTGTGGTAAAACGCTCGCTTTTCAACCAGGAAGTCTGTGTTCGATCCTCATCTGGGGCACTCAGTGAGGAGGTGTTTTTTTCTGGTGTTTCCTCCCTCCTGTTACATATATTTTAGCTACAACTTCATTTTTCATTAAACGTTCACATTCTAAAATTCCACATTTTTTATTTCTTTGCTCTGTTTAAAATACCTGATTTCGTATGTTATTTAGTTGTTGTAATTTTATTTCTAGATTTGCTTCCTGACCACACATACTCATATGCTTCAAAGTCAGAGACTACAATGGTTGATGCCAGCTGTCAATCAGATACTTCAATGAAAGACATCGAAGAATCAAAGGAGAGCAATAGATACAAAATGGGTAATAAAATTGATTTTTTAATTGAGAGAGAAATAATGCATTATAAACAAAAAATAACAAGTTGATTTTACTCACTAATATTTATTAATATTATTGTCATAATTTGAAAATATTAAATTATCAAGTATAAATTAAAAAATAATTACACTTCTAATTTTAATCTAAAAAATCAACAATATGAGTTCTATTTAATTTTTAGTCAGTTGCTTTAAAAAAATAATATATTATTTCCTAATATATTTAGTCAAGATTATTTACTTATATCAAGGCAACTCAAATTGTGATGGTGGAAGACTCAGGGGTATTCAGAGCTCAACCAAGCAAACTGAGAAACTTGATAACACTAGGAACGGTCTGCGAGTAAGATTTGAACCCCAAGAGATCAGAGACTCTGTGATTCATATGTACACTCTCAGTCTCTACTACCCAAGTTCTAATAAGAGTGTTGTCAGGGTTTATATGACATTATGCAAAACATTCACAAATAAATACTAGAAATGGGGCATACCCAGGAAAAGTGATACATTATGTGACTATGTCAGAGTATGTATGAACATACTGAATCCTGTCCAATTGCTGCTCAATAGAAACCACTTAACTTTCAGGTATAGAGGAATTAATTCTTATACAGTCATGTGAAGCTAACAACAAACATGTTCACTTTTGATTGTGATTAGTTGAATAATGTAACAGTAAACTACATCATAACAAAATGTTTTAGACACCCAATTCAGAGAGATAGTTTTTGTCAGTCTGCCTTAGTTATAACATTATAATGCAGGAATGGACATACATATTATTTGTATAATTGTTTAACATGTGAATAGAAATTCATGAAAATTATTTTCAACTATATCAGGTTAAGGTACCACTTCTAGGTTAAAAGTAAAATTTATTGACAGCTGTTGTCTTCTTAAATAACAGTATTTTAAAACTTTTACATATTTATTTACTTGCAGATATAGTAAATGAAACTCCCCAAAGGTAAAATATTGGAATGGACAATTCTCAGATGATGACGTGCCATACCAACAAGACTCATCAAAGAAAACAAACAGGTCCAAGATGGAAGTTTTCCCAATACCAGGAGTTTATTTTGACATTAATTACACTTGGATTTTAGATCATATAGGCCAGGCGAAGAAGTTATGGCTGATTTTTGTGCAATTTGCGGAAACCTTTAGTTACAAAATAATATTTATAAATTGTTTTAATTGGCTTAATATCAAGGCAATGATTATTTCACTTGTAATGAGACTATCAGTTTTTTATCTTTACGTATAATACAATGCCTGTGTGTTGATTATATTGAGACACTACCAGTTATTTACATTGTATTTGTGTCAAGGGGACTTTGTTTTTTATGAGAAAATGAATGAAAATGTCTTGTGCTTATTTTGATAAGACATTGATGATGTATTTATCAAAGAATCTCTGATTTTTTTTACAATATCAATGTATATTTTTTCATCAAAATATATCCTCTCAATAATAAAATCCCTCTTTGTATAAAATACAAAGTCACACCACTTGACTCCACATACTTCAATTTGACCTTGTATTTGTGCAAACCATGCTGATGTATGCTTCAAACATATCTCGTTATTTTCATTAATATATAAATGATAATTATTATCGACACAAGCTGACTTAGCATCCATGTTTTGAAATGTTCCAGAACATTTACTTTCTAATAAACCTGTGCCACAACAGGCACATGATACAATGCCATCAGGAGATGACCTAATATTGGTTCTGTCTCATTTATTATCAGACCACAAACTCTTACTTTGCCATGGTTGTGATTCTTAGAATATTGTTCAGTATACAGACACCTTGCAATGGGTTCGTTCTCAATACCAAACATTATGGCACTTGTCTTATAACTTTGATTTTCACCCATTATGCGTGTGAGTAAATAGTTATTCGGACTATCAGAAAATCCAAAGGAGAGGATAGCTGCAAAATTTGATGCAGTTATTCTGCCTTTTCAGTAACTGAACCATTCAGTTTTTTCTGATTGACCTGTTGTGATGTCTTCAATTTTTTTAATGGCAACTTTATCATACACATCATTGATTTTTGATTTTGACATTAGAGCAGGATTTTCATAATCTTTTACAGATTCAGCTAGATCTAAAAGTGTTGGTGGGTATGACTCGACTTCAATATCACTTTCATCACTTGGGGGATCAAGGCATTGTAACAAGACGGCATTTGTACTTTTACATAACTTGTATACTTTTTTTTCAACTTCTCTCCTAGTAAAAGCATTTAATTTTAATATTGGTTCATAATTATCAACAGAAGCTTTCAATGGCGATTCAGTAGTCTGATCAGAACGTATGTCTATCTCATTAACTTCCATAGGCTCTGAAGATATCCTTGGCCTTTCCCACTTACGTTCCACATCTGTGCCAACCAGTGTATGTCGATCTAGGTGACGGTCACAAAAATTTGTAACAGCAAACAACAGGGCAATGCAATGTTTACAAGTACCATCATCTCTGAAAAGTACAAAAATACCATTGTATTGATATACTTTTCAGAGGATGACAAATGTTGCAAATGAAATTCATGTTTTGTTTTGTTTTTGTTTTTGTTTTTTTTTTGTTTTTTGCATTGAAGTCCTATCTTATATTATTATTGTAAAGTACTTTACAATCTTTGTGAAATTTTACAAAGTTAATTGTTTAAAAAATGCAACACACTGAAATAGTGACCACATTTTTTATACCAAACTTAAATTTTAAAAAATGATCAAAATAATATCAGGCATTCCTCCTGAACATTGTTTGTTTTTAGAATGTTGGCACAAACTTTGAATTAAGCGTAATTTGCTATTCTTTGTGTAAAATTTAAGTGTTGTGTTATAAGTTCAAGCGGTGTGTTAATTAATTTTTAAGAAATTATTTTTTTATTCTTATCTTTATCAGTTTATCAAAGTTTAAAAGAAAAATGCTGTGTATACTATTTTGAATTGCATTAACTATATAATGCTATTTTCTGTTTATATGTGTGGGAACTTTATATAATATATAATCTTTGTAAGAATGTGAATTTTATGTGTGTAAAATGACTATGTGTGCCACAGTGTGTTACATGTATATGCATTGTGACAAAAAAATTTTTAACATAAACATCTAAATCTAATCTTGTTTTATACTAAGATATGAAAAACATCACATTATCCATAATTCTAAAGACTTTTATGTATGCAATGCAATCTAGGCAACAAAACAGCCACACCCTGTTTTTTATATTCAGAGAAGTTTAATGTAGCAAGATACCAGTGGCAGAGTTGGGACCCACACTCCTGGGATCTCGGGTTCAGCACTATCTACTGCACTACTTGCTGATCATGATGATCCAATAGTATCAATGATTTTCATTCAGGGAAAACCGGGGTTACCATAAAAGACGGTTTTCATGCAATAGAAAATCAAAAACATAACAATCCATGTCCGAAGTTAAAACTTTGAAACTACCACGTTAGGTTAAACATGTGAACTTCCAACAGAGAAGCGAGACCAGATAATTAAGGGTACATAACTAAACCGATTAAGGTAGCCAAGTTGTTGGAACACTTTCATTGGAAGTCTAGATTCCTATACTTTTCTGGGCCATTTTATGCATTAAGTTATCTGGTCTCAATACTATTTTATATTTTGGTTATGAATATTCCACTTATATTGGATGGGCCTTTAGTATATAGTTTGGTGCCAGTATACTTTTATAGAGTGGTTTGCAATGTCAATATGTGACATTATGGGCCAGCATACTAGTGCAATAACACATGCACACCACAAGAACCTTGTTTGATTAATACTTTAAATTATAAAAATATGTCTCAACGTGAAAATTTGAAAAATTGCTAATGCGACTCAAACAATTTTCAATATGCAACCCATCAACTTACACAACGCAAGAACAACCACTAGATACTATGGCGCCAGTTGTGGCAATCAAAAGCCAAACCACATATGGATCAGCATTCTGCCGTGTCTCTGGTAAACAGGTAGCTTTGATATACTTAAAAGGGTCGCTTTCTGGAATGCTACCTATAGACACGTCAACTACCAGTCTACATGACCAGCTGTGAATAGCCTGTAACCACTATCTTCCTTGTAGTTGTAAGATTTTAAGCGGTTTTCAGTCCAACCACAAGTTTTTAGAATATAAATGAGAACATCACAATGCTCTACATTTGGTAGCCCGTGGAGATTAATTTGCCATTCTGGGATATCACGCAACTCGCACAATACAACAGTTTTATCGTGATCACGCACAGTTCGACGTGACACATATGAATCTACGTAATCTTTATCAGCATCTGCCTGAATATTTTCAAGTTGTTACTCTTGTGCTAACTCGCATAATCTAATTAACCGATGCTTTCTATATATGTGACAAGTTATCTCCCTGTTTTTGAGGAAACCCTTCAAATCGTTAATTTGCCAACTGTGAAAGTCACCCTCCATGATTTGAGGAAGAAACCGGAAGTATACATGCCTGCACTTTTGATGTTACGATATACCTTTCCTACCTCCAATTTGAAACTACCGATAACCCGAAAATGGTCTATTAAAACGGTGTTTTGATTAAAGATAAGAGGTAATAGCGTAAGTTGTCAGTAATATCGAAAATCCCTAAACCCAAATTAAGTGACAGAATTGAAATGAATTTATTCGCATCGAATGATAATAACATCTGGGAATTATATTCGCCAATTAGGTAGTGTGAAGCCGAGTCAAGATGTTGTTGTTGGGAGTCATTTTAGGTTTTCATCGGTTTATTTTTTATATCAAAAGGTATATTTGTTTTCCAAAGATGAAATATTTTCCATACATTTTAGTATTTCCTTTTACATTTTACACAGACTACTCATACTAATTGTTAGAGAACACAATCATTTACCTAGATTACCTGTTAACACATTTGCTGAAAATACCAATTTTGAATAGTCACGGTGATTTTTTCATTATTTTCTGGCATGGATTCATATTTTTATTTTTGATTCCTCGGTCTAATGAGTTGTTCGAAAACAATTATAGATTGTAAATTTAGTTTTCATTACAGTTTAGAATATTAAAGTCCTATTGACGAATTTGAAACGTTGTGATTCAAAGAATCAATACTTTTTCCTATTTTAATATGGTACATGGCGTTTCCGTTTCTGTGAGACTAGAGGTACCGCGGAAACGCAATATTTTTTACCCTTCAAAGAATGTTTTCGCATAGTGATTGGTTAACTTGCCTGAAAACATAGAAATTTGCTGGAAAATCTGCCGGGACACATTAACGCACGGGACGTTTAGCGGTAAAAGGGAAGTAGCTCGTACATCGCAGACGTCTAGTTACGGTGGCGACAACATACGCAAGTCACACAAAATATGTAATGGAAGTTAAAAAGTTCCAACTGGTAACGCTTTAAAGGACCTCAAGGTACATACATTTTTGACGGGGTAGATTGGACAGTGTAACCCGTCAAAAAACGTATATTGTATTTGCGATTTTTGAGCGGTTAGATTTGAGATACATATTTCAGATATATCATAAAGATGCTAGTATATACATAATAAAAGACGTTACTTATAAAGAATATAAACATAAGAACCTAGACTTAACATAAATTGGAAATGAAAGGTACTCTTAAAGTCCTCATGACATGGGTTTCAAAAAGTGCCCATGGTTGCATCAATAATTAACAAATCGGCATTATTTCACAATAGCAAGTTCATGTATTTATCTATAACAACATAATTTGTGTACAATGTATTTTCATTATTATTATTATTTTATTATTATTATGATTATTTTATTATTATTATTATTATCAATGTAAATTACATTTTAAATACATGTACCTAACAAAAATTAAAGAGGACAAAAGATAAACGCTGTATAAAATATCAAATATGTGTGTAAAGGGTAGATAAACTTTAAATATAAATACAGATATCATAATGATATACATGTGACTTTCTATTGTGATAAGATAAACGAATTACTAATGAATTAAGTGACATAATTTTATATAAATGCAACACTGAAAGATACATCATCTTATATAACTGGTAGACCGCTGAAGAGCAAGTTCTTTTGTTAACTAGACACGACATGATGTATAACTGGTAGATAATTGGTTTTTCAACTAAACATGACATCAATGGTTAATGAAATAAAGAAAGCCAGTGTAAAGATGTATATAGACAATGAATAGAAGATTTATATAAATTGGTAAGTTGAAGATTAAAACTCCTTTAATTAGTCAAAACATATTACTGTTTATTTTACACCTGGTTGATATAGGCAGCTAGACAGGAGGTGATTATCCTCCCAGAATTTTAACAATTTCATATTTTCTGCCAATATTAAAATATTCTTTGTTGAGGATCTACCGGTAGTACTAAAATTGACACACACCACTACATTACTTTGTCAATAAATCCGAGAGTTAGTAACCCTGATACGTCATGACTGATATACATATTAGTTAGTATCAATGTTCTCTATTTTGTACAAGGGCATTCTATAAAATTGAAATAGTTGTAAGCTGATAATCAAAAACAAACATACTTATCCATTTTCCGAATCACAATCCAGAAGCAAAGTAAAAACTTTGGAACTGACAAGTTAGGTTAGACACGTGAACTTCCACCAGTATATATAACATATATTATAAAGTCATTATATAGATTTAAAATGTACACTATTTCTGAACCTCAACCAGTTATCTAAATACTGTTACAATCTAACCAAGTTATTACTCTTAAGTTTTGGTATTTTATAATCTGGTATTTAAAATAACAAAAGGCAATTGAAATAGAACAAACGAAAGCAAATGTAGTATAAAAATAGTATGCGGGGATTTGTACAACGAAGCGAGTTGCTTGAAAATAAATTATTGACTCAGGTATAGTGCAAGCCTAGACTTTTCAAGGCCCTCAAAAGTTTTATTGCCGTCATCAAAGTATTGTTGATAAGTTTGACGTCTTGTGTGCAGGATATATCTCGTGTTCCTTTCACGTAATTTTGATTACACACGTTGGTGTAGCTTAGCTAGCTTAACAGGAGGCGCTTACCCCTTCCGGAGCACCCGGCCAATTGTGTAAATTGACGTGTCTAAGATGACTTGTCAATTCCAAAATTTTTGTTTTTTATATTTATAAAATAAAAATAATGTACCAGTCCATATCGATTCACAATTCTTAAATGGTCATAAACGTTACAAGCATTTATATTGCTATTTTGTTCTTGATATTTCAGTCTTCAGGGTATATGATTTTGCTGCCAAGACTGAACAAAAATAAAATAAAAATTTACCAGTCAGGATATTCCTCTTTCTGACAAATTTTACGTTTATCTATCTAACCATCATAATAAGAAAATTCTTAAATTTGTACTGATTCAAAAGAAAACTGCACCTAAAATGTTCTATATTGCTTTTATACGTTAGTCATATCTAGTGGAAAAACTACAGAACCAAATGACTGACTTACTTTTTAAAAATTTAAAATTTAAATGTCCTTTTCTTAATTTATTTTTTTACTAAATATATACTTCACATCTATGTGGTTTTGAAGCTCTTAAAAGCATTCATATCAATCAGGATCATGCGGGCGGTACATGTTTAAATAAAAATTATTAAGAATTCATGCTGATTAATTTTAAGAATATTTTTTTATTTATTACATCCATAACATTTTTTTCAGAACTAAAGGTCGTAAAAAGTGACCTGGTTCAAAAGAACGCATCTACACAATGGCTTCAAAGATTGAAGAAGACCATGCTGATTCTTTCAAATGCGCATTTGTTCAAAGATTCTGGATGTTCCAAAAAGGTTAGCATGTCTTCACAACTTCTGCCAATCCTGTATATGTCGACATATAGACAATGTCATAGCGACTCAGGTTGATGATGAACGTCAAAACAAGTTCCCTTGTCCGAGTTGTAAAACCGTTATCCATATTCCTGACAAGGTCACAACGTCTATATATACAAATAACCTACCAACTAATCACTTGATTGAAACATTAATCCAGAGGAAGAGAATCAAACCCGGGGAGGAAATTTGCGCCTGGTGTCTACACAAGGGACAAAAACAACTAGCTGAAGTATGGTGTGACGAATGCAGTGAAGGATTGTGTAAAGAGTGCTCAAAATTCCACAAGAAAAATAAAACTTTGAAATCGCACGAATTAATTCGAATTGAAGATGTAGCAAACTTAAACACAAAACTACATTTTGAAATCCATTGTCCAGAACACAAAGGGAAGATTATCGAGAATTTTTGCCATGATCATCAGACAAAATACTGTTCATCATGTTTTACCGATTACCACAGGAATTGCAAACACGTGGCAACGATTGATAAGGTATCTAAAGATCAAGAGCAAAGTACATCAGACCTAATGGAAACAATCCAAGACATACTTGTTATAGCCAATGACTTCCTTGACGAGAGATATCGTAACTGTAGAGAGATAGAAAAAGAAAGAAGAGAGGTAATCGAGAAAATACGATCACTACGGAATGAAATCGTTGTTCACCTCGAAAAATTAGAGAAAAATTTCCAGCAGATGTTTGATGAAAATCATGCCAAGATCAAAAGAGAGATTAAAGATGAAATAGAAGTTTGCAGTAACCATAGAGCGATAGTAACCAATTGTAAGGAACTACTTTCTCTGTCAGTTACCCATTCATCAGACGAAAACACATTTACCGAGAAGCAAATAATTGAGAAGAAGATCAAAGAAGAGATGGAACTGGTAAAGCAACTAACAGCTGAATCAAAGATGAGACGGTACGAAATTGAGCTGGCACCGGAACTGGTCAATTTAACCAAACACGTTCCCTCCCTTGGAAATGTCAATAATACCATTGGCACAACGGTACAACTTGCACTTCAGCCATTACAGAAATTACCAAGTAGTGGTCACAATCCTACCAAACGCTACAATGTACAACATATATTAAGCTTCAATCCAGAGACATTTCCAGCAGGACGTTTCCATGGTGCAAAAGTACTTAACGACGGGGGTGTACTACTAACAAATTGTGATAGTAAACTTCTACTTATCTTTGAGAGTACAGGGAATCTGAAGCAAAAAATAAATCTGCCAGGTGAACCAGTTGATGTTACGATGATCAGTGATAATGAAGCTGCTGTGCCGTATTGGTTACCTAATGGTATAGCTGTTATAGATATTATGACGGGGAATATCAGACAGAAGAACATCATGAAGAACCGGATGTCAGGGTATGTGGCATAACATCAGATGGAATAAAACTTGTTGCTGCTTGCATGGATAAAATACTTGTCATTAACAAAACTGGATCCATAATCAGAGATATCAAAACGCGGAACACTAATGATTATCGGTACTTATGTTTTGTAGCTGACACAAGAGTGTGCTATAGTAACTATGATTCTGTTTCAGTTCATTGTATTGATCTAGATGGTTCAGAAGTCTTTACATACAAACATAAAGATCTTAAATGTCCATTCGGTATTACATGTGATGATGAAGGTGTAATATACGTGGCTGGTCAGTTGTCACAAAATGTCCACCAAATATCACCTGCTGGTGACTTAATTAAAATTTTATTTACTAAAGAATCCAGAATAGAAAATCCCTTGGCTATAGATTGTAACACAAACACAAAGACGCTGATACTTACTCATTCAGGAAAAACAATTTCAGTTTATTCCTTAAAGTAAAAGAGTAACATGACAA
Source organism: Anadara kagoshimensis (assembly GCA_021292105.1). Taxonomy (NCBI): domain Eukaryota; kingdom Metazoa; phylum Mollusca; class Bivalvia; order Arcoida; family Arcidae; genus Anadara; species Anadara kagoshimensis. The sequence goes on from CM037868.1 coordinate 25,436,266, forward strand.
ACATTTCGTCAACTATAAAACATATTTTTGAATTATTGATACAAAAATTTGCATCAAACAACCCACACTGGGGGCTTGATAAAAATCCTATTCAAATAAAAAATGTTTAGCTAGACATTGTAACTCAAATACTAAAAAGCTAATCCCGACCCATTGAAACAAAATGGTTGCAGTCTATGCTTTGGAAAAAAAGAATAAATTGACAAACATTTCATTACCTATCACGCACATTTTAAAATAAAAGTACAAAAACTAGAAAAATTGAAGAACTGCCCCCACTCATACACTATTTTAGGAATGTTACAACAGATGTGATCCAGTGATAGATCAAATCATAGAGCTTAATAAAAGTTATTTTGACACAAATACAAAACAATTGCTACTGACTTATTCACGGAAAACAATTTCAATCTATCTTTTAAGGTAAAAGAATAAATGATAATTGTTACCTATCACACATATCTTAAATTTAAGGTACACATAAAAACACAAAAATACCATAACATTTTCCTCTGCTTTTCAATTTTTACATAAATTACTAGTATAACCATTACAATTTTGCCAAAAAAAACTGCTTATATATATTTAAAATTTGACAATGTTACGACGGATGTGAATGAGTAATAAATCAAATCTTAGGTACAAGTATTTACTAGGAATTTTTTTATTAGAAAACATTGTTTGTATACTTAATCAATGTATTGATATTTGCTTTTAATTGTTATTTAAACTTATGTTACATGGGTATATTAATTATATAGTTCAATTGTTAATTTCAATACATAAATTTATTGCGCATATTTTATTGTACAACCATACCCGTGTCTATTATTATTATTAATATATTATTATTATTATTATTATAATTATTATTATTATTATTATTATTATTATTATTATTATTATTATTATTGATTTAAAAAAATGTCAAATAATATTTAATTATTCATTTGTCGATTTGTTTGTTTGATTTTTTTTATTATATACGTTTTTATTTATTTTACTTTATTTTATTAAAAAATTTTTTTATTGATTTTTATCATACTTTGTCAATTTTTTAAACATAATCTGTATTGTATATATTAAGGGCTTGTCCAAGATTTTTTCTCTGTTCTCATGAAATGAATAAAAATACAATTGATAACTTATAAAAATGTAATAAATAAAACATAATTTAGAGATGATTTTGTCTCCTCTTTATTACCTTTACATCCATTATTAGTATTTGAATTTATATATTCTTCAGCAGCTCATCTATTATTGTTCCGATATTTAGGATTCTTGACTTGGACGTACATTCCTTGCAATTAATTCATTTTTATGCTACGCTATTTTACACACTTATTACGAAAGTGAGTTTACTTAAAACTTGAAAAAATCATTCCTGTATGAAATAATTACAAGTTTAAAATGCTAAATATCTAGAATTGTTTTAAGAGTTATCTCCCTTTGAACACGTTATTATAAAAAAAATTATTGATGGAATTTAGAAATTGTCATATTTCCTTCTAATTTTGATTGTAATTCTTTGGAATAGATGAAAAATTGAAATGTTAAAGCATGTGTTATGTACATGTCCAAGTAAAGAATTTTGCAATCGAGGGGTCATCTCCTGACATAATGAGCAAATCAAAGTGCTGCAAATTACTCCCGATAGTTAGCCAGCAAACTGAAGAACGATACAGCAAACTTTAATAAGAGACGGTATAATATTACCTGCAGCTTGAAATATATCGGGAAAATATAAATCCTAGTTTTGATGGGGTCAGTTCTGCAATTATGTCCAGAAAAAACACCAGGCTTTGCCGGAGAATTGACAATTCTTACCCTAGAATGTAGTCTCATTTACCCAGCAAAACGATTAAACACTATGATTCACAGTGATATGAACAGTAAGGCGAAGCAGAGTAGTCAAAGTGTTAGCTGTTATACTGAAAACGTGTAAACGTTATGAAGTGTGTTTTTTTCCGGTACCAATAAAATGAACTGTCTGATCTGTATCATTTTTTGTTTGTAACATTGTGGGCGGGTATTCAGTCTTCGCAAGTCGCTGACAAAAGGATGACTATGTTATGTTGAACAGCAGTCATCTTTCAAATGAACAAAAGCCCTACGAAATCGTCTGCCAATGTGTTTTAATCGATTTGATCCCATATTCCATGCACATTGCATGTGTATTTAGTTTCTTATTCTTGTTTAATTTGAACAATCGATTATTTGCTAAGGATTCTGTCATTTTGTATGTGATATGTCAAACTGTTAAAAGAACTTTACATTTAATTAAAAAAATATCAGTGTTTTTGGAAACGAAAAATAATCGGTTATATAGAAGTGGTTGGTTTTGGGATGATGCAAGAAACTGAATGTCCAGATAAGAATTGAACAGTTGAAACAGCAGCGCAATGATTCCTAAGTGAGCTTTAGAGTTTAAAGAGATAATATGTTATAGAAACATGCGGAATAATGAGACCCCTAGCCATATATTTTGAAAGAAATACAAAGGAATTGCCATTTACTAATTCTCGAAAAACAATTTCAATCTATATATAAAAGAATAAAAACAGTAAAAACCGAAAATATCATAGCATTATTTTTATTGTACAACAATACCGTGTCTATTATTTTTATTATTTTTATTAATTTTAGAAAAATGTCAAATAATATTGAATTATTTATTTGTTTGTTTTGTTGTTTTTTATTTACGTTTTTATTTTTTTTTACTTTATTTTATTAATTTCTTTATTGATTTTTGTCATAATTTGCCAAATAATTAAACATAATCTGTATTGTATATATTAAGGGCTTCTCCAAGACTTTTTCTGTTTTCATGAAATGAATAAAATTACAATTTATATCTTATGAAAAGTAATAAATAAAACTTAATATAGAAATGATTCTGTCTCCTCTTTTTCGTTTATATCCATGTGATTACTGTTATTTGAATTTATATATTTAATATAAGTAATATGGGACGTATTTCCGTGTAATTAATTTATTTTTATGCTACGCTATTTTGCACACTTTTTGCGAAAGTATTATTTACTGAAAACTTGAAAAAAACCATTCCTGTATGAAAAAATAACAAGTTTAAAAATAATGCTAAATATCTAGAATTGTTTTAAGAATTATTTCCCTTTAGACACTTTATTATAGAAACATCATATTGATGAAAATTAAGAAATTGTGATATATTCTTCTAATTTAGATTGTAATTCTTTAGGATAGATGGAAAGTTGAACTATCAAAGCAATAGTTATGTACATGTCCAAGTAAATAATTTTGCATTTGAGGCGTCATTTCCTCACATTATGAGAAAATCGAAGTGCTAGAAATTACTTCCGATAGTTGGCCATTAAATTGAAGAACGTCAAAGCAAAGTTTGACGCAGGGCAATGAGAGACGGTATAATTTTACCTACTGCTTGAAATATATCTAGAAAATATAGATCATAGTTTCAGTCTTTTTCGAGGGGGTCAGTTCTGCAATAATGTCCAAAAAAAACACCAGGGTTTGCAGGTGAATTGTCAAGTTTTCTTACACTAGAATGTAGTCCCATTTACCCACCAAAACGGTTAAAGACTCTATCATCCGCATTGTTATGAAACATATAAACAGTAAGGCCCAGCAGAATATTCAAAGTGTTAGCTGTTATACCGAAAACGTGAAAACGTTATGCTGTGTGTTTTTTCCCGTACCAGTAAAATGAACTATCTGATCTGTGACATTTTTTGTTTGTAACATTGTGGGCGGGTTTTATTCTTCGAGAGTCGCTGACAAAAGGATGACTATGTTATGTTTAACAGTAGTCATCTTATCAATGAACAAAGGCCCTATGAAACCGTCTGCCAATGGATTTTAATCGATTCGATCCCATGCACATGGGATTTAACTGTATTTCGTTTGTTTTTTATTCTTTTTTTTAAATTTAAACAATCGATTATTTGTTAAGAATTTTGTCATTTTGTATGTGACATGTCAAATTTTTTAAACTAACTTTAAATTAAATAAAAACAAATATCAGCGTTTTAGGAAACGAAAAATAATCGCTTATATAGAAGCGGTCACGTCTGGGATGATGGAGGAAACCGGAATGTCCGGATAAGAATTGAACAGTTGTAACAGCAGCGCAATGATTCCTAAGTGCGCTTTAGAGTTTAAAGAGATAATAAAATGACTTTGCCATAGTTCGGGATGACAATTAATCGGATATTGAATTAGATTTTTGACGTAAATCTTAATCTCAAATTGGTAAATTAAAATGTATTTCCCAACAGGGTATTCAAATAATGTCACGCAGGTCAGATTGTCGGCAGCCAAATGTACTAAACGATAGAACCAAATTTAAATTTTGGCGATGAAAGACAATCTAATCTGCATTAGTATCCAGAAAAATACAACCTTTTACAGAGGAATTGACATTTTCTTACACAAAGAATCAGTCCAATTATATTTGCATCCAAGCGTTTAAATACACTATAACCTGTTTGACAGTACGGACACCCAGACCCAAACAGGTAGTCAGAATTGTAAATTTTAAAATCATGGCGCCTAACCCATTTGCTGTCAACCTAAAGTAAGTATTTCCCTTTTTGTTACACTTTACTGGTTGCTTTAGTTATTGTGGCATTATGGTCGAGTAGGAAATTGCCATAGAAGCTGACAGTTAACATTCCACTTACCATTCTTCTACAATTCTGTATTAATCCTCCGTGCGTTTTGTCGTTTTAGTGTTTTGCTAATTTATTTCCCTGTATCGCTCAAAAAGTTGTATGGGCGTCGTTACAATATCATGTCTCTGCTTTCAAAAGAAGGCTGGATGTATTTCCCCTATAGTGCTATTTTACTTTCATTTATTTTGATTACATTATTGGCTTAGCAGCATTTATTTATCCTCCCGTATCACCCAGCTTTAGTTCCCATAAATGTCCATATCCTTAATACAATTTGCAACCTTCAATTATTTTTCACTTCACATTGGAATTTTTGATTCGACATGGATTGCTATGTTTGTTTTTTATGATTAATTTTATTTTATTTTGAGATATAAAATAGATTTTTAGGACAATTAATGCCATTAAAACTTGTTAACAACAATGTAGATAAATGGAGCCTTAGGCACTTGAAATTTCTCCTCGTATGAAGTGGACTTTGTGTTCTAGAGGAAATCTGAGTGTCAAGAAAAAACAACGACTTTCTATAAGTTCTCACACCAGTGCTTTCTATCAATGAGGTTTAAAATCTGTGAGAGATGTTGAGATCTGTAAGTGCGCGTATTTAAAAAATATAATAAAATGGGTTCAGCAGAATATCACATTATACCGTATAACGGTTATGCAGAACAATTTCATCGAATGACATTTTTCCCTTACACTTAAACCATTTCATTAGTTTTAACATTTTCTACAACGTTACAATATTAATCGTGCAGTACACCCGCACACATTCTTTGGAAATATGAAAAGTTGTACATCAATTAATACACCAAAAACATGACGGCATTTTAATTGAACCAGATGTAGAATCTATATTTGTTTGCAAATATTCTTAGAATATATTAATAGTTGTAAATACTCTCTGTTATTGATAGTTTTGTAGAAGAAGCAACTGAAAAATTCAAAAATTGAACTTTGAAAATAATTACAAATGTCATATAGCCGATGACATCTCGATATCAGCAAATTACATATTCGGACAAACTTCTGAATAAGAAAAACAATTCAATATAATAACCATAGTGTTTAACTATTGCTATTGGTGTCTCGATATAAGACAAAGAAACAACAAGTTCATATCAACATTTGCGTATTTCAAAATTAAACGTGTACTCAAGTAGACACTGTATAGTTATATTATAGCGGAAACAAACATTATTTCGATTTTTCTTATAGCTAAAAATGATGGCGTATTGATATCAAATTTAAAAAGTAGATTCACTATCGTCATTAGTTTTATTTATAATGCGACATTTAATCTGTCACGTGATACGAAATAGGGAAAAACTCTATGGTACAAAATCGTGTAGCAATCAAAACCTTTTGTATACATTAGAACCTGAAAGCATCTTGTTATTAATTCACAAAAGAGTAACTATCGACATTTCCACATTTCAAAAGGTATATCGAGATAGATGTTACTTAAAGAAAATTAAAAAATAGCAATTTTGACAATGTTTCCAAAGTACTGCTACCTTCCAACTTCAGTATTGCAAGATTGTCTTTTAATTTGATTTTAATTTTAATTTACAATGTAAATAAAAGTCGTCACTTGTTATTAATTCCTTGTGACTATTTATTGTTCCCTGATAGATACGTATCAAAGTTTATTTTCAAATATTTTGTTAAAATTCGCAACAATATCAGCCATAAAGGTATATCGAGGTAGATGTTACTCAAAGAAAATTAAAAAATAGCAATTTTGACAATGTTTTCAAAGTACTGCTACCTTCCAACTTCAGTATTGCAAGATTGTCTTTTAATTTGATTTTAATTTTGATTTACAATGTAAATAAAAGTCGTCACTTGTTATTAATTCCTTGTGACATATTTATTGTTTCCCTGATAGATACGTATCAAAGTTTATTTTCAAATATTTTGTTAAAATTCGCAACAATATCAGCCATAAAGATATGTTCAAATTACTATACTGCAACGACATTAGGTGTAAAACTCTAGAGATCTCCCAACGTAATGTTCGATAAATATCCTTTTTAATTGTTATTTGTTTAAGAAATGACAGTGATATCGATGTAGATAAATCGCGTTTTAATCAATAGTAAAACCAAAACTTCCATTTTTTAATTAATTTGTTTTTAATATAATCATTCTAAGACGTAGACGAGGATTGTTGAATGTGTAAGATCGTGATTGATATGGTGCTGATTAATTTGACTTTGATCATCAACCTGTCAGTAATATTCATTCTTTATTGATTAATGAGTAATTTTGATTGATTAGTCGGATTTTGTAAATGTTCTAGACGAATTAATTTTCACTGAAAACAATTTAAGCGGTGTTTTGATTAAAGGTAAGAGGTGGTAACGAAGTTGTCAGTAATTATCAAAAACCCGTAAACCTAAATTAAGTGACAAAATTAGTGTAAATTTAGTCGCATCGAATGTTCGAAATAATAACATCTGATAATTATTTTCTCCAATTGGTCAATGTGCAGCCGAGTCAAGACGTTATTGTTGAAATCATTTTAGGTTTTTATCGGTTTATTTTTTATATCTAAAGGGTACATTTGTTTTCCGAAGATGAAATATTTTCCACACTTTTACATTTTACAAAGACTACTGACCACAATTGTTACAAAACACAATCATCTACATAGATTACCATTCAACACATTTGCTGAGCGTACCAATTTTTTGGTCACGGTGACTTTTCTTATTTTCTGACATCGATTAATATGTTTATTTTTGATTTCTTGGTCTAATGATTTGTTAGAAAACAATTATAGATTGTAAATTTAGTTTTCATTACAGTTCAGAATATTAAAGTCCTATAAACGACTTCGCAACGTCGTGATTAATATTTTTTCCAATTTTATATGATACATAAAGGTTCTGTAAGTCTAGAGGTTTCGCAGAAACAAAATATTTGTCACCCTTCAAAGAATGTTTTCGCATAGTGATTAGAGAAAATGCCTGTAAACATAGAAATTTGCTGAAAAATCTGCCGGGGCACATAAACGCACGGGACGTTTAGCGTTAAAAAGGAAGTAACTCGTACATCACAGACGTCTAGTTACGGTGGCGGCAAGATACGCAAGTCACACAAAATACGTAATGGAAGGTAAAAAGATCCAACTGGTAACGCTTTAAAGGGCCTCAAGGTACATAAATTTTTGACAGGGTAGATTGGACAGTGTAACCCGTCAAAAAACCTATATTGTATTTGCGATTAGATTTGAGATATATTTCAGATATATCATAAAGTTGCTAGTATATACATAATAATACATTAGAGACAGTAAATAAAATAAAAGGCGTTGCTTATAAAGAATATAAACATAAGAACCTAGACTTAACATTAATTGGAAATGAAAGATACCCCTAAAGTACTCATGACATCAGTTTAAAAAATCAGTTCCCATGGTTGCATCAATAAATAACAAATCGGCATTATTTAACAATAGCAAGTTCATGTGAGTATCTATAATAACTTAATTTGTGTACAATGTATTATCATTATTATTATTATTATTATTCCCCACCACCGAAGGTGGGAAATCATATTGTTTTCGTTTTGTTTCTTCTTATTATTATTTTTTTTTATTTTTATTTTTATTTTTATTTTATTTTTATTTTTATTATTATTATTATTATTCCGTCAGGACCATATGCTGAAGCATATCTCGGGAACGGCTTGATGGATTTAGATGAAATTTGGTACCAATAATCTGTTGTCTGTGTAGATAATCAAGACGTGTTCATTTTCGTTATCTTGAAGGTGGGTGGGTGGGTGTAAATTGCTTAATTGAATACGTAGTTAAATACCCGGGGAAACTTATTCTGAATGGACATAAGCTGGTTACGACACTTTAATCATACCAAGCAAATGCTTTCACCTATGAGTTAATCCGATTAGTGACCATCAAAAACTTCGCGATTTTTAAAACCACAGCTTGTCACGTCACACGCTTGTTATTAAAACCTTACACAATTAGCTGAATGGTGTATACAAGTTGCCTTGATAGATCGAAGGAGGTTAAGCGTGTCGAAATGGCTTCGGGGTATTCTGTTAATCACTGACTGTGGAAGTAGAAGACTGCCCACTTTTTAAGTTAACACCAATGAAAGTTCTCCTTTTACTGACTGACAGGTATGCCGTTTTTTCCTTTAACTGGACTTTATATAATGTGTTGAAATATATTGGAAAATTGACGCTATGGTGATGCATAAGATGAGAATTATATTAAAATTTGAAATAAAATTTAGAACATTTTTTGAAAAACTATTTTGTTCCCTTAGTCGTGATCACGATCTATGAGGCACCAATATTTATTTTTCCCGAAATCATACTCGTAAAATAAAGGCAAAAATTGTAAATAAATTTAAGTTATTATAACTACCATTTTGTATATTATAGGATAATTATTTTGTTGTAAACATTTCAATTTATTTATACTGTCTGACGACATCGGGAGGGCACCTGGGTATATCCTCATGCAATGTGGACACGCTCCTATATTACCTGGATCTACCTGCCCGTAATTAGAAGGTCTTACCTTTACACCTAAATCAACGATCTTAATCAACTCATTCTTTAAGACCAGTCGTTAATTACTGTGTTTATTATTATTATTATTATTATTATTATTATTATTATTATTATTATTATTATCAAAGTAAATTACATTTTTGAAAACTTAATAAAAATTAAAGAGGACGACAGAATGAACGTAGTATTAAATATGAAATATTTGCGTTAAGGGTAGATAAACTTCAAATATAAATACAGATACCACAATGGTATACATGTGACTGTCTGTTGTGATAAGATAAACAAATTACTAATGAATTAACTGACATAATTTTATATGAATGTAACCCTGAAAGATATAGCATCTTATATAACTGATGAAGTTGTTTTGTTAACTAGACACGACATAATGTATAACTGGTAGAATACTGGTATTCCAACTAAACATGACATTAATGGTTAATGAAGTAAAGATGGTCAATGTGAAGATAGATATAGACAATGAATAGAAGATTAATATAAATTGGTAAGTAAATTTTTGTTATATTTACTTTAGATTAATACTTCTTTAATTAGTCAAAAAATATTTTCTTTTTTTATTTTACACATGAAGGAAGTAGCTAGCTAGACAGAAGACCCTTCTCGAGCATCCGGATAGGGATAGGGGGATTTTACCCGTCCACGGCAACTGACCCCGCTTCCAAGATAGAAGTTCATATGTTAACTTAATTTACTTACTTAATTAGTCCTCTTCGTGCCTTGGGCACATAAAGACTTTACCAAGGACCTTTACAATCCTCGGTTTTGGTTTTTATAGCAGTTGTATTTTTTACATGTTAGGGTTGCTAACCCTAAGCATAACCCACTGGACTCGGAGGACCAGTAGTTTTCTGTTGGGGATATTCTTTCCTTTCCTTAGCTTAATTTACCAGTTTTAAAAAATCTCCCTTTGTTTTAAAAATGTCATTTAGAAATAGGCAGAAATGTAAAAAAAAGTAAATTGGATAATATTGGTAATTTAAAACTATCATCAATACCTACAACCAAATTCAAACAAATATTTATTACAAGGAAAAAGCAAATAGGTTTAATATTCAGTATGAATTATTTCACCTACATTAGAAACCTGTATTCACTGTATAAGAGTCAAGCAAACAAGGTACTTTAGGGACTTGAGCTACATCTAACTACAGCTACACCAAAACAATTGTATCTCACATCAAAGTAACACCTACAAAAAACAACACCAGGGTGTCTTATATCTAAATACAGCTACACATCTAACTACAGCTACACCTAACAACACTAGGGTATCTCACATCTAACTACAGCTACATCTAACAACACCAGTGTATCTCACATCTAACTACAGCTACATCTAACAACACCAGTGTATCTCACATCTAACTACAGCTACACAAAACAACACCAGGGTATCTCACATCTAACTACAGCTACACCAAACAACACCAGTGTATCTCACATATAACTACAGCAGCAACAAACAACACCAGTGTATCCCACATATAACTACAGCTACACCAAATAACACCAGTGTATCCTATATATAACTACAGTGGCACAAACAACACCAGTGTATCCCATATATAACTACAGTGGCACAAACAACACCAGTGTATCCCATATATAACTGCAGTTGCACCAAACAACACCAGTGTATCCCATATATAACTACAGCTGCACAAAACAACACCAGTGTATTCTATATATAATCACAGCTACACCAAATAACACCAGTGTATCCCATTTATAACTACAGCTACATCAAACAACACCAGTGTATCCCATATATAACTACAGCTACACAATCAACACCAGTGTATCCCATATATACCTACAGTGGCACAAACAACACAAGTGTATCCCTCATATAACTTAAGCTACACCAAACAACACTAGTGTATCCGATATATAATCACAGCTACACCAAACAACACCAGTGTATCCAAAATATAACTACAGCGACACAATCAACACCAGTTTGTTCACATTGAAATGTGATTGATTGGTTTCTTCGATAACATTTTTGTAAGAATCTTGAATTCCGTCGAAGAAAAACAAAGTTTGGAGTACTTTTCATTGAAACATGCACGGTTCTATTTCAGTTAAAGGTTCAAGTTTTCTAGATTTCAGAAATTATCATTGGGTTTCGTAAATTGTTTTTTATTTGATCAATTTGTGTTTGAGAACAATAAACATCTCATTTTCTACAAAGATTAAAATGATTATCGCATGATTGCAAAAAATAAAAAACATAATGGGGTTTTATTATGTTTTTTTTTTCAATATCGTAATTTTATGTGTGTTCATCTTTACAACATTTAAGGGTTCATCGGTATACTAAAATTGTCACCACTACATTACTTTATCAATAAGACCATGGGGTAGTCGCATGACTGATATACACATTCGTTAGTATCAATGTTCTCTATTTTGTACAAGGACATTGTTTATCTTTAAAAATCTTAAATTATGGGTATCCGTGTACTTTTGTTCTAGCTTGTATTCTATATTTGATAACTATATAAGAGGTCATGACTCGTTATCGTCATGATATATATAACATATACATCGTTAAATCGTTTAACTTGATTTTATCTATTCATTATATAGCAATATATGCCTCTCATAGAAATTAAACGATAAATCCCGAGGTGTTTGCGTACAATAAATACCGATAGTTGCACGCTAACTTGTTCCAGTCCGAGGTTTACCGAATCAATTATTTCATATGCACGCTTTGTCACATGATGCTGTCGTGTATGACGCCATACGATTGTTGTCGACGTCATCGCTGTGTTGTTGTCATATTGCACTAGTTCTTATATTCATTTACAAAAACTATTGTAATATTTATGCATTGTACAACAAATGGTATTTTAAATGAAATACTTAACGGAAGCAAACGAAATTTATTTTGCTATATAAATAAAAGGGTTATGGAACTGGTATTGTGAAATATTGACCTTCGTTGACTCGTGCAAATGTCTAGTCAACTCGGCACAATGTTTCACAATATCATTTCCATAACCCCATAATATTAAAAGGATTGTGGTGTGCAATTATTCAATGTTCATGGGTACATATATTCTACGAAAATACTAAAAATTACAACATGAATGTTGAAAGTTTACTCACCATTGTGCTAGAAACACGAATCTTTATATCCTGCAAACGAGCATGAATTTAACATGATATTGTCATTACATTTCATCAAATGATTCATAAAATAACAATAACACTTTTTTGTATACATCAAAACACTTTGTGATTTTGGAAAAAACGCTGATCCTATTTTCTGATTTTAATTGTAGCTAGTTACAGTAACTATAAGTATATTTTGTACTTTTTACGAAGGGTAAGTGTATTTTATCAATTACACGCGGTTTTCAACAGTATCACAAACGGCGTTTACAAGCATTTTGATATTGTTTTTATTGTTCAAATTTGCGAACACAAACAGTAAAAGAATTAACTTACTGAATTTAAATATTTTACATATGAAAATCATCAATTATATCTTCCATAACTTTACCTTAAATTTAAACAGTGTTAGTTTTCTTGACAACAATAAAAAGTACAAACTTTGCAACTGACAGAGTAAGTGAAACATTTGACCTTTCACCATGGAAGTGAGTGAGGCCGGATGAACCGTTAGCATAACATCCTTATGAAAGGCTACATTTGAAACATTATGACAAACGTGATGACTTCATTTTTTTCTATTGTCAACTTTTTTCTATGTAGCAATATGCCTGCTCCTCCTCCTTGTTGTATATTTGTTTCCCAATTTATACGCTGTAATAGAGCTTGTTCTACTGCGGGAACTTTGTACAAAGAAGCAGGCTGCTTGCAAATAAATTGTTGACTCAGGAATATCGAAAGCCTATGCTTATGAAGGCCCTCAAAAAGTTTTAAGGCCGTTATCACAGTAATAAGATAATATGTTAGATGTCTCTGATATATTTGACGTCCAATAGTTCCATGTTCCTTTCTCACAATTTTGATCACACACGTGGCGGGTGTAGGTAGTTAAACAGGAGGTGCTCTCTGAGCACGTTGCATTACTTCCCCTGTGGAAGTTCACCTGTCTAACCTATCTTGTCAGTTCCAAAGTTTTTATTTTGCTTCTGGATTGTAATTTGGACATGGATTGGTATGTTTGTTTTTGATCATGTTAAATACAGTAAAACACGGTTATAACGAACACGCCTACGCCAAAAACACAGTCAAATATTGGTCTCCACTGCTACTCAATATATGTCTATATACAAATATAAATCGCTTTATAATTAAGCCTCCAGGGATTTTTTATAAATGTGTTTTACTCTAAGTCATATCCCACAGATGTAATCAAATTTAAAATGAACGGGATATTGGACTATTTAACTTCAAATATCTACTTTGTAAGTTTAGAAACAGCGATATCTTACTTTATTGACATAGTTTATTTCTTCTTGATATGTAATGAACTACGTGTATACATAATATTATCTGAATAACAATTAAGCTGTCATTATATAACGTAAGATGTTATACATTGGATTTTATTTTCTAATTTTTTATCTTGCTGTTGATACTTTGAAATCATGTTTGATATAAATCATTGCATAATTCCATGTAGAAAACTATGTCACAACATTGATAACTATCTTTTGTGGGATTGCAATACGTGTAAGCCTGATAGCATATGTTTAAAGTCAACATATAGATGCAACATGTACACCATTTTTGAACCCCAATCAGTTATCTAAATACTCACACAGTCTAACCAACTTAACACTGACTAAATTCGGGTATTTTATCACCTGGTACTGTAGATCCGGTAATTTTCGCGACACTTTATTTTTGCTAATCAGGTTTAGGAGATTAATTCGCGTTTCAATACATACCAGTATATAACTATTTTAATACTTGTGTGAAACAGACTATAGATTATTGGTTATCGCACATGCACTCGTGTAAAATTTTTGATTTGTTACCTGACGGAAAGTTTAAATCCTACATGAAAGTGTTTTGAGGACTGGTATGCATTACAAGTGTCTGATCAGTTGAAAAACGTGATTGCTATTTCTGATATTAAAATTGTATAACCGCTTTCAAAAACTATTACTATTACAGAAGGCCGGGATCCAAAAATTTGTGAAACGGACTATATGCTCATACTATATCACGTGATATCTAGTAATACTTTTAGTGATAAGAGTATCGTTATCACTTGCCGTTGTATTCCAAAGATATTTTTTTAATTTGTGGTTTTAAATAATTAAACTATGTGTATATTCTCAATAAAACCTTCATGTTACGAATGTATATTTAATAATTGAACTGTTTAGAAATGAACGCAATTGATATGCAAGGCAAGCTAACGCGTTATTCAGTTTGCTTGCAGTTTATAGCCGATATGAACGCAATTGCTCTATAACCTTGTGTAGAACAAAATGTAAATATAGTAATGTATTAATTCAGCGGGTTTCATATTTTGACTTAGAAATTTAAGGTAAATTCGTTACGTGTTTATATGTTATACATACTTTTATTACACAAGAATGTTGAATTCGCGAAAAAAACGGATTTACAGTATTTAAAATAACAAAATGCAATTGAAATAGAATAGACGACATAAAAATATAAATAGGAAATATAACTATTAAGTTAAACAAATATAAATATACCAGTGTATATCCGAATCACAAACCTTAAACCGTCGCAAATATTTTTTTGACTTGGATTGGTATGTTTGTACTTGATATTTCGGTTTTTTTTGGTAATATGATTTAGCTGCCAAAACTGAACAGATACAAAATTAAAATTTACCAATCAGGATATTCATTTTTCCTATCAATGGTACGTTCATGTATCTAAACATCATAATAGGAAAATTCCTAAATATATTACTGATTCAAAAGGAGACTTAATTTTATGATAATTAGAGAAAACAAATCATCGACCTTGCTTTTATACCCTGGTCATATTTAGTTGGTTGAACCTAGATGAAAGCGTTTGTCAATCTTACATAATGGTCATCTCTCATTAGAAGTATGTAACCCGGTCTCACTTCCCTGATGGACGACAACATATTTTACTTATGTACTGATGTATTTATTTTGATTTTTCTACCAAACTATGTAAGTAAAAACAGTTTCGATATGTAAAAATATCACTAAAATGTTAACAAGATTTATTCATTTAATTCACTCTTAAGCCTTACGCCGCTTTTCGTGATGTACCTAGATGTGCAATTCAGGCACAGTAAATCCTGTACCAGTCTGTTTTCTACATACATGTATACAATGCCCTATCTAATTGCATAACCATTCAATATTAATAACAGGATAACCCTGTCTTGCCAATACATTTATGAACAATTTACAGTCATACCTGTCTGTAAAGGCCACCCAAGGGAATCAGTAAACCTGGCCTTTATGAACAGGTGGTCTTTATATACAAGTTCATATAACATGACCAAAGAACAATTGGTATACGATTTTACTTGTCTTTATAAAGTTGTGACCCTTATGTAGAGGTAGTCTTTAAGGCCGGATTGACCGTAAACCACAACTCATGATTTCCTCACGTTATTCTCAATTTTCACTTTATCCGTTTCTCTTGTGTACTTCAAATCAAATTTCATTGTCAAAAGCATCCTAATTATTTTTTTTTATTACTTTAAAAAAAATCAACGCTAAATGTCTTGTCCGTCCTGTTTATTCAGTACATGTCAATACAATATACATTTTGTGTTCTATCCATCCTCTTCATTTCTCACATTGTTTGGTGACGTAATACACAAACGTACTACGTCACGATAATATTATTCTGATCAACCTGAAACTAATGTGAATAAAACTGTATTGAGAACTTTTAAAAATGTTACTATACATTTTCCGTCAAACAAGCAAATTACCCTCTTGTTCCTTTCCTGAATTACCTCATAAGATCGTTAAAACACTTTGTAATTATCATAGTTTACGGGTCACATTAGCAAAAATAATGTTAATAGATTTACATTGCGATATTACTCTTATAAAACGCATTAGATAAAATAGCCAACATGTGTTCAGAACTGTCGATAATTTAACACCGAGTTAACGAATTAGTGCCGGTTTGGTTGTTAATCTCGGAAGGACCTTCGTTAATTATATACAGTCAGCTGACATTTATCTTTTGATCGATTTTCGACCAGAAGCTATCGATATATTGGCAATCGAACCTTATTTCATTTCCTTAGATCAGAGTTAAACATTCAAACTATCCGTATTGTAGACTTTCTGTCAATCAACAAAATTACACTTTTTCCCTTCCATTAAACGATAAATTTTAACAAACAATCAACCATGAATTTTGTTTTCAAACAATGTAATGCTTATACAATATCGGTCTTGTGGAAAAACCATTATTTAACATTTTAATGCATGTTCACATACCCAGGACTGGGAATAGCGTTGTTATATATGAAAACTTAAAGATAAACGTAAAAAAATATTGTCAAACCCATCAAGCAAAGCTTTTAATCATTTGTTCAATGCAATCCAATATTCACATGTTGTAATTGTAATAAATATGAAAGTATAATCATTATCTAATTATGGCGGTTTATTAGCTTAATATTAAAAAGTAACATATAAAATTTACTTTGAATAAAAATAATTTAACTGATTTGGTTATTAAGTAACATACGCGCAACATAACCCAGAGGCCTCAAATGGGAAATCAAATATCAAACATGGCAATTTACTAGTGAAACAATAAAAAAGAAAATATAAAATTTACTCTAAATAAATATATTATAACTTCCTTGTTTCGTTACACAGCCGACAGATAACCTAGAGGCCTCCAATGGGAATTAGAATTCACTTTCATTTATTAAAGCCAATAAATGTATAAAACGGGCCTAATTAGGGTCTTTAAATTGGGACTAATTATAATAATGATCAACATATACAATGAATTATAAAATAATGTGGTATGAACTTTACAGTGAACAAGAAATCATTCTTTAGATAGAAAGATTACATCAATATGTGTAGACTGAAATATTAGCCAGGGGCCTTTATAGGGGAAAATATTGTCAATTTCACTTTTATAGATAGAAAATAGATAAAATGGGATCTTTAAGTGAGCAAATAATTATAATAATCATCAACATATAAAATTAACAGTAGTTTTATAAAATATTGTATAATAATATTTACATTAAATGAAAGATTGTTGCTTGTTTAGATAGCAAAGTTACGTACAATCAAAGTGAAAATGCAGATATTACCGAAAGGACTCCAATGGGAAACAGAATTTTTATTTCAGTAAATAGATTATTTTCAAGACCGGCATCAAATTTTTTTGATAAGTAAGATGTCTTCGGATATATCACTGTATCCAAAATTATCCTGGATATATTTGGCCTTCCATAGCTCCATGTTCATTTCATTTTCATGTATACTATGGGAATGGCAGTTGCATATCCTCCCGGATCACCAGACCTCACTTCCCAAGTGCAATTATGTCAGTGACTACCAATTTTTAAAATTAACGGATTATGATTTATGATGGGTTGGTATGCTTGTTTTTTTTCTATTAATTTATTTTTTCAGAGAAGCTAATAAAGATTATATGTTTTTACGAACCTCAATTCAAAACAAGTGTGGGCGATACAAAAACTAACAATAAAATCAACTGTAAATATTTCTATCTAACAACGAGATGCTTCAATTCTATATGTTACAACTATCCAACAGAAAATAACATAACTATTACAGGCGTATGTGATTTACTTAGTTTTTGCATTAACATACACAGAAAAATAGAAATAACAAAAACATGTGTCCAACCATTTTATTTTTGACAAAAATAATTTGGCAGTCCATCAATTAAAATAAGAAATATTGACGAAGGTAATAATGTTGTCTTTAAAAAATAAACTTTGAATTAAATAATAATTAAATAAAATCATACCATAAGCACATGCATTTATTCTGATTATCACGTGTAAAACTAAAAATTACTAAAAAGATTGCAGGGCGAGAGTTTCAAGACAACTGTTAAATTGAACTTTATTCAGCATCATCAGAGTTTGTGTTTCTGACGCTAGTTTTGTTTTGAATCAAATAATCTTAGTTAATTTAAATATTTTATTTTTCTATTTATATTTGTAAATACATTATTATTAAGTTCAGATAACTTTATATTGATCCTCATTCTGAGATGTTTACATGTGATTCCATATGTTATACTTTCAGAAATATCAGACGACAAATATCGATCATATAAATAGTTTAAAAACATTATAGTGTTACAGTCAAGCCTGTCTATAAAAGCCATCAAAGAGAACCAGGAAAGTGATCTTTAAATGCAGGTGCACTTTATATGCAGGATCAAATAATTTTAAAATAACAATTGGAATACAATTCTACAGGCCTTTATAAGCAGGTGGGCCTTATATAGAAGTGTCCTTTAAGGCATGTTTGTCTGTATTTGGTTCAAAGGTTACCCTCGTGAACACAATTTTTTCCATATTTCATAGCAATAGTAATTTATAAACTACATTTGTAACATAAAAAACACAACAGGAAAATTATATCTATATTAGAATATATACGGCTACATCTACATTCCATGTCCGCTCAAGCCATGCATTTCATGTATTGTTTATCAACCGGTATTACTATTTTTCAGATTCCACAAAAACAAACAGCAAACACCTAGACTAAAACATTTCGTAGAACCTCAGTTTTAAAAAGACCAAGATGGCCGAAAACCCACAAACAGATATTTTTAAATGCGGCATTTGTTCAAAGACTCTGGATGTTCCAAAAAGGTTAGCATGTCTTCATAATTTCTGTCAATCCTGTTTATGTCAACATATAGAGAAAGCAATAGCGACCCAGATTGTTGATGAACGTCATAACCAGTCCCAGTGCCCGGTATGTAAAACCGTAATCCAACTTCCAGATAAGGCCACGCCGTCGTTGTATGTTAATAACCTTCCAACTAATAACTTGCTTCAAGCAATAATCCAGAGGAAGAGAATCAAACTCGGAGAGGAAAATTGTGCCTGGTGTCTTCACAAGGGACAAAACAATCTAGCTGAAGTATGGTGTGACGAATGCAGTGAAGGATTATGTAATGAGTGTTCCAAAGTACACAAGAAAAATAAAACTTTGAAATCGCACGAATTAATCCGCATTGAAGATGTAGCAAACTTAAACACAAAACTACATTTTGAAATACATTGTCAAGACCACAAAGGGAAGATTATCGAAAATTTTTGCCATGATCATCAGAAAACCTTCTGCTCGTCGTGTTTAACTAATTACCACAGAAAATGCAAACACGTGGCTACGATTGAAAAGGTATCTAAAGATGAGGAGCAAAGTACATCAGACCTCATGGACACAATCCAAGACATAATTGTTATTGCAAATGACTTCCTTGACGAGAGATATCGTAACTGTAGAGAGATAGAAAAAGAAAGAGGCGAGGTTATCGAGAAAATACGGTCACTACGAAATAAAATCGTTGCTCACCTGGAGAAATTAGAGAAAAATTTCCAGCAGATGTTTGATGAGAACCATGCCAAAATCAAAAAAGAGATTGAAGATAAAATAGAAGTTTGCAGTAACCATAGAGCGATAGTAACCAATTGTAAGGAACTACTTTCTCTATCAGTTACCCATTCATCAGACGAAAATGTATTTACTGAGAAGCAAATAATTGAGAAGAAGACCAAGGAAGCGATGGAACTGGTAAAGCAACTAACAGCTGAAGCAAAGATGAGACGGTATGAAATTGAACTGGCACCGGAATTGGTCAATTTAACCAAACACGTTACCTCCCTTGGAAGTATCAATAATACCATTGGTACAACGGTGCAACTTACAGTTCAGCCATTCCAGAAATTACCAAGTAGTGGTCACAATCCTACTAAATACTACAATGTACAACATATATTAAGCTTCAATCCAGAAAAATTTCCAGCAGGGAAAATCCATGGTGCAAAGATACTTAACGATGGGCGAATACTACTAACGAAGGCAGACAGTAAACTTCTACTTATCTTTGATCGTACAGGGAATCTGAAACAAGAAATAAATCTACCAGGTAGACCGCATGATGTTACAATGATCGGTGATCAAGAAGCTGCTGTGTCGTATAATCTGCCTAATGGTATAGCTGTTATAGATATAATCACGGGGAATATCAAGCAAAATGACATCATGAAGAACCAAGATGTCGAGGTATGTGGTGTAACATCAGATGGAGAAAAACTTGTTGCTGCTTGTGATGATAAAATACTTGTCATGGACAAAACTGGATCCATAACCAGAGATATCAAAACGCAGAACACTAATTATCAACGGTACTTATGTTTTGTAGCTGACACAAGAGTGTGTTACAGTGACAGAGATTCTCATTCAGTTCATTGTATTGGTCTTGATGGTTCGAAAGTCTTTACATACAAACATAAAGATCTGATATGCCCATATGGCATAACTTGTGATGATGAAGGTGTGGTATACGTGGCTGGTTTTCGTTCAAACAATGTCCACCAAATATCACACGCTGGGGACTTAATTAAAATTTTATTTACAAAAGAAACCGCAATAGAAAAACCATCGGCTATAGATTTTAACTCTAACACAAAAATGCTGATACTTACTCATTCATGGAAAACAATATCAGTTTATTCCTTAAAGTAAAAGAATAACATAACACACATTTCGTTCAAACAATGTCCACCAAATATCACACGCTGGGGACTTAATTAAAATTTTATTTACAAAAGAAACCGCAATAGAAAAACCATCGGCTATAGATTTTAACTCTAACACAAAAATGCTGATACTTACTCATTCATGGAAAACAATATCAGTTTATTCCTTAAAGTAAAAGAATAACATAACACACATTTTGTCACCTATAAACATATTTAAGAAATTACGATACGAAAATTTACATAAAATAACCCAATCTGGGGGCTTGATAAATATATTATCCATAAGAAATGGTTGGCGACTGTCCAAGTGAATGGACGTGTTTGTGTCTATGTGAAAAAAATCTAACATTACCCAGTTTTTTGGGGGAGTTTCAAGATAATTTTGGTATGAAAGTGTTCATAAAATAGCCAGGAATCTGATGATATAAACCGATGGGAAGACAAAAAAAGAGAAAAAGAGAATTTTCAGGTAAAACAAATCAGACAAACAATAATAGAAAATCAGTGAGTAGTTCTCCAGGTAACATCGACAGTATACATACAGGTATGGCCGATACATCTGTTAACCCTGACCATACAGGTAATATGGAGATATGTAAGTCAGATATATCGGGTAAAAATGACAGTGATACATTAAAAGAAATTTTAAGTTGTGTATCACATATTAAACAAAGTTTAGATACTGTTGTGAGTAGAATTAATGCACATGACTCTAAAATTGAATCCCTTGAAAACAGAATGGCAATAGTGAATAATGATCTATATGACAGAAACGGAATAAGGGAGACTCTTGACTCGGTAATAACAGAAAGTAATGAACATACCTGTGACATAGTGAAATTAACAGAGGAAAATACAAAGGTGAACAATGAACTAAAGTTACTTAGGGGGTACGTCACTAGGTTAGAACAAAAACTTGACATACAACAGAACCAGTTAACAGACTTACAAGGTAGGAGTATGAAAGACAACATAGTAGTTACAGGGTTAGTAGAAACAGATAGAGAAAACCTACGCGAGAAGCTACAAGCGATTTTCAGAAATGACTTAGAAATTGACCACCCTATTCAAATAAACAATATCTATAGAACCGGTCCCCCACCCAGAAAAACGAATGGTTATCCCAGAATAGTTATAGCCCAACTGAACCAAAACAGCGATAAAGATCTTATTCTTAGTAAAGCCAGAATATTAAAAAATAAAAACTCTAAAATTCGTATAAACCCCCAATTTCCTGAATCAGTTCGAGAGAAGAGAAAGCGTCTTTTCGAAGTTCAAGCACAGTTGAATAAACAAAACATCGATACCAAAGTATATGGTGATAAACTTGTATACAAACAGAGTGGTACTGTATTTAGGGAAAAGGTTGCACTTCCAAAGGCGAGTGATGTATTTAAAACCGCACTATACATAAAAAACAAGCATAGGTTTGCTTCGGGGGACACCTTTGCTGAGAATGGAAACCTAATAATGGGGCGCGCGATGTCTGTCAGTAATATACAAGATGTCAGGGAAGGCATCAGTGAATTGCTGACCATACCAGCAGTAGCGGCATCCACACACAACATAGTTGCATATCGATTTACAGACGGACAGGGTGTGTTACATGATGGGATTGAAGATGATGGAGAGTATGGAGGAGGTCTAAGTATCTTGAGATGTATGAGGAGGAAGGGTTTAATAATGTGCTGGTGGTAGTATCGCGAACATTTGGACAAAAGTTAGGATCTAAAAGGTTCTCATATTTCAAAACTGCAGCACGATCAGCAATCCAAAAAGTTGGGAACGGAGCGGCTTAGTAAAATTGTCCAAACATTATTATAGACCAAGTGTAGTTAAACGTGTTTGGTCTGAACACTTTAAAAGTGCAGGTTACATTTCCTTGCTATATTTCTAACCTGAATGGTACATATACATTTGTAAATAGCAGTGCTTTTGTTTTCTCTTTTTTATTAGTACTGTGCTACATATATTGACAGAAGATCTTACAAAACATTGCCTTTAAATACCATGATGACACTTGTATTTGTGACATATGGTGTTTTAAATGTAACTTACAGTGGTAAATATATTTACGTGAATGTAGTGTACCGCGAATTTAGTAAATAATAGTTTGTAAATGTTTGTCGGTCGGACATTATTTACTGTGGTATTTACACTCTTTTACAATATAAATACTTACGTCAATGTAGTTTACCGCGATTTTAGTAAATGATAGTTTGTAAATGTTGGTCGATCCGACAGTATTTACTGTGGTATCTATTTACCCTCATTTACAATATACATACTTACGTGAATGTAGTTTACCACGATTTTAGTAAACGATAGTTTGTAAATGTTGGTCGGAATTTACCCTCATTTACAATATACATACTTTCGTGAATGTAGTTTACCGCGATTTTAGTAAATGATAGTTTGTAAATGTTGGTCGATCCGACAGTATTTACTGTGGTATCTATTTACCCTCATTTACAATATACATACTTACGTGAATGTAGTTTACCACGATTTCAGTAAATGATAGTTTGTAAATGTTGGTCGGAATTTACCCTCATTTACAATATACATACTTTCGTGAATGTAGTTTACCGCGATTTTAGTAAATGATAGTTTGTAAATGTTGGCCGAATCGACAGTATTTACTGTGGTATCTATTTACCCTCATTTACAATATACATACTTACGTGAATGTAGTTTACCACGATTTCAGTAAATGATAGTTTGTAAATGTTGGTCGGAATTTACCCTCATTTACAATATACATACTTTCGTGAATGTAGTTTACCGCGATTTTAGTAAATGATAGTTTGTGAATGTTGGTCGGTCGGACAGATTTTACCGTGGAATTTACCCTCAGCTACAATATACATACTTTCGTGAATGTAGTTTACCACGATTTTAGTAAATGATAGTTTGTAAATGTTGGTCGGTCGGACAGTATTTACTGTGGTATTTACCCTCATTTACAATACACATACTTTCGTGAATGTAGTTTACCACGATTTTAGTAAAGATAGTTTGTAAATGTTGGTCGGTCGGACAGTATTCTGTGGTATTTACCCTCATTTACAATATCTATACTTACGTGAATGTAGTTTACCACGATTTTAGTAAATGATAGTTTGTAAATGTTGGTCGGTCGGACAGTATTTACTGTAATATTTACCCTCATTTACAATATACATACTTTCGTGAATGTAGTTTACCACGATTTTAGTAAAGATAGTTTGTAAATGTTGGTCGGTCGGACAGTATTTACTGTGGTATTTACCCTCATTTACAATACACATACTTTCGTGAATGTAGTTTACCACGATTTTAGTAAAGATAGTTTGTAAATGTTGGTCGGTCGGACAGTATTACTGTGGTATTTACCCTCATTTACAATATCTATACTTACGTGAATGTAGTTTACCACGATTTTAGTAAATGATAGTTTGTAAATGTTTCGGTCGACAGTATTACTGGTATTTACCCTCATTTACAATATCTGTAAATTACGCGTGAATGTAGTTTTATCACGATTTTGGTAAACGATAGTTTGTAAATGTTTGGTCGATCCGACAGATTTACTGTGGTATTTACCCTCATTACAATATCTGTAATTACGTGAATATAGTTTACACGATTTTTGTAAACGATAGTTTGTAAATGTTGATCGATCGGACAGTATTTACTGTGGTATTTACCCTCATTTACAATATCTTAATTCGTGAATGTATTTTACCACGATTTTAGTAAATGATAGTTTGTAAATGTTTGGCCGATCGACAGTTTTTTACTGTGGTATTTACCCTCATTTACAATATCTGTAATTACGTGAATGTAGTTTACCACGATTTTAGTAAATGATAGTTTGTAAATGTTGGTCGATCGGACAGATTTTTACTGAGGTATTTACGGTTTTACTCATTTACAATATCTGTACTTACGTGAATGTAGTTTACCATGATTTTAGTAAACGATAGTTTGTAAATGTTGTCGGTCGGACAGTATTTACTGTGGTATTTACCCTCTTTACGATACATGTTTACGTGAATGTAGTTCACCACGAGTTTCGTAAACGATAGTTTGTAAATGACAGTATTTACTGTGGTATTTACTCGCATTTACAATAAACATTCTTACTTGAATGTAGTTTACCACGATTTTAGTAAATGATAGTTTTGTAAATGTTGGTCGGTCGGACAGTATTCACTGTGGTATTTACCCTTATTTACAATATCTATACTTACGTGAATGTAGTTTACCACGATTTTAGTAAACGATAGTTTGTAAATGTTGATCGATCGGAGAGTATTTACTGTGGTATTTACCCTCATTTACAATATACATACTTACGTGAATTTAGTTTACCACAATTTTAGTAAATGATAGTTTTGTAAATGTTGGTCGGTCGGACAGTATTCACTGTGGTATTTACCCTTATTTACAATATCTATACTTACGTGAATGTAGTTTACCACGATTTTAGTAAACGATAGTTTGTAAATGTTGATCGATCGGAGAGTATTTACTGTGGTATTTACCCTCATTTACAATATACATACTTACGTGAATGTAGTTTACCACGATTTTCGTAAATGATAGTTTGTAAATGTTTGGTCGGTAGGACAGTATTTACTGTGGTATTTACCCTCATTTACAATATACATACTTGCGTGAATGTAGTTTACCACGATTTTAGTAAACGATAGTTTGTAAATGTTGATCGATCGGAGAGTATTTACTGTGGTATTTACCCTCATTTACAATATACATACTTACGTGAATTTAGTTTACCACAATTTTAGTAAATGATAGTTTTGTAAATGTTGGTCGGTCGGACAGTATTCACTGTGGTATTTACCCTTATTTACAATATCTATACTTACGTGAATGTAGTTTACCACGATTTTAGTAAACGATAGTTTGTAAATGTTGATCGATCGGAGAGTATTTACTGTGGTATTTACCCTCATTTACAATATACATACTTACGTGAATGTAGTTTACCACGATTTTAGTAAATGATAGTTTGTAAATGTTGGTCGTCGGACAGTATTTACTGTGGTATTTACCCTCATTTACAATATCATACTTACGTGAATGTAGTTTACCACGATTTTAGTAAATGATAGTTTGTAAATGTTGATCGATCGGAGAGTATTTACTGTGGTATTTACCCTCATTTACAATATACATACTTACGTGAATGCAATGTACCACGATTTTATTAAACGATAGTTTTGTAAATGTGTGTTGGTCGGACAGTATCTACTTACGTGAATATAATTTATCAACAGTTTGGAAAACGATAGTTTTTAAATCTTAGAATAATTCAATTAATCTGTAATATCTGATTAAAACGTAATCGTACAATATATGTTTTGTATATAATTTATTATTATTATTATTATTATTATTATTTTGTTTTGGTTAAAGGTATTTTTCTGCTATTACTTTTTTTGTAACGTCGGTTAGTTTGTTATATCTATACCATACCAAATTTTGATATTTTTATGTAATGTTCCTTTGTATATACCCCATAAGCTGGGATATGTTACCATTTACATTTACAGACATTCGTCGTATCTTATCTTATTTACTATCTTTTATTACATTTTTCTTTCTTTTCTTTCTCCTTACTTTCATTAATTTTCTTGTATGTATTTAAAATGTGTTCTTTTGGTTTGAAAATTACAATACATACATTATGGCGTTATCTGACTCTTTTTGACACATTTAGGTTCGTTTGTTTGCTAAATACTATACCAATATTAATATGGCTTTAAGAATTTTATCTTTGAATTGCCAAGGTCTAGGGGATAATTTTAAGAGAAAAGACGTTTTTCAATATTTGGCAACACTTGACTACAATATATATTGCTTACAGGACACGCATTTTACTTCTGAAAATCAAGCATCTGTTGAAAGGGAATGGGGGTTCTCTTGTATTTTCAATTCCTATAGGTCAAATGCTAGGGGAGTGGCTGTATTTTTCAAAAATAATTTTGAATTTAAGCTACTTAAATCAAATTGTGACAATGATAATCTAATTTTACTCGAACTTCTGGTTGATGAAAGGAAAATAACACTCGTAAACCTCTATGGACCAAATAAAGATACTCCCGCCTTTTATAAAATGGTTTTTGATAAAATTGCTGAATTCGAAAATACCGACTTTATAATCTGTGGCGATTTCAATCTTTGCTTAAATCCCGACCTAGACTCATTTAATTACATCAATATTAACAATCCAAATGCAAGACAGCTTGTGCTAGATTTCATTCAAGAAAATAATTGTATAGATGCTTTTCGAGAAAATAACCCAGATTTAAAACGTTATACTTGGAGGAAGAAAAATCCAGTGAAACAAGCTAGATTAGATATGTTTATTCTAAGTGAAACTTATTCAACTAACAATTATACAACATTTATAAAACCTGGATATCGAACGGATCATTCTATAGTACAACTGCAAATAACATTTAATGACTACAAAAAGGGAAGGGGGCTGTGGAAATTTAATAACTCCCTGTTACATGATAAACAATATATAGAAACAATTCAAATTCTTATCTCAGAAATAAAAAGACAATATGCACTTCCAGTTTATAATATAGACAATATTCTTAATATTTCAAACGAATCTATAGCCTTTTCGATTAATGATCAATTATTCTTAGAAACTTTATTAATGGAAATAAGGGGCAAAACCATCTCATATGCTAGTTTTAAAAAGAAGCAAAATGAAAAAACGGAAACAATTTTGATAAGTGAAATAAAACAACTCGAAGATCAATTAAATGATAATAATTTCAATAAGTTAGAGGAAAAAAAGGAAGTGTTACAAAATCTTAGAAAAGACAAAATTAAAAGTTCTTTGGTTAGATCGAGGGTTAAATGGATAATGGAGGGGGAAAAACCAACAAAGTATTTTTGCAGTCTAGAAACTAAAAATTTTCAAAATAAAATAATACCTAGAATAGAGAAAGAAAATGGAAACATTATAACAGATCAAAAAGACATCTTACAGGAAATAGAATATTTTTATAAAAACCTTTATTCGGAAAACTCAAACATAATAGACGTAGATTTAAATAATTATATTGGATCGTGTAATTTTAAAAAATTGAATAAAGTTGAATCTGATCGTTTGGAAGGGGTTATAAGTAATAGGGAAGCTTTTGAAACGTTGAAAAAAATGAAAAATGACAAAAGTCCTGGGTCAGATGGGTTTACTGTAGAATTCTTTAAAATGTTTTGGAAAGATATTGGGGATTTTGTAGTAAGGTCTCTAAATTATGGTTATGAAAATGGGAAACTCTCAGTAACTCAGCGGGAAGGGATAATAACTTGTATACCAAAAGAGGGAAAACCAAAACATCTCTTAAAAAATTGGAGGCCAATTACACTCTTAAATACAGTTTATAAAATAGGGTCTGGAGTAATAGCAAATAGAATAAAACCGTTATTGGAAAACATTATTGGCATAGAACAAACTGGTTTCATTTCTGGGAGGTATATTGGGGAAAACACAAGGCTTATATATGATATAATGCAATATACGGAAGATAAAAATATTCCCGGTCAACTCCTATTAGTAGATTTCGAAAAAGCTTTTGATTCAATAAGTTGGTCATTTTTACATAAAGTCTTAAACCTATTTAATTTTGGTTCGTCTATACATAAATGGATTAACACATTTTATAAAGACATAAAGTCTGCAGTAACGCAGGGTGGACATTTAACTTCCTTTTTTGACATAAAAAGAGGTTGTAGGCAAGGGGACCCATTATCACCTTATCTTTTTCTATTATGCGTTGAAATTCTAGCTATAAAAATTCGAAACAACAAAGATATAAAGGGAATTAAAACTAATAATAAAGAAGTTAAAATATCGTTATTTGCTGATGACACAAGTCTTATTCTTGATGGCTCAGAACAATCTCTAAGACAAGCGCTTAATGAATTAAATCTTTTTGCGAAAATTTCGGGTCTTAAAATTAATTTAGAAAAAACACAGATAATTTGGATAGGTAGTAAGATATATAGTGATGTTAAATTATGTAGAGAATTTAATCTGCATTGGGGGGATACTAGGTTCACGTTACTTGGGATGATATTTGATGTTGACTTGCAAAAAATGCCTCATATAAACTTTGGTAAAAAAGTGAATAATATCAAATCACAGATAAATTTTTGGAAAAAACAAAAACTTACACCTATTGGGAAAATCACAATTATTAAAACTCTGCTCATTGCTCAGTTAAATCACCTATTTATTTCATTGCCAAATCCAAGCCAAAACTTTATTAATGAACTAAATACAATTTTTTATAACTTTATTTGGAATGGGGTTACTCATAGAATAAAAAAAGATGGTTATTGTAAAAGAATATGAAGAAGGTGGTTTAAAAATGATCGATTTGATCCCATATATAAATGCTTTAAAAACAACTTGGATTTAAAAAAATATTGCATACAAAGGGTTCCTGGTGTAATATCTTAGAATGTTACATAGATACAGAGAGATTTTTTAGCGTAGGAAATGAATTTATCGTAAAGAACATGAAATACTTTAAAAATGACTTCTGGACAGATGGTTTAAGGCTTGGATACTATTGACAAACAATATTAAAAAACTAAGAATATTCAAAAACGCAGCTGAAAGTTATCTTTGGTATAATAGTGATATTATTATTGGAAATAGTTGTATTTACATTAAGAAATTATACGAAAAAGGGGTAATATTTATCAATGATCTACTTGATACTGATGGGCAATTTTTAAGCCTGCAAGATTTTATTCGGAAATATAACTACAACATACATTATCTTCACTATACTGGAATAATTGAATCGGTAAAACATATGCTGAGAAAACACAATGAGTATTGTCTGTCTAAATCTGAAACTCCTTTCATTCCTAACAATCTTAAGATACTATTTAAAAATGAAAAAGGCTCGAGGGACATGTATAAAATCTTGAAGCAAAATAATATCTTACCTACTTCACGGCAAAAATGGCAAAGCATTTTTGATAATATTAATTTAACTGAAAATGATTGGAAACAAATATACAAAATAATTCACCTGACTACTCTAAATTCTAAAATACAATGGTTCCAATACAGAATAATCCATAATATAATTGCTACAAACTCTTTTTTGTTTAAAATAGGTATTAAAACAGAGGCTCTGTGTAGTTTTTGTAAACAGGAAAGTGAAACAGTTATTCATCTTTTGGGAATGCGACATAGTACAACAATTTTTAGAAGACTTAGAAAACTTTTTTATAAATGGTATTTTGTTAGATCTAACAAAAATGAGTTTAATTTTTGGATATTTCAGATCGTTTAATAGAGTTAAAAATTTTATCCTTATGCATGTAAAATATTACATTTATAAAACCCGTTGTACTGGTAAAAAACTGTCTCTTGAAAAGTTTAAATATATTTTAAAAGATGTATATTACATCGAAAAAGAAATAGCAATAGGCAAAAATAAGTTAGAAAATTTTCAAAGAGAATGGCAACACATTCACCGTATTGTTATATAGAACAAAAAGAACAATCTTGTATCATAATGTGAAAATCTATTTCTCTCTCTTCTCTCTCTCTCTCTCTCTCTCTTTCTCCTCTCCTTCTCTCTCTCTCTCTCTCTCTCTCTCTCTCTCTCTCTAAAAACTATTCAATATATATGTTTATCAAAATATTTGTAATGTTGTATTATCGTCTTTTGTGTTATGTATATATGAATATGAAATAAAGAAAATAAATATAAAAAAAAAATATATTATCCATATACAAAATATCAAAGCTTTAGAATGTTCCTCAAAGACAAAAAAACTAAGCCTGATTCATTCAAACAAAATGGTTTCAGTCTATGTCTCAAAACAAAAAAATAACAAACAAATTGAAAACTATTATTCATATTTTAAAATAAAAGTACAAAAAATCAAATATTGAAGAACTTACCCCCACCCATACACAATTTAAGAATGATACGACGGATGTGATCCAGTAATAGATCAAATTATAGAGCTTGATGAAATTTATTTTGACACAAATGCAAAGAAATAGCTACTGACTTATTCACGGAAAACAATTTCAATCTATGTCTTAAGGTAAAAGAATAAAATGATAATTGAATTGTTACCTATCAAACATATCTTAATTTAAAGGTACAAAACCCAGAAAATGTCATAGCATTTCCCTCTCCTATTCAACTTTAACATAAATAACTCGTATGACCATTACAATTTTGCAAAAAAAAACTGCTTATATATATTTAAAATTTGACAATGTTACGACGGATGTGATCGTGTAATAAATCAAATCTTACGTACAAGTATTTACTAGGAATTTTATTATTAGAAAACATTGTTTGTATACTTAATCAATGTATTGATATTTGCTTTTAATTGCTATCTTAAACTTAAGTCACATGTATATATCAACTAAATAGTTTAATTGTTAAGTTTATTACTAAAATTTACTGCACATATCCATACTCCTGTCTATTATAATTTAATTATTATTATTATTATTTTTATCATAATAATTATGTAGAACTTCGATAACTCGAACTTCGATATCTCGAATACCACGGATAACTCGAAGTAATAATTTTGTCCCGACCGGTTTTCTATATAAACTATATAATTACAACTTCGATAACTCAAACTCGAATTCCCCCGATAACTCGAAGTAATGTCAAGGTGCAAAATTTAAAAATTATAGGAAAAAAAACCTTCTAAAACTCGAAATATTTTTAACAATGGATGACCAATAGAACGTTTCAGTGAGAACACGGTAATTTTTAAACCTTTAAAAAGCATTTATCATGTGGTGCGCTGACGACGTCTATTTTAATTGAACAAAGTATTTAGTAACGACTGGTGCTACCAAAAAACACAACGAAATTATGTAGACAAACAAATTGGACCTGTTTGTTTGGCCTTTATTTTCAATATTTTTATGAAAGAGTACAATTACGTAAATGGAATACAGGTGTCTATTTCGTCTAATTCATTGAAATCAATATTTGCTTATGCTTGATTTCCGAGTTCTAACATTACCCATGGGTGAGGGTAATCTTATTTGAATATTCCAAATGAAATATCGAAAGGACAGGTCATAGTTGTAGTGAAAAAAATCAATGAATAAGGAAATATTTATTATAATTTTATTTATTTATTTATTTATTTATTATTATTTATTTATTTATATTTATTTATTTATTTATTTATTTATTTATTTAATTAATTGTATTCCATTTACCTCTCTGCAGAGATGGCAGTATCGATGTGTCTGACGGTTATTCAAAACGTAAATACACCTATTTACGCAACGAAAACTTATCTAAACAAACCTGTCAATACTCGGTAATTTCCGGCAGCACTCGCAACTTTCAGGCTGCGGAACAACACGTTATTGATGACGTTCATAGTGTTATGATGCTAAGGAAAGACACCTTAACTTTATGTGACAGCGGGTTATCGGTTGGTCAGAGTCTAAGGTCTAGCTTCAATGATAATGGAGACAAGTTTCAATCCGTGTTTGAGGTCTGCGTAGAAACCCTACGGTAGCTTAGTTGCTTGCTTCCTATATGGAATGTCATTGATATGAATTCCGGTGGAGGTCTGATTAAACCTTGAAAAAAGGCAGTGATTGTTCGTTTGCCAAGCGCTCTGCATTTAGAAATTGAAGTCATGTGGTATCCTTCGGAAGAAGCCTTAAAATCAAATGTCTCGTGCAAAACACCCGTTGCACACTAAAGCACTCTCCCTGCATATTGTCTTGACCGCGCTTAAAAGGTAAAAACTTTTGCAACTTCACCAGCAGCTATAATATAGTCTCGATATAAGTGAAATATTCTTCACTGGGGCGTAAAAACACATTCATTCAACCAATCATCCTTGTAAAATAGACAGCTTCAATGTGCAGTTATGACTAGCGACAGCTGAATGTATAGTTGTTTAGCAACAGTGTCCCACGGAAACAAACCTTTACGAGTTTTCTTAAATTCACGCAAGACTAGAGTCCGAATGTCATCATTAATAAGATACAATTAACAGCAAAAGAATGTAAAATAGTCCAATTTGACATTTTTGGGCTACTTAATTAGAATCATCAACGAATCTTTGCACACAGGAGAAGTACTATTGACAGGTGAAGTTTATAGGTCAACTTTTTAAAAATAGAACAGCCTACTATTGACAGATGAAGTGTATAGGTCACTTTTTATAAAATAGAACAGCCAACTATTGACAGATGAAGTGTATATGTCAACGTTTTATAAAATAAAACAGCCAATTATTGACAGATGAAGTGTATGTGTCACCTTCTTTAAAATAGAACAACCTACTATTGACAGGTAAAGTATATAGGTCACCTTTTTTTAAAATAGAACAGCCTTCTATTGACAGGTGAAGCGTATAGATCACCTTCTTCAAAATAGAAATGCCTACTGCTGACAGGTGAAGTGTATAAGTCACCTTCTTTAAAATAGAAATGCCTACTGCTGACAGGTGAAGTGTATAGGACACCTTCTTTAAGATAGCACCACCTACTATTGACAGTTGAAGTGTATAGGTCACCTCTTTAAAATAGCACCACCTACTATTGACAGTTGAAGTGTATAGGTCACCTCTTTTAAATAGCATCACCTACTTTAGACAGGTGAAATGTAAAGGACACTTTCTTTTAAAAGATACTATCTACTTTAGATAGGTGAAATGTGTAGAACACCTTTTTTAAAATAACACTACATACTACAGATAGGTGAATTGTATAGGTCATATAAAAAATAGCACCATCTACTATAGACATGTGAAGTGTATAGAACACTTTCTAAAGAAGCACCACATACTATAAACTGGTGAAGTGTATATTATACCTTTTAAAATAACACCACTTTCTATACATAGGTAAAATGTAAAGGACACCTTATAAAATATCACCACCTACAATGGACAGGTGAAGTATATAGGACACGTTCTAAAATACCTGAAGCACCAACTACTATCGACAGGTGAAGTGTAAAGGTCACCTTCTTAAAATAACACCATTTATTATAGACAGATAAAGTGTATAAAACACCTTATTAAAATATCACCACCTACTATAGACAGGTCAAGTGTATAGAACATCTTCTTAAACAGCACCACGTACTTTAGACAGATGATGTGTATAGCATAGCTTCTTAAAATAGCACCGCCTACAACAGACAGGTGTATACAGCACCACCTACTATGCAGAGGTAAAGTGTATAGTGTATAGGACACCTCCTTTAAATATCACTAGCTATTTTAATTAGGTTAAGTGTATAGGACACTTCTTAAATAGCACCAAACACAATAGACAAGTAAAAAGCATACGAAACCTTCTTAAAATAGCACCACCACCTACTATAGACAGGTGAAGTGTAAAGGACACCTTCTTAAAAAAGCACTACCTACTATAGACAGGTAAAGTGTAAAGGTCATCTTAAAATAACACCATTTATTATAGACAGATAAAGTGTATAAAACACCTTATTAAAATATCACTACAGTACCGACCAGTCACAACATAACATTAAGTTAACTTGAAGCAGTCAGAATCTCTGGTCAGGATCTCTGTTCCAGGACAATTGACCAGAGATTTGAACAGCTATAAGTTAACTTAAACATGTTCTACGACTGCTTTTTAGGACGAAATCGGTTTTCTAATCTCTGCCTGACCAGTCATATTCTCTGTTCTTATGACCAGAGATGTCACGTTCAAATCTCTGCTTTTGGCCAAAAGCAGTCAAATTTATGTTCTAGAAAAATCTCTGCTTTTCGGGACAAGAATTTTCTAAGTTTTGTCGTGGAAAAATCTCTGCTATTTTTCTGAATTCTGTTCTAACTAAATCTCTGTTTTTTCTAAATCCTGTCCTGTCGTAGGAAAATCTCTGCTTTTTTCTAAATCCTGTCCTGTCCTGGAAAAATCTCTGCTACTTTTCTAAATTCTGTCCTGGAAAAATCTCTGCTTTAGCGCATGCGTGGTTAACGTTCGACACGACAGAAATAGTTTATCGTACTGCGTGATCCTGTATTATCACATTTATGTTATAACAACATGTTAATGTTTTGTAATGTATTTATTTATTTATTTATTTAGTATTTATTATCAATACATATGTATAAACTACTAATATGCCAAGGACGTGTGTTTATGTTATTCAGATATCACTAGAAAATCTTTATAACCACGATAACAATCGTTGCACAAAACCATATCAGGTTAGAAGTTAATTGCGATAATTAGATTATTGAAGGTGTCAGTCCTGATCCGTGAAATGGTCACGGTCACGGTTTATTAGTTAGGAAGTTTAGAATAAACAAGATGAGTGAGATGAACTAAATTTATTATTAATTTTCGTTTAATGGATATATCAATGACAAAATTATTTCTAAAGTGTGAATTCCAAATAGTATGGCGTTCGTTTGGAGAAAATCGACCAAGAAATAAAATTTTATTATTTTTGCAGAGAGACATGATACTGCAATGGACTTCTGTGTATAAGAGTGAGAGAGAGAGAGAGAAGAGAGAGAGAGAGAGAGAGAGAGAGAGGATTTACACAGATTATAACGAAAAATGTTTTTAATCTTATAATCACTGAACAGGTGTTAAGTTATTAAAAAGTTCAAATTAGTTCTGAAGCTCATTATTCATTTTTATCTAATCCATCTAAAATACACGTTATTGATTCAAGACACTTTAATTATCTTGTTTATTATTATTATTATTATTCTATTCTTTCTCCTTTTGAGAGGCGTTTCCAGTCTACTTGTTTACTTGAATGAAGTTGCTAACATAACGTTTTTATCAAACCGTGTACGGGTACATCTAACAGTTGAGAGAAATTCATCTAGAATAATCCCAGATGTCCATCGATTATGTGTACATGTTTCAAAACGTCTCGGTCGGGATTAGTACGACTTCGAGTACTTTTCATCACACAACCCTGTCGTGTGGATACATGAAGTTATGTTGAAATATTAGATAACGATTCCGTTTCAATCATTTATAATTGTGAAGCAATTGCGATAAGTTTGATTTGCTGAGACTGATACTACTGGCCATAGCTCAGGAGATTCGGATTCAGGCCCGTAGCAACCCATTTGAAAGGGGGGAGGCAAATCAAAGGGTGAATTGAATGTGCGCCGCATGCACACACACGCTAGGAAGGGTCCGGGGCATGCTCCCCCTGGACAATTTTATAAATTGAAGTCAAAATATGCAATTTCCTGAATCCTGAGAATTAAAAAAATGTCATTCAGTACTTCAGAAATTATTGATAACATATTCACTCAAGAAAGACACGCTTAATGAAACCAAAACTATTTTTAGAATTTATCGGCATGTGTATTTTCAAATTGTGACAGATTTTGAAATTATTTTGTGTGCTGGAGCGCACACACGCTCGGGGTCCGGGGCAAGAATTGAAGTCAGAATACGCAATTTCCTGAATTCTGAGAATAAAAATATATAATTTAGTAATTCAGCTACATGTACATTCAATAAGTTACAAACTATTTTCGAATTTATTGGCAAGTGTTTGTTAATTTGCACCATTGAAATTAGTTATTTTGACAATATTTTGCACAGTGTGACATAGTGAGTGATGTGAAGATTAAAAATTAGGCTTAATTATTGCGTGCTTTACTTTTTTAGTTTGGTTTAGACAAACCTACTGCATGTATCGTACTCATTGGCGCCGAAGGCACCGCGCTCATGGACATCTTTATTACTCAACATTATGTTCTCAGGACTATCATACAGACTTTATAAAAAATCGGTCAAAAAAGTGGGGGCGTCCCCCTTGCCCCTCCCCCCCCAATCTCCTTCGGGCCTGGAATACATCACTGAATATTAAATTGGCTATTCTAGGTTACCCGAATATCTTATCAATTTCCATAAATTGCAAATTATTAACTTTGTTGAACATTGGGTTCATCCATATAGGGATGGTGTAACTTATGTCAATCTAAAAAAAGGCATTATTAGGTCCCACACTGGCTCAAATATTGTTGTAATACAATTTTTATATACCAGAAGTCGCTTCATCAAAAAGAGTAGAACATTGAGATATTTGAATAAGCCCCAAATGTTGATAGACTGTGTGTTCGTATTTATGGGCCACTGGTTGTGAAATTAGTGATGGTTTTTGGGCCTTCCAGCAGTACTGTAACCACACCAGGGGAACCATTATGTCAAACAGTCCTGTGTCCGCCCAAAGTCGGGGAGTTTTATAATCAGTGGCCCCATTATTTATTAGTGTTGTGCCTTGTTTACTTGTTCTCTCTTTTGTTTCGTGTTCTTGATTGCATTTGTTGTTGCCAAGTACAAGTTTGTCAGCTAAAAACTGTTGTCTTCTATTTCAGATGCACATTTCCTGGCAATTTCGTTAATAGCCTATGTATTCGGGGTATTCAAATGTCTCAATTTTTTATTGTTTTTTTTTTTAAATCTTTGATAAAGTAACGCCAATTCCTCAAACCGAACGAAATAATAAAACTTGACAAGATACTTAAGACCCGTATACGTGTGTCTATGACTGATACAAAAGTATCTTGAGTGCAAAAAGGTCAAATTGGTCTGTCACCCCTACGGTAATAATAGATGGGGCCTTTGGTGTATTGGGGTGGACGACCATTGTGCATAGCATCGAGCATACTTCAAAGGCTAGTATAAAGAAGTAACTATATGAGCACCCTTTGATAATTATCTAAATTTCCCTATATATGCAGGCGATTCCATCTGAATGGTCCTCCCCCGCAATATATCAGAGGTTCTATCTATTATTACCGAAGGGTTGACAGATCAATTCGACCTTTTTGCACTTAACAAAATACTTTTAGTATGGCCGAGGTTTTGTGCTTGGAAGACATGATTCAAGAGAAATGGATGCATGATGAAACGTGCGATATGATAATAATTCCATTTTTTGAAATAAATATTTTTCATACATTATGCAATATTCATCGCCGTTGAATTGATTTTTCACCAGCCATCAGTCGAAACACTGTGGTTGCCGGTGGAAACAGGTGGTAAGTCAGTCACTTGCCCAGGTGAGTGGTACCAAGAGGGTGTATGATTCAGGATTAACTAGTTCATATGTACGGTAACTCGGTATGGGGCAACCACTACGGTAGCTCAGTTGGCAGACTGCTCACCCTGTAAGGTCGAGCCCCGGCCGGGTTTGGCCAATATTTGAAATCTTAGTGATTTTTTTTTCAACAAGCTCTCGGCAATTAGAAATGAAAGTCAATGGGCCTTCGGATGAGACCTTAAAACCCGATGCCCCGTGCCACGGTATAGGCGTGGTACGCTAAAGAACTCTCGCTGCACATTGTCCTGGGCGCACGGCAAAGGTCAACATTTCTGCTACTATTGCTACCTATTGCTGGTGACGTCCTGATATAAATGAACGTCACGCAGTCAAATAGGTTGGTCTTTTCAGGTACCCAAGACTATTCACATGATGAAATCACATCTTTAAGCTTTGCATAAAGATGGTCTTTATTCCATCTTTATGCAAGCGTAAAGATGCATAATGTCCAAAGTCCTTTATGCCACCTTTAAACCATCTTTATGCATGAAAATATTTTGTACAGGTAACTGTATATTTTCATTTTTATGGTTTAGTCTCTTAGCCATACATTTAAGTATAGTCTCGTTTAGCATATATTTAAAATCGCCAAATTTTACCCGAGACCTGTACACCTGGAAATAGTCTATTTCCTAAATATGCATTTCATAACAATAAAAATATTATAAATAAATAAATTTACTAGTTTGTTTATGTTCCTATTTATTTATTTATTTATTATTATTTATTTATTTATTTATTTATTTATCCATGTATTGATTTATTTATTTATTTATTTATTTTTTCATGTATTAATTTTATTTTCATGTATTGATTTTATTTCTTCATTTATTTATTTAATTTTTCTTGCATGTCAGAATCACAATAAATATTTTTTTCCGGCGAGAAAAAGAAGCTGATTATTATTATTATTATTATTATTATTATTATTATTAAACCTGTCAGTCATCGGAAATTCCTCGGTAACGAAATAACGTCTCTGGGTTAAGAATTATTGATTGTTATTATCAGCGACATTTACTACAGATTATTACGTTATATCACACAACCCTCCTGTTTATTGATGGAATAAAACGGTGTAATATTTTTCGTATTACACAGGTACCCATGTCATATCACTTGATTGTGACGTAATCAGTTATCACGCTTCTGTTTTACGTAGTGGTCGTGCCTAATGACGTCATATGAAAACTCTGTCAGTCTGTTGTTTATTTTTAGACTTTTGAAGACTT
The DNA here is from genome assembly GCA_021292105.1 of Anadara kagoshimensis. Lineage (NCBI taxonomy): Eukaryota > Metazoa > Mollusca > Bivalvia > Arcoida > Arcidae > Anadara > Anadara kagoshimensis. The sequence goes on from CM037868.1 coordinate 25,475,561, forward strand.
TCCGATTCTTTGAAAAATAAGTTTGATGCATTCGGAAAATATTATAATTTAAACTTACATACTGATTATGTCTTTTTTTCTAGGTGATTAATTTACTTTTACTATAACTAAATAAAACTATATTCTTACTTGCGCAGTTGATTTGGAGGTGATTTGTCTGACCCAGATAGAAATCGTCTGTTTCTATATGGCATCAAATAATATGAACATGTCATTATGCCTCGGTATTTTGAGTTATGTGATATATAGAATCTTAGACTCGTGAGGGTTTAATATGAAATTTATTAAACTCGTTCAATAATTAAATATGCCACTCGCCAAGGCTCGTGGCATATTTAATTATTAAACTCGTTTAATAAATTTCATATTAAACCCCCACTCGTCTAAGATCCTCTATATATACCATCTTTGAAATATAGCTGGTCCACAGGTTCTGGGATAATTATTATTATTTTAATAGTCCACCTTCATAAAAAGTTTGTTAATTAGACATTCCTTAGATAGAGACCCGTACATTTAATCAACAGGAAGTGTTCTTACAATTAACAAAATTGATTGACAGGTGTTCAGATAGCAGGATTTCATGACACCTGGAAATATACTACTCCAATCGTTTGATGTTGTCTTGGATTTAGAACTGATAGTGAAAAAAAAATATTATGTATACGGGAGTATGAATAGACTGATAACGGACAACGAGCGCATGACAGAATTCTATTATTTTAAAAAATAACTATGATAAAATTTTACCACCGGTTATTAAATTTTCAATCATTTATTCATCAATTTACCGATTATTTATTAGTGTCAAATATAAATAAATAAATAAATAAATAAATAAATAAATAAATAAATAAATAAATAAATAATTAATTTTCGTTTGTATCTTGGTCACATATTCAATCAAAGATGCATTTAAATACATTTTCTTCATGATCGGGAAAAATTGCCTTTGAAATACATTGTATGGAAATCTTGGCTCTTGTCGGACTTCAAATTTTCAAAATCATATTTATTTATTTATTTATTTAATAATTTATTTAATTATACACTATTATATGTCACTGGTGGAAAAAAGAAAATAATTTTCGGCAAATATTTTATGTAGTTGGAAATAGTCTATATAAGTAAAATTACAAAAATAATTAAGAATAAAATCAAATAAAAATCTGAATAAGAATGTAACATTGGCTCTGAACAAGACACAGTACAGTTAAATCACTTACTTGTGTCACTTGTTTTGTAATCAAGACATTTGTTAATTCTGTACTGGACAGAAATAACAAATCAGAGATAAGGTAGCCAATAACTGACTGGTAAGCTTAGTTGATTGATCCTAAAACTGCTGGACTAGTTGTATTGTCTGCTGATTTTGGGGATTTAAAGAAAATAAAGATTTCAACAGCAGAATTGCCTCGTGCTGCTTTTTGAAAGCAAGTGTGCTAGTTTCTTTTGTTTTGTGATCTTTAAATAATGTTCTAGTTACTCTGTATCCTCCATGAGAGAGAGAGAGAGAGAGAGAGAGAGAGAGAGAGAGATAGAGATAGGGAGGGTTGATACTTGGAATAATTTGTGGCCTACTCAAGTTAAAGATACACTGATGGCATTCAAACGCATTATCTAATTCACCATGTTTCTTTGACATAGGCCTCATGATCAGATACCGATTGGTCTAAAGCGTGCGTTGACAGACCTTTCAACGCTTAGATTTGAATTCCAATCAGCTGCCAATCAGACTAATCTTTGCTTGCCGAAAAAGTTGTTCACTTGATTAAACTATCCTAAAACTGGCCGTGTCAACATAACTGACAAAATCTTGACCTCGTAAATTTTCTGTCGATTATAGCGTCTCTGCTAAGGTTTGCATCAAACTGGATGCACAGGCTCTAGTGTTAGTTCGCTCGGGTTTTACATTTTCGACCATTCTAGAACTCACGAATAAGTGAAGGCATGGGACTTTTAATCTCCAGAAATGTATTAAATGGTGTTTGCCGAACAAAATAAGTTATTTTCAAGGCTTAGAATATCGTCAGGTCTACGAGAGAGGGGGTTACAGTGCCGTAAACATTCATAAACTTTATTATCAAATTATCAAGTCACATCTTAGAATATCGCCAGGTCTGAGAGAGAGAGAGAGAGAGAGAGAGAGAGAGAGAGAGAGAGAGAGAGAGGAGGGGTTGGTTTTACAGTGTCGTAAACTTTTTTTAATTATTAAAATATTAAAATGGTATATGACGACTTTACTGCTATCTCTGTATGATTGATCGATTGATTAAATAGGTAAAAAGTCCTAGTCAAGAATATTTTAATTACATCGTTAAGTCACCAACTTCATGGGAAAGACTCAGAATTGCCTTGACACGGGAACTTGGTCTTTGAGGTCTCGTGCTTAAGACCCGTGTCTTTCATTTCTAAATATCGGTTTTGAAAAAAGTACAGTCATTACTCATCTCTTAGTCAGAACCGTCCCGGGATCGAAATGATAATAACAATTGTCTTAAACCGAAGAAATAAATCACACAAAATGCATTTTTTGTTGGAGTTGAAATATCAGGTTGTCTGTATATCAATATACCTGCCTGGTATATTTAAATTTTTGCATATCGCATATTCTTAGTCACCACACACACACACACACACACACACACACACACACACTCTCTCTCTCTCTCTCTCTCTCTCTCTCTCTCTCTCTCTCCAGATTGACAAATAGGCAAGTAGACAGGTCAACAAGATGGCAATTCAAAAGGTCAACAAGTTGACAAGCCGACAACTAAAATAAAATGTCCAAGTCCATTCGTTTTTTTTTTTTTTTTTTTTTTTGATAAAATTGTGTGTGTGTGTGTGTGTTGTGTGTGTGTGTTGTTGTGCGTGTGTGTGTGTGTGTTGTGTGTGTGTGTGCTGCTTTTTTTAGTGTACTGTCTATCAAACTGCCTGGTGCACGTTTATTCCTATTGGTTATTATCGGTCTCCCGACTGCTCGAAAAAAGTGGTTGAAATCAAAGATGTTTTATGGTTAAAAAGATTTTTTTTCAAATTGCGTAATTTTTTCAAGTTGGGTTGTCATAGGTGTTTTTGAAGGCAGTTTGTAATAAAAAAAACTTCAAACCGTGTTGAGCTGAACCATCTTTTGATGCGATTTGCTACAAAGTTTTCTCTTATACGAGTAATGGGTGAAGTTGAGACCAAGTAAAATGCAAGAATGTATTTTCATTGTAGCCATATGAAATTTCTGTGTTAATCCACAAACAATTTTCGACAAAAGGTATTTTCGGAAGCAGAAGAGCATATACTACCATTTATTTAAGAAATTTAAGCTAATCTCTCTCTCTCTCTCTCTCTCTCTCTCTCTCTCATCACATAAATTATCCATTATACATGCAGAAAAAAACCAACAATTGAATAAGAAATCCAAAAAGATGACCTCTCTGATTTGGTGTTTCAGACTAAGGTTTTTCTAGCTAAATTCTTTTCAAAAACAAGTTTATTTCTTATGTTTTTATAATTCTTGTCTTTCATTTCAAATTTGATGCGGCACTTTTTATATTATTTACCCTGTATTCTTTTTTTTTTTGTGTAGGACATATTGCTCATCTGACGCCAAATAAATAATCATTTGAATTTTATTTCGTTTTTAATAAAAAAGAAACAATAATAGAAATTTAAAAATATTTTTAAACAAGAGAGTCAATCATCGTTAAATGTCGCTGGTTCAACGTCAAAATTTAGAATGAATGAATGAATGAATGAATGAATGAATGAATGAATGAATTTATTTATTTATTTATTTATTTATTTATTTATTTATTTATTTATTTATTTATTTATTTATTTATTTATTTATTCATTTATTCACATAATTATTAATCTCAATCACATGAAATTATAGAAGTATTAATTTAAAAAAAAACTGGTGTAAGTACTGGTTATAGGTAATTAATCTGTTAACTAGGTTAACACCATGCAGGTACATTTTCCACGTAGAATATACTACCGTCTGGTTCAATTGGGTGGAAGTTGCTTCTGTTATCAACCAGTTACCTTATATGTTGATAAGGTATGCAGATTCTCATTGTAAACAGTAATTTCTCTCTCTCATTACCATCACTTGGGTAATATTATTTTCTAGTTTTCTTTAACGTAAGTTACATTTTACAATTAGTCACTCACAGAACACGCACATTCAACAAATAAAGTCAAATAAAGCTCTCAGATACCGTCCTTTAATTAATGACTTATTAATTTAAGATTAAAAATCCCAGAATATTACATTTTCATATTGAAAAACTTAAGTGATTAATAAATTAATAAATAGATAAATAAATTTAAAAAAATGAAATGGATTTAAGATAGTGTCTCCTTTCTATTTGTAACAGATAATAATAATAATAATAATATAATAATAATAATAATAATAATAATAATAATAATATATTATTATTATTATTATTATTATGATTATTATTATTATTATTATTATTATTATTATTAATTTAAATAAGATATTTAAAAAATGGAGTAAAATGACATATATACATATATTTTTAAATTATTATCTAAAATATAAAAGTTTTAGAGCTGGTCACTTGATCACATATCCTTATTGCTAACTTATATATAAATTATAAAACGTTGAATCATCTCCTCCGTGGCCTAATGGATAAGGATGAAGAGTCAGATAAGAATGTATAGTCTGGGAACCTAAGGGTCACGAGTCCCAGTCCCGCTGACTTTATGATTTAGAAATGTAATAGACATATCAATAAAATTCATATGTTCATCATTTAAACGGCTGGGTCTGTTTTTTTTCTTTCGGAACATCTGACAACGAACCAGTCTGTCTGTATCTCTCCAGAAATGAACTAATGGCTTGTCTTGTAATTTGAATTCCTTCTGAATTTATAAGTTCCTGTCTGGTGTCCACAACAGTTTTCCAACTTCTTCTCAGCATTACGATTCATTCCCTAATGTATAATCTGTTCACTTTCAAGGGAGGCATTTTCTGTTGCTATTTACAAACACATTTGGTCTATATCGATAAATCGCACAGGTGTGAACATGGTGAAATAATCATATGTTTTGTAAGAGAGCATGCGCGGTCCTGGCGACAAAAGCAGTCGTAGGACGAAGTCCAGGACAGGATTTAGAACAGTTTTTAGAGCAAATCAACAGAGCATGCGCGGTCCTGGCGACAAAAGCAGTCGTGAAGTTAAGTCCAGAACAGAATTTAGAACAGTTTATAGAACTGTACTAAGAATGCGCGGTCCTCGTGACAAAAATGGTCAGCAGGACCAATTCTAGGACAATATTTAGAACAGCATTTAGTTTCAAATGAGCATGCGCGGTCCTGGTCATGGAATAAGAACAAGAATGAGAACTGTCCTGGACATTGTCATCAGGACATTTTCAAGGACAATCTCTGCTTTCTGAAGCTGTCGCCAGGACAGTTTTAACCAGTCATATCTCTGCTCCTAAGTTAACTTATAGCAGTCATAATCTCTGCTTTATATGTTAACTTGGATGTTATGTTGTGACTGGTCGGTACTGTACCTACTATAGACAGGTGAAGTGTATAGGTAACCATATTACAATAACACCAATTTCATAGACAGATGAATTGATAAGTCACCTTCTTTAAATATCACCACCTACTCTAGACAGGTGAAATGTATAGGTGACCTCCTTAAAATATCAGCACCTACTATAGATAGGTGAAGATTATAGTTCACCTTCCTAAAATATCATCACCTTCCATAGACAGGTGAAATGAATAGGACACCTTCTTAAGACATCACCACCTACTCTAGACAGGTGAAGTTTGTAGGTAACCTTCTAAAAATATCAGCACCTACTAAATATAGGTGAAGTGTAAAGATCACCTTCTTAAACTATCACTACCTACTATAAATAGGTGAAGTGTATAGGACACCTCCTTAAAATATCACCACTTACTATAGACAGGTGTAGTGTAAAGATCACCTTCTTAAAATATCACCACCTGCTACAGACAGGTGAAGTGTATTAGACACCTTCTTAAAAAAGCACCACCTACTATTGATAGGTGAAGTGTATAGGACACCTACTTAAAATATCAAGACCTACTATAGACAGGTGTAGTGTAAAGATCAACTTCTTAAAATATCACCACCTACCATAGATTTATTAAATGTATATAACACCTTCTTAAAATATCACCACCTGCTACAGACAGGTGAAGTGTATAAGACACCTTCTTAAAAAAGCACCACCTACTATAGATAGGTGAAGTGTATAGAACACCTACTTAAAATATCACCACCTACTATAGACAGGTGTAGTGTAAAGATCAACTTCTTAAAATATCACCACATACTATAGATTTATGAAATGTGTATAACACCTTCTTCAAATATCACCACCTGCTACAGACAGGTGAAGTGCATAAGACACCCACTTAAAAAAGCACCACCTGCTACAGACAGACGGAGTGTATAATACACCTTCTTTAAATATCACCACCTACTATAGACAGGTGAAGTGTGTGAACATCTTGAAAGTAAAATACAATACACATGGAAATTAGTAGAATAAACTGTAAATCCATTTCTCTCATAAATTGGTTGTATATGCACCACAACAGTAACACAAATAACATGTATATGCATCATAACTTTACCAAAACAAACTGATATCGGCACAATTAATTTCACTTGTGTCAAATTATTTATGTTACATCATTGACTCCGAAGTATATGAAATATTGGTGTGAAAAATAACAAATAAAAAAAATCGTTTGAAGGACCCTCTCTCTCTCTCTCTCTCTCTCTCTCTCTCTCTCTCTCTCTCTCTCTCTCTCTCTATCTCACTCTCTCTTGTAGCGTATATTATCTTTAACATTGAACATTACACATATTAAAATATTTTCCTCATGTTGAGCTTTAATATTAACAGCTAGTATACCCCTTACAATTTCACCTAAACAGACTTTTGAAATTGAAACATTCAATTAAGAACGTAAAATTTGATCAATGTTACGAGGTTTGTGGTTGAGTATTAGACAAAATCTTACGTACAAGTATTTTCTACTATTTTTTATTTTTACGGAGACGTTAAAGATCTAAATGAAAAAGTAATTCGTTAGATTTTCTCCCATCCACTTGCCCGTTCACATATATGTACAAATGCTGTAACAATTGACTTATATCGTTTAAACGATATAGCTGGTTATTATTTTGTTCAATCATATTTTTTGTTCTCACAATTCACCAAATGTTTTGAAGTCATTGTGGACAGCATTGATTGTATACTTACTCTATGTATATCTTTAATTTTAGAAAAATAATATTTATTTATTTATTTATTTATTGATTTTTATTTATTTATTTATTTATTTATTTTTATTTATTTATTTATTTATTTATTTATTTATTTATTTATTTATTTATTTATTTATTTACATGTACTGATTTATGTTCTTATTATTTTATTTTATTTTATTAATCAATTTATTGCTTTTTATAGGCATATTATTGAAGACTATCTGTATATATTAAACCAGGTCAAAGACTTTTTCTGTGCTCATAAAATGACAATATTTTTTTTTCAATTTTTGAATATTAATGAATAAATCATATTAAGAAATGTTCCTCTCTTCTATTAATGTTGCTTACATTGATGTTATCATTATTATTTTATTTTATAACTTGCCAGTTCATCACCTCATCTAAATATGACTTATGATGGTCTAATATTCAATATTCTTGACAGGGACGTATGTCATGCATTTAATTCATTCCTTTACGTTGATACTGTATACCTATTACAAGAGTATTGTTACAGAAAACTTAAAAAAAATCATTTTTGTATGCATAATTACAACTTTTATATTATGTTTTGAATTATTTTAAGAGTTATTTCCCTTTGAATACTTTAACATGTTTATTATAAGACTTTTTAATGATAATGTTCAGGAATTGTGATTTATTTTTATGTAATACATATACGTCCGAATCAAGAATTTTGTGATCGAAGCGTCATCTCTTGGAACTTAAAGATATCCAGAAGATGCGGAAATCAGTCATAAGTGTCGGCAAGCAAATGTACAAAACGAGAGATAAAAATTTGAATTTTGGCACTAAGTGGCACTTTTATCTATACCTGCATTTAGGAAAGTCGGAAAATTATAATTCACACATTTTAAGTTTTGTCTTTCCTTTATATGTCGAAAAGCGCGATAATCGTGTAGGTATTAAAAAATGGCCAAGGTTTTTCGACGAAATCTAATCTCCAATGGTGTCCCGAAAAATATAACCTATTGCAGAGAAATTGACACAATTTGTTTCACAAGAAACAACTTCAATTATATTCTCATCTAAGCGGTTAAATACACTATGACCTGTTTGAAAGTACTGGCACAGAGACCCCAAAGGTAGTCAGAATTGTTAACTTTAAAACTATGGTGCCTAAACCCTTTGCTGACAAAAAAATAAGTATTTCCCTTTTTGTAGCACTTTACTGGTTGCTATAGTATCTTGTGGCATTATGGGCGAGTTTACATTCGTGGAGAGAACATGACGGTAAACAGTTTACTTTACAATTTTCCTAAATCCGGTTGGAATCCTCCGTACCATTTGTATAAGCCGTTTTTGTGGTTTTTTTTAATTCATTTTCCTTTATCGCTTAAAAAGCATATGGCCGCCACCACAATATTTTTTATAAGTGTCATGTCTCTATTTCAGAAAATTACCCTGGATATATTAGTCCATAGTCCTATTTTACTTTCATTTATTTTGATTACAGAAAGGCCGGGTGTAGCTAGCTTAGCAGAAGTTGCTTATCCTCCCGTAACACCCAGCTTTAGTTCCCAGATAACGTCCATATGTTTAACCCAATTTGCAAATTCAAATTTTTACACTTCGCTTCGGTTAAAGATTTTGGATATGGATTTTTATGTTTGTTTTTTATGATTAACTTTATTTTATTTTGAGATATAAAAATTAGATTTCTGGGGTAATTAATGTCATTCGGACATGTTAACGACAGTGTAAATAAATAGAGCCTTAGGCACTTGAAATTTCCCCTCTTATAAAGAAGACTTTGTGTTCTAGAGAAAATCGTAGTACATGAGAAAATAAACGACCTTCCATAAGTTCACCTAAAAACTTCCTCACTCCAGAATCTGCTATTTATGAGATCTAAACTCTGTGAGAGATGCTGTGATTCGTAAACGTGTTCCATATATACACGTATTAAAAATAAAATAAAATAAGTTCAGCAAATTACCATGTGATACCTTATAACGGTTATGCAGAACAATCTTATTGAATATGGCATTATATTTCGTCATTTTCCCTTACGATAGGACCATTGTATTAGTTTAAACATTTTTACAACGTTAAAAATATTAATCACGCAGTACTCTGGCACACATTCTTTGGAAATATGAACAGTTGTACATCAGCTGATGCACCAAAAAACATGACGTTATTTTAATTAGACTAAATGCAACATTTAACGGCCGTTGGTTGCAAATATTCTAAGAATATATTAATAGCTGTAAATACTATCTGTTATTGATAGTTTTGTAGAAGAAGCACCTGAAAAATTAAAAAATTGAATTTTGAAAATAACTACAAATGCAATATAACCAATAGCGTCTCGATAAAAGCAAATTACATATTGGGTCAAACTTCTGAGTAAGAAACAATTCAATATGATAAGCGCAGTGTTTAACTTTTGCTATTGGTGTCTCTATATAAGACAAAGAGACAACAAGTACATATCGACATTTGCGTATTTCGAATAAAACACGTACTCTAGTAGGCACTCTATAGTGGCGGAGACAAACATTATTCTCTAATTTTCTTATAGCTGAAAATGTTGGCGTATCGATATAAAATTTAAAAAATAGTTTTATTTATAATTAGACCTTTAGACAGTCTATTACGTATTACGAAATAGGGAAAAAGTTTATAGTATCAAAATCGTAGAACAAACAAGACCTTTTGTCTAATCTGAACCTGAAAGTATCTTGTTATAAATTCACAAAAGAGTAACTATCGACATTTCCACATTTCAAAAGGGATATCGATGTAGATGTTACTCAAAGGGAATTTAAAAAAAAATAGCAATTTTGACAATGTTTCCAAGGTACTGCTACCCGAAGTATGCCTTGCAGCTAGAAATAAAGGTTATATGTATTACTATCGATTTCGGTATTTCGAAATTGATATAGAAGAAGATGTTACCTAGAGAATATTGACACAACGATCAAGACGAAATCATATCGTACTGCTAACTTCAGTATTGCAAGCCTGTCTTTCAATTTGCTTCATCTTTAGCTGATGACGACGCGATGTAAATGACTTAATATTAATTCCTTGTGACAAAGTTAATGTTTTGTTTCTCTGATAGATATAGATAAAAGGTTATTTTCAAGTATTTTGATAAAATTCGCAACAATATCAGCCATAAAGATATGTTCAAATTATAATACAGCAACGACATTAGTTGTAAAACTCTATACATTCCCCAACGTAATGATCGATAAAGATATAATTTAACTGTTGTCTGTTTAAGAAATGACAGTGATATCGATGTGCATAAATCGCGCTGTTTTAATCAATAGTAACACCAAAAACATCAAATTTTTAATTTTTTTAAAATTATTATTCTAAGACGTGGACGAGGATTGTGTAAAGTATTAGGATCATGATTGAGAGGACGCTTATTAGTTTCAATTTGATCATCAACGTGCCAGTAATATCCATTCTTGATTAATAAGTAATTTTGATTGATTAATCGGATTTTGTAAATGTTCTAGACGGATTAATTTTCACTCAAAACAATTTAAGCGTTGTTTTGATTAAAGATAATAGGTGGTCACGAAGTTGTCAGTAAATATCGAAAACCTGTAAACCTTAATTAAGTGACAGAATAGATGTAAATTTAGTCGAATCATATGTTTGAAATAATAATGCTGGGAATTATTTTCGCTATTTGGTCAATGTGCACCGATTCAAGATGTTATTGTTGAAAATTATTTAAGGTATTCATTGGTTCATTTTTATATCAAAAGGTACATTTGTTTTCCAAAGTTGAAATATTTTGCACAGATTTATTTACTTTACATAGACTACTGACCACAATTGTTACAGAACACAATCATTTACCTAGATTACCAGTCAATACATTTGCTAAGCATACCAATTTAGTAGTCAGTGATTTTTTTAATTATTTTCTGGCATGGATTAATAGGTTTATTTTTGATTTCTAGGTATAATGAGTTGTTAGAAAAACAATTATAGATTGTAAATTTAGTTTTCATTACAGTTTACAATATTAAAGGCCCATTAACGACATTAAAACGTGGTGGTTTAAAAGTGTCAATATTGTTTCGAATTTTAACATGGTACATGGCGTTTCCATTTCTGTGAGTCTAGAGGTACCGCGGAAACAACATATTTTGTCACCCTTCAAAGAAATTTTTCGCATAGTGATTGGTTAACTTGCTTGGTATATAGAATTTGCCGGAGTACATAAACGCACGGGACGTTTAGCGGTAAAAGGGGAGTAACTCGTACATCGCAAACGTCTAGTTACAGTGGCGACAAGATACGCAAATCACACAAAATACATAATGGAAGTGAAAAAGATCCAACTGTTAATGCTTTGAAAGGCCTCAGGGAACATACATTTTTGACAGGGTAGATCGGACCGTGTAACCCGTCATTAAACTTATAATTTATTTGCGATTATTTTGAGCGAACAGATCTGAGGTATATATTTCAGATATATCATAAAGATGCTAGTATATACATAATAATACATTAGAGACAGTAAATAAAATTAAAGGCGTTGCTTATAAAGAATATAAACATAAAAACCTAGACTTAACGTTAATTAGAAATAAAAGGTAACGTTAAAGTACTCATGACAATAATTTCAAAAAAGTTCCCATGGTTGCATCAATAAATAACAAATCGGAATTATTTCACAATAGCAAGTTCATGTAAGTAATAATAACTTAATTTGTGTATAATGTATTTTCATTATTATTATTATTATCAATGTAAATCACATTTTTTAATAAATGTACCTAATAAAAATTAAAGAGAACGAAAGAATGAACGCTGTATAAAATATCAAATATGTGTGTAAAGGGGTAGATAAACTTTAAATATAAATACAGATACCACAATGATATACATGTGACTGTATGTTGTGATAAGATAAACGAATTACTAACAAATGAAGTGACATAATTTTATATAAATGTAACACTGGAAGATATGTCATCTTATATAACTGGTAAATGGCTGAAGAGCAAGTTCCTTTGTTAATTGGACACAACATAGTTTATAATTGGTAGATTACTGGTTTTACAACTAAACACGACATCAATGGTTAATAAAGTAAAGATTGTCAATGTAAAAATAGATATAGACCATGAATAGAAGATTAATATAAATTAGTAAGTAGAATGTTTGTTATATTTACTTAAGATTTAAAATATAACTGTTCATTGTACACCTGGTGGATGTAGGTAGCTAGACAGGAGGTGTTTATCCTCCCAGAATATGTGACCCAACTTCAAAGTTGGTAGTTTAAACGTTAAACCTTATTAACCAGTTTTCAAAATATTAAATTTGCTTTAAGGATAAAGATTTGGAAAATTGCTAATGGGTGTTTTTTAAATCTGGTAGGAAATAAAAATTGAAATAAGTCCTTTTAATGCAAATTATTATCATTGCCTAACAAAATTCAAACAATTATTTATTGCACGGAAAAAGCAAGTAGTTTTAACGTTCAATATGAATCATTTCACCTACATCAGGAAACTTCATTCATTGTGCCAGAGTCAGGCAATTACGGTACTATACGGACTTGAGCTACATCTAACTACAGCTAAATAAAATTACATCAATCCATATCACATCTTATTACATCTACACCAAACAACTTGTGATAAGAAATTCATGAATGCCTAGGTGATATTTTTGTTTATCTTTTCGAGATGAATATGTTTTGTTTGATGTAATAGTTTCTTTATCCTTTTGTATGCGCATACAATCAAAAACAAACATACTAATCCATTTCTGAATCACAATCCAGAAGCAAAGTAAAAACTTTGGAACTGACAAGTTAGGTTAGACACGGAAGTGAGGACTGGTGCTCCAGAAGGCAAAGCACCTCCTGTTTAGCTAGCTACACCCGCCACGTGTGTAATTAAAATTGTTTGAAAGGAACATGGAACTATGAGACGTCTAATTTATCCAAGGCAATCCTGCACACAGAGACATCAAATCTATCAACAATACTGTGATGACGGCCATAAAAATTTTGAGGGCCTTGATAAGGCTAGGCTTGCAATATCCCCGAGTCAATAATTCATTTGCAAGCAGACTACTTCGTTGTACAAAGTCCTCGTAGTGGGAACAAGCTCTACCATAGCGTATTAATTGGGAAACAAATACACCATAAGCAGGAGAAGCAGGTATATTGCTGCATAAAAAGGAAAGTTGACAATAGAAAAGTATAAGTCATCACGTTTGTCATAAAGTTTCAAATGTAGCCTTTCCTTTGCGTCATAATTTAGGTATAGGTCTAAATATGAAGCAGAACTTGAGGAATCAGTTGTGTCTTTTATTTCAAGCTCACTAGGATAGATTACATTTTCATTACAGTCTCCAAATTTAGGATTGTTAGGAGACAGAACGTCATCTGTATATCTGTATGTTGAGTTGAATGATTTGGCGACAGTTTTCTCTCCAGATTTAACAAGGTTTTGCATAAATTCTGCTTCGTAAGAATAAAGAAACAAATCAGCAAGCAATGGGGCAGTTTGTACCTATTGGTATACCGATTGTTTGATGAAAAACTACATTACCGAACACAAGATTTTGTTGATGGTATCTTCAGTATATTTTTGTTTGGAATCCGTATGGATCTTAACAAAATAACCAGAATCCCTGTTCAGTACCAGATATTTGTATCTTGGCTTACCGTTTTTGTAGAAGAAAGACAAGTGAATAATTTCTTTAAGACGTTCTTTAAATTTAGAATGAGGGGTTGAGGTGTATAGTGTAGAAAAATCAAATATTTTTACACTTTTTACATGAGATAAAGTATTAGAAGCAAGATGTTCAAGTAAATTCTTTAGAATTTTTGAGAATCAACATTTGGTTGATTCCAGATGTAGAATATACTTTTTCTGAATAAGACTGAAGACCATCTTTGACGACTTAGTAGTACATTTAGATGAGCCTGCTATATATCTTTCCTTGTATGGATTTTATGGAGTTTAGGAATCGAATACAAGTAAGGAAGATCAAGATCTTCCTCTTTAAGATTGATACCGAAATACTCGAGAACTCCGCTATGGTTAAAAAGAACTTCATCTTTAGAGTGCTGTCACTTAGAAAATCGGTTCAGTACACTTCTTGACGTTTTTATTGTTTTTTTCAAAGTTCAAATAAAGTGAACCAAATATGTGGTTGCTTATTCTTGTTGTCTTTTATTATTTAGTATCTTTTTGTGTTTTGGTATTACATTGCTGGTTATTTTCATTCATTACCTTACATATTATTATTGTATACATCATAATTCAAATTAATCAACTATATAGTATAAATGCTTCCTAATTATAAAAGTGTATAGCAATCAACAGTTTTTATTTTTAAAGAAATTCCTCTTATTTTTTATTCTGTGTAAATTGAGTCAAAATTGTTTTGAAACAAAGTAAAAGTCTGGACTCTGTTTTCTTGATACGGCATGGTTCCATATTTGAGCAATAAACTCCGTAAGTTTTCTTGATTTCACAAATTAACATTTTGATTTCAATAACATTGCTTGGTACGTTTGGTTTGTTTTTTTTTATTTTAACAATTTCATATTTTTTGCCAATATTAATATATTTATTGTTGAGGATCTACCGGTAGTACTTAAATTGACACCCACCACTACATTACTTTGTCAATAAATCCGAGAGTTAGTAACCTTGATACGTCATGACTGATATACATATTAGTTAGTATTAATGTTCTCTATTTTGTACAAGGACATTCTATAAAATTGAAATACTTGTAAAGCTGATAACATATATTATAAAGTCAGTATATAGATGTAAAATGTACACGATTTTTGAACCTCAACCAGTTATCTTAATACTGTTTCAATCGAACCAACTTATTACTCTTAAGTTGTTTTGGTATTTTATCATCTGGTATTTTAAATAACAAAAGGCAATTGAAATAGAATAAACGGAAGCAAATGTAGAGCAAAAATAGTATGCGGGGATTTGTACAACGAAGCAGGTTGCTTGAAAATAAATTCTTGACTCAGGTATAGTGCAAGCCTAGACTTTTCAAGGCCCTCAAAAGTTTTATTACCGTCATTCAAATATTGTTGATAAGTCTGATGTCTTGTGTGCAGGATATATCTGATGTCTTATAGTTTTATGTTCCTTTCACACTATTTTGATTACACACTTTGTGGGTGTAGCTTAGCTAGCTTAATAGGAGGTGTTTACCCCTTCCGGCGCACCCGGCCTCACTTCAATTGTGTAAATTGACGTGTCTAAGCTGACTTGTCAGTTCCAAAGTTTTTACTTTGCTTCTGGATTGTGAATCGGGTATGTTTGTTTTTTATATTTATAAAATAAAATTAATGTATCAGTCGATATCTAAATCACAATTCTCAAATGGTCATAAACGTTACTAGCATTTGAGCCCGTCCAAGTAGAAACGTCCCTTATGGCCAAATTTTGACATTTTCAGATTTTATTAGATTTTAATAGAACATTTCATGACCTTTCTAATGATATATGACATTCCCTACTTTACAAGCGTAAAATATATGTATTTTGGTCAATAAAAAGGGGTGTTTGCTGCCATTTTACATTTTTTGCCGCCATAACGTCATGATAACGTCACTTTAGAACAATGTGCCTAATTTCAACGTTTTGTGATAAAAATAGTGATTTATAAAAATTGCAAACGGGTACTGGGTCATTCATTCCTACGTCTCTTGTAACGTTTCTTTTATAATCCATGATTTATGTTAATAAGCGTCTATTGTTCAAGCAAAAACATCAGAATTTTTGTCAAAGATACTGCAAGGTAACAAACCATTTTGCCTCGAGTTGAGCGACTTTTTTCTGCGCATTCATTCTATGAATGTAAAAAAATGAAAGTGAAAACTTAGTATTACCAGATAACAGTACGAAATAAATAAGATGACGACATTGATGAATTGATTGATTGAATGGGGTTTTACGTCTCAGTCAAGATATTTATACTTATATCGAGAAGTCACCAGCTTTATGTGAAATTGCAGAATGTTTTCTTTGAAGTGCGCTTAGGGAAATATGCAGGGAGGGTCTTCCGTGACATAGGGCATCGGATTTTCTAGTCTCTTCGGAAGAACCTTGTGACTTTCATTTTAAAAGGCCGTGTGCTTGACGAAACAGTCACTGCCTATTATCAAGCCTTGTCAGAGCCTGCCGGGGTTCGAATCCACGACCCCTCCCCCTCCCCCCTCCCCCGCAAACGGAACGATATTAAGAAATGATTGTATGTGAAAAACAAAGAATGAGAGCCGAGAGTCAATAGGCTACACTTAACGGTCTGATTTAAAAAAAAATAATTTGTCAAAATTTAGATAACAAGTAGATAATTTAAAAAGCTTGACAACTTATTTAGTAAACATGTTCTCTTGCCATCAAAAAGAAATTGTTTAATGGGTCGAGTTTTATGTATTTTTTCACGAAAAAATCAATAGCTGAACAATGCATTTTGAAATATCTATTTTGTAGAATTTCGTTAAAATGATGTGAACATTACAGTTTACAACGGAAAATGATAAAAATAAAACGTGTTCTTTTTTATTTTCCTTACAAGTTGACAATCGATTCTGGTAATGCCGACTTTACTGCTAACTTCGGTCAACTCGGTTAAAAAGGTATCGGTTAAACGGTTATAAACATGTACTGAATGCAGTGATAAAAAAGGTAGGATGTCGGTATTGAAAATTTCAAAATTAAAGAATGGACATGCTTGCCATGTACCAACTGATCACTACACAATCCACTCTTAATATTGATAGTTCAAATACTGAGTGTTGGAGCAACTGCAAAGTTGAATAAGGCGCACGATAGAATTTCGTATAGATTCATGAAATGCATTTTTCTAGCAAAGCATATCCCCAAATCCAAAGGACCCAATATGGTACTAGCCAATAGATTCATATTATTTCATAAAAAATTCAAAAGTAGCACGGGAGTGGTGTACATGTGTATGTGTCACAAGACATTTTAGCTAGCTCCAATTTTTTTCAGTATTTACCAAACAACATTAATAATTATCACAGTACTTCGCAATTGTAGGAAATGAATGTGCATTCAAATCGTATAAAAATGATGTAATCACGAATTAGCAAAATATAAAAAAAAATGAAAATTACCAAAATGATTACTTCACCGTTAAATTCTTAAAAGTTTGAGCGAATAATAGTGCGAGTTATAAAATTAATAGCCAGTCTAGAATTAAAATAAGAAAATCGCAAAGACCGTCAAATTTAAATTATCCGAAAAAAAAAAGAAAAAAGAAATTGGATAAATAAATAAATTTATCAAAATATAAAAAAATGAACCCGTGGTGATTTGAACTGCGACAGACTTTTTTTTCAAAAACGTAATTGTAGAACGCTATCCATTGCGCCACCAACGCCAACGTCAAGTGTGCTTGTTATTCTCAAATACATGAAAATGCTACATTGTACGGTAGCTTGTGACGTCATGTTGTTTACATTTGCCCCTCAAAACACAGTATTCAGACAACGAATCTTTTTATAGTAGCCGAGGAACCTATTCCATTCTTAATTCAAACGAAATTTGCTCAGAGACATATCAATCGCAAATAACAACACTCGAAAGAACGTATATAGTTTAATAATTCTTCACCTGCGACAATTGTGCTTTGATTTACTGTCAAATTTGACACGTTTTAATTTTATTCCATTTTATATTACCCCACTGAAATATTATTATCATTATGTGATTTACAATTAGGTGTTCTCTGCTAATTTGGATCAAAATAAACCTTTCCGAGTTAGCCTACTGAAATTTTTTTTTTTTTTCATTAGTTGAGTCATTTTGCGCAGCGAAACACACTTTTGTCTAACGAACTTTCGACGTCATTTTCTCCGCTTACGTCACAAAGCACATAAGGGACGTTTCTACTTGGACGGGCTCATTTATATTAGTATGTTTGTTCTTGATATTTCGGTCTTCGGGGTAATATGATTTTGCTGTTAAGACTGAACAAAAATAAAATTTAAATTTACCAGTCAGGATATTCCTCTATCTGATAAATGATACGTTTATCTATCTAAACATCAAAAGAAAACTGCACTTAAAAGGATCTATATTGCTTTTATACGTTAGTCGTATCTAGTGGAAAAACTACAGAACCAAATGACTGACTTACTTTTAAAAAAATTAATAAAGTTAAATGACCGTTTTCTTAACTTATTATTTTACTAAATATATACTTCACATCTATGTGGTTTTGAAGCTCTTAAAAGCATTCATATCAATCAGGACCATGCGGGCGGTACATGTTTAAATAAAAATTATTAAGAATTCATGCTAATTAGTTTTAAGAATGATTTTTTTAATAATTACATCCTTAACATTTTTTCTTCAGAACTAAAGATCGTAAGAAGTGACCTGGTTCAAAAGAACGCATCTACACAATGGCTGAAAAAATTGAAGAAGACCATACTGATTCTTTCAAATGCGGCATTTGTTCAAAGATTCTTGATGTTCCTAAAAGGTTAGCATGTCTTCACAATTTCTGCCAATCCTGTATATGTCGACATATAGACAATGTCATAGCGACTCAGGTTGATGATGAACGTCAAAACCATTTCCCTTGTCCGAGTTGTAAAACCATTATCCATACTTCTGACAAGGTCACAACGTCTATATATACAAATAACCTACCAACTAATCACTTGATTGAAACATTAATCCAGAGGAAGAGAATCAAACCCGGGGAGGAAATTTGCGCCTGGTGTCTACACAAGGGACAAAAACAGCTAGCTGAAGTATGGTGTGACGAATGTAGTGAAGGATTGTGTAAAGAGTGTTCAAAATTCCACAAGAAAAATAAAACTTTAAAATCGCACGAATTCATCCGAATTGAAGATGTAGCAAACTTAAACACAAAACTACATTTTGAAATCCATTGTCCAGAACACAAAGGGAAGATTATCGAGAATTTTTGCCATGATCATCAGACAACCTGCTGTTCATCATGCTTTACCGATTACCACAGGAAATGCAAAAACGTGACCACTATCGATAAGGCATCTAAAGATCAAGAGAAGAATACATCAGACCTCATGGAAACAATCCAAGACATACTTGTTATAGCCAATGACTTCCTTGACGAGAGATATCGTAACTGCAGAGAGATAGAAAAAGAAAGAATCGAGGTAATCGAGAAAATACGATCACTACGGAATGAAATCGTTGTCCACCTGGAGAAATTAGAGGAAGATTTCCAGCAGATGTTTGATGAGAACCATGCCAAGATCAAAAGAGAGATTGAAGATGAAATAAAAGTTTGCAGTAACCATAGAGCGATAGTAACCAATTGTAAGGAACTACTTTCTCTGTCAGTTACCCATTCATCAGACGAAAACGTATTCACCGAGAAGCAAATAATTGAGAAGAAGATCAAGGAAGAGATGGAACTGGTGAAAAAACTAATAGCTGAACCAAAGATGAGACGGTACGAAATTCATCTGGCGCCGGAATTGGTAAATTTAACCAAACGTGTTACCTCCCTTGGAAGTGTCAATTATACCATCGGTACAACAGTACAACTTACAGTTAAGCCATTACAGAAATTACCAAGTAGTGGTCACAATCCTACCAAACACTACAATGCACAACATATATTAAGCTTCAATCCAGAGAAATTTCCAGCAGGACGTTTCCATGGTGCAAAGGTACTAAACGACGGTGGTGTACTACTAACAAATTGTGATAGTAAACTTCTACTTATCTTTGATAGTACAGGGAATCTGAAACAAAAAATAAATCTGCCAGGTGAACCAGTTGATGTTACCATGATCAGTGATAATGAAGCTGCTGTGCCGTATTGGTTACCTAATGGTATAGCTGTTATAGATATCATGACGGGGAATATCAGACAGAAGAACATCATGAAGAACCCGGATGTCAGGGTATGTGGCATAACATCAGATGGAATAAAACTTGTTGCTGCTTGCATGGATAAAATACTTGTCATTAACAAAACTGGATCCATAATCAGAGATATTAAAACGCGGAACACTAATGATTATCGGTACTTATGTTTTGTAGCTGACACAAGAGTTTGCTATAGTAACTATGATTGTGATTCAGTTCATTGTATTGATCTTGATGGTTCAGAAGTCTTTACATACAAACATAAAGATCTTAAATGCCCATTCGGTATTACACGTGATGATGAAGGTATGATGTACGTGGCTTGTAAGTGGACACATAATGTCCACCAAGTTTCACCTGCTGGGAACTTAATTAAAATTTTATTTACAAAAGAATCCGGAATAGAAAATCCCTTGGCCATAGATTGTAACACAAACACAAAGACGCTGATACTTACACATTCAGAAAAAACAATTTCAGTTTATTCCTTAAAGTAAAAGAATAAAATGACAAACGTACCGTTACCTATAAACATATTTAAGAAATTGTGGTGCAAAAATCTATATCGAAAAACCCAAACTAGGGACCTGATAAAATTTTATTTATAGAACAAATGTGTTAGCTATAGACTGTAACTCAAATAAAAAACCTAATTCTGACCCATTCAAACAAAACAGTTTCAGGTCTTAAAATAAATGGATGCAATTACAAACGTACCGTACCTAAAAAACATTTATTAAAAAAATATGGTACAAAATTTTACATAATATAACCCAAACTGGGAACTTGATAAAAATTCCATTCACAATTTTTTAGCTAGACTGTAACTCAAATACAAATAAGCTAATAATGACTGATTCAAACAAAATAGTTTCAGTGTCTGCCTTGAAATAAAAAGAATTACATGACAATCGTACCGTCAGCTATAACACATATTTTAAAATTAAGATCTAAAACACATGAAAATAGGTAGAATACAGCTTTTATCCAATTCTCCCATAAATAGGTTGTATATGCACTACAACACTAATATATATAAGCTGCATATGCATTTAAACACCAAAATAAAAAAGTTATATATGCTTTATAACTTTACCGACACAAATTGATTTTGGCACAATCAATTTCACTTGTGTCAATTTATTTATGTTACATCATTGACTCCGTAGTAAATAAAATATTTGTGTGAAAATTAACAAATGAAAATAATCGTTCGAACGACTCTCTCTCTCTCTCTCTCTCTCTCTCTCTCTCTCTCTCTCTCTCTCTCTCTCTCCTCTGCTGTAACAATTCACTTATTTCGTTTAAACGAGTTAGCAGGTTATTATTGTTTCCGTTCATTATTTTTGTCTTCCCACTCCACCGAATGTTTTGAGGTTTTTAAGGGAAGCATTGTGTGTATACTTACTCAATGTAATGACTGTTATCTTATAATAAAGCTGTATATATCAATTATATTTTTCAATTGCTAATTTTGATATCTAAATTTATTGCAGATATTTATATTGTAGAATCACGCCAGAGTTTATTATTATTATTATTCTAATTTTATTATATTATTTATTATTATTATTGTTATTATCATCATTATTATTGTTATTATTATTATTATTATTATTATTATTATTATTATTATTATTATTATTATTATTAAATAATGATAATATTAATAATAATAATAATATTTATTTGGAAAAATGTAAAATGTTTTTATTTATTTATTTATTTATTTATTTATTTATTTATTTACATGTATTGAATTATGTTTTAAATTTTTCTATTTTATTTCATTAATTTCCTTAATGATTTTTGTCACAATTTAGGTAATCTGTATTGTATATATTTAGAGCTATGTCCATTTTTCTGTGGTCCGAAATGGATAAAAATACAATTTGTAATTTATGAAAAGAAATAAATAAACATAACTTAGAAATTATTCTGTCTACTCGTTTCCATTCATGTTATTATTATTATATATTTACAATATTGTTGTATCTTTCTTCGATGATAATTGCAAAGGCAATTGTATTGCAATTCCCGTGAAAAACAATTTGGGTCATGACCCCTTGTATCAATTTTCCCGCAAGATTACATCATGCCAAACACAGGGGTTCGCGTTGTCGTGTGAGATACTCCGATCTCGCATGGTTAAAAAACCTATCTCACACAACCAGATATTGAAGAAATAGCGCCAAGTTACAAAATAGTAAAAGAAAGAATCACAAATATAAGAAATGACATTTCTGTTTATGGTATTTCAAGGGGTAGTACAAGATATTGTGACGCGTGCCAAATTCAAAATTTAGCACGCGCCACACTATCTTGCATTACCCCTTGAAATACCATGATCGAAATGTCATTTCTTTATTGAATTTATATATTGTTCAGCACCTCATCTTTATATTAAAGATGATCTGATATTCAATATTCTTGACTGGGAAGTACAGTCTGTGCAACAAATGCATCTCTTCATGCTACGCTATATCTATATCTTATGATGTTCCGGTTTTCAATACTCTTGACTGGGACGTTCATTCTGTGTAATTAATTCATATTTTACGCTACGCTTTTTTGCACACATATTGCGAAAGTATATTACCGAAAACTTGCGAAATTCTATTTACAGTCAAATATCTAGAATTGTTTATAGAGTTGTTTCCCTTTGAACAGGTTGCTTATTTGTTATTATAAAAAATTTCCATTGATAAAACTTGTGATATTTTCTTCTGATTTAGATTTCAATACTTTTGAATAGTTCGAAAATTGAAATGTTGATGCATGTGTCGTGAAAATGTCCAAGTAAAGAATTTTGCAATCGAGGCGTCATCTTCTAACATTAATAAAAATCGATGTGCTGGAAATAATTCCCGATAGTTGGCAAGCAAATTGAAACATTGTTTAGCAAAGTTTGAATCAGGGCAATCATAGACGGTATAATATTACCTGCTGCTTGAAATATATCGAGATAATGTCAATCAAAGTTTCAGTCTTTTTCCGCGGGGGTCAGTTCTGCAATAATGTCCAGAAAAAACACCAGGCTTTCCAGGTGAATTAACAAGCTGTCTTTTTCTAGAATTTAGTCCCATTTACCCACCAAAACGGTTAAACACTCTATGATCCGCAATGATATGAAACATTAACAGTAAGGCCCATCAGAGTAGCCAAAGTGTTATCTGTTATACCGAAAACGTGTAAAAGTTATGCAGTAAAAGTGTGGTTTTTCCGGTACAAGTAAAATGAACTCACTGATCTGTGACATTTTTTGTCTGTAACATTGTGGACAGGCATTCAGTCTTCGCAAGTCGCTGACAAAAGGATGACTATGTTATGTTTAACAGCAGTCATCTTTCCAATGAACGAAGACCCCATGAAACCGTCTGTCATTGGGTTTTAATCGATTCGATCCCATGCACATAGGAT
The DNA here is from genome assembly GCA_021292105.1 of Anadara kagoshimensis. NCBI lineage: Eukaryota > Metazoa > Mollusca > Bivalvia > Arcoida > Arcidae > Anadara > Anadara kagoshimensis. The sequence continues at coordinate 25,499,178 of CM037868.1, forward strand.
TTAACTCTGTATTTCGTTTCTTATTTATTTTTTTTTTAATCTAAACAATCGATTATTTGTTAGGAATTCTGTCATTTTGTATGTGACATGTCAAACTTTTAAAACTAACTTTAGATTTAGCGTTTTAAGAAACGAAAAATAATCGCTTATAAAGAAGCGGTCAGTTTTTGGATGATGGGTAAACCGGAATCTCCTGATAGGAATTGACTAGTTGGAACAATAGCGCAATAAAACGTAAGTGTGCTTTATAGTTTAAAGACATAATGAAATGACTTTGCCAGAATTCGAGATGACATTCCATTGGATATCGAATTGGATTTTGACGTAAATCTTAATGTTGTGAATGACGTGGTACGCTCTTGCCCTCAACGTTGATAAATTAAAACATATTTGGCAACAGGTATTTCAACTAAAATCATGACATTTGAAAGTTTAATGCAATCAGAATATGTGTTTTTGGTTGCAAATATATCTAAAGATCATTAACATCCGCGAATATTTTCTGATTTTCAAAATTTTTAGTAAAGACACGAAGAGATATTTCTTCAAAGTATCAAAAGGCAAACGGCGCCTCAATATAACGAGATAGTAACAAATATCAACATTTAACTTTTTTCAATTAGACATTGACACAAATTTGAGTGTTGCGACAGGGGGTGATAAGATAATGACAATTTCGTCATAAAACCATCATATTTCTATACTTATATAACTGCAGCGATATGACTATTGAGACAAACATATAGAGTTAACTATACGGATATACCTGTACCGGTATAATTATACCGACATGGATCTATAGACAAGACATAACTGTAAATATATACATGTACCGATATGACTATACCGACAGGGATATATAGATATTACTATACGGATATACCTGTCGGACACGACTATACCGACAGGGATATATAGACATGAATATACGGATATACCTGTACAGATATGACAAAACCGACAGGGATATATAGACATGATTCTTCGGATATACCTGTACCGATATGATTATACCGACAGGAATATATGTACATGACTATACGGATATACCTGTACCGATATGACTATATCGACAGGGATATATAGACATGAATATACGGATATACCTGTACCGATATGACTATACAGACAGGGATATATAGACATGATTCTTCGGATATACCTGTACCGATATGACTCTACAGACAGGGATATATAGACATGATTCTTCGGATATACCTGTACCGATATGACTCTACAGACAGGGATATATAGACATGATTCTTCGGATATACCTGTACCGATATGACTCTACAGACAGGGATATATAGACATGATTCTTCGGATATACCTGTACCGATATGACTATACAGACAGGGATATATAGACATGATTCTTCGGATATACCTGTACCGATATGACTCTACAGACAGGGATATATAGACATGATTCTTCGGATATACATGTACCGATATGATAAAACCGACATGATGAGTTTGTTAGCATCTTTTAATATATCTATAAGCCTAAAAGCTTGTTTTAAGGAATAACATCAAGAATGTCGTCCGGTAATTTATTAGCTATCATAGTCAATTCTCACCTTATAATATAAACAAACATACTAAACATGTCAAAATCAAAATCCAGATGCAAAATAAAATATTTTGAGACTGACAAGTAAGATTAAACAAGGGAAAATTAACCAGGGAAATAAGATCTAGTGCTCCATAGTGAAAATACTGCCTTTTTAGTCAAAAGTGGATAGTGAATATTCTTTCGCCAAGTCATGGATCTTTCAGATGGGAACGAACATTAAATAAATAGGCCTCTTGTCACGGTAGGCTTAAGCTTAGCACGATGAAGAACCTTTTTGTATAATGATATTATTCAAAGGCACAAACAAAAATTCTGCAGTTTCGCCTATAGCTGATGACGTCCCGATATAAGTGAAATATTTTTTACTAGAACAGTTACCACCACTACTCAACTCAAATCAACTCGAGCAAAATAGCGAAATATTGTAATATGAATCTATGCGTCTCTGCATGGTGATTGTGTAGTATAAATCAAAGAACGTTTCATAAAAATAAATTGACATTATTGTTACGAACAAATAGGACCTAAGTACAAATATTTAGGACATTCTTCATAAAACATTCGGATCTGATTTATGTTCCGATTCATTTCCACTTCAGGTATTAGTGTTACCCTTAGATAAATTGGAACTTGACACACACATGCACTGTGAATATGGGTAGGTCATAGATATACTTTTTAAAAAACTAACTCATGTTTTTAAATTAATCTCTCTCTCTCTCTCTCTCTCTCTCTCTCTCTCTCTCTCTCTCTCTCTTTAAAGGTGTGAATTAATAATAAGGACGACGATCGAAAGAAGCACTTTCGTTTTGTAATGTATAATTATATAGAATAATGAACTGGGATAAAACGATTTCTTTCCCATGTTATAATTGTAATAAATATCAATTTATAATCATTATAGTATTACGACAGTTTACTAATTAAAACATAATACAAATAATATAAAATTTACTTTGAATAAAAACAAACTTCCTGGTTCGGTTTCTAAGTAACATACTCGTAACATTAATTAGAGGTCTCAAAGGGGAAAAGAAATTCTCCATTTCATTTTTATAGCCAGAAAATGAATAAAACGGGCTAAATTGAGGTCTTTGGATTAGAAAATAATTATAATGATCATTAACATATAACAATGACAGTAAAATTTAAAAATACTGTATTATTATATTTACACTAAATAAAACTATCTTGCTTGTTTAGATAGCAAGGTTACATACAATCAAAGTGTAAATATAGATATTACCAAGAGGACTCCGATGGGAAACAACACATTCTTTATCTCAGTTTATCTCAGTAAATAGATAAAATGGCTAAGTTGGGGTACCGAGAGGACTCCGATGGGAAACACATTCTGTGTCTATTACCGAGAGGACTCCAATGGGAAACACATTCTTTGTCTCAATAAATAAATACAATGGCTATGTTGGGGTCTTTAAATTCTGAAATTATTTTAATAACCATCAACATTAAAAATTGACAGTAGAGTTATAAAACTTGTGGCATAAAATGAATATTCAATAAAAATAGCTTCCCTTTTAGCAAAGTTACATACATACAAAGTGTAGATAGAGATAGTACGAATAGGCCTTAAAATAGAAAAACAAATTCTCTATATTCTCTATTTCATTTTAATTTGTTTTGTGCTCTTGGTACATAATAAATCAACAGAATACTTATTTGGTTTGAACTGACAATAATTATAGATATATACTACACGTTTATATCATAGGTAGGTCTACTCGCCGTGTGTTTGTATACAGGTAGCAGCTAAAACGTATAATCGTTAAATTGAGGGGGCCTTTAAATAAGGAAATAATTTTAAAAATTCAACAAAAGCAATTTTTAAAATAAATAAATATGTATTCGCTTATATATAAGTTTTATATGGTTCATAAAAGATAAAGAATTATATGTTTTATGTGTATATTTTGCTGTTCAGTTAAACAAGTAAAAAAAATAATATTACTTCTGTCATCCTCGAACTTGAAATACAGTTAAATATATTTTTTTAAAAAAGAGTTAAAGTACCTCATATTTTTCACTATCATATACATATAAGTTTCTCTTAACAAAGTTATATTTAAACAAGTCACATAAAGAGTTTTAAGACAGCATACACATTCGATTACCTGGTTTCTTTCGACTAATAATTCATGTGGAATATTTAAAAGTGGGGATAGGTGTAGCATTTTTATTATTTATGCTATGGAAAAGCTCGTTCACAATACGGAAACTTTAAACAATGAATGACGCTGCTTAAACATAAAATAGATTATCTTAATTGATCAGGACCGGCATTGCTATTTTTTTTTAATAAGTAAATTGTTCTTGGATATATCACTATCCTAAATTATACCGGATATATTAACCCCACCCCTCCCATAGTTCCATGTTATTTTTATTCTTACTCGTGGTAAAGAAACATGTGCTTAAACATAAAGTAGATTATCTAAGTCATTGCTAGGTTTTTGATAAGCAAAATGTTTTTGGATGTATTACCGTATCCAAAATTATCCCGGATATATAACCCCCCCCCCATAGTTCCATGTTATTTTCATTCTTACAGGAAACAGGAGCTACAGCTACATATCCTCCCAGAGCACCAAATGCAATTTTAAATCTGTTTTTAAAAGTTTCCACTAAATTTACGGATTATGATTTTGTGTATAGATTAGTATACTGTTTTTTTTTTTATTGATTTGTTTTTCAAAGAAGCTAATGCAGATGATGTGTTTATACGAAACTCATTTCAAAACAAGTGTGTACTTTACCTACCTACCTACCTAGCTAGTCCGTTAGGCCCCGGGCGCATAGGACAAGGACTAGAGTTTTCCATCGGTCTCTGTCTTGTGCAATCTTCTCTACTTCTCCCAAAGTTAAATGATGCTCCTTCAGTTTTTCTCCAGGTGTTTTTGGGTCTGCCTTGCTTCCTTTTGCCTTCGGGTGTCCATCTGAGAGAAACTTTAGTGATATACGATACCAAAACAACAAAATTAACTGTAAATGTTTCTATCTTACAACGAGATGCTTCAATTCTTTATGTTTATGTTTATCAAACAGAAAATAACATAACTATTACAGGCGTATGTGATTTATTTAGTTTTTGTATTAACATACACACAGAAATAGAAATAACAAAAATATATGTGTCCTACCATTTTATTTTTGACAAAAATAATTTGGCAGGGCATCAATTAAAATCAGAAATATTGACGAGGGTATTAATATTGAAAATATACATTTCAAATTGAATAATAATTAAACAAAATCATACCCAGTACATGCATTCATTCTGATTATCATGTGTAAAACTAAAATGATTGCAGGGCGAGAGTTTAAAGTCAATTGCTGAATCAAAATTTGTTTAACATTATCAGAGTTTGTATTTCTTATGCTAGTTTTGATTTGATTTAAATAATTTTAGTTAATTTAAACATTTTATTTATCGATTGATTGATTTTAAATGACTTATTATGGCATTAAACTTTTTTAATGATTTCTCACTCTGAGATAATAACTTTACATGTGATTCCATATGCAACCACATTCAGTCACTTCTTTTGATATTTATTCAAAATACATTTCAGATATATCACATGACAATTAGCAGCCACATAATAGTTTTTAAAACAACGTGATAGTATTATTTGGTTCAAAAGCTAACCCAGTGAATACAATTTATTCCATATTTCATAATAACTCTAATTTAAAGATTACAATTGTTACATAAAAAACACAATTCGGAAATAACAGGTCCATTCAGAAAGTTTTACACCCCTTATATACCATTGTAAAACAGCAGTTTTGACGGTTTTAGTACTTGATAATTTGTTAACTTATATTTGTCGAAGGACTAGTTTTATATACTACATAGATTGTTTTTCAACTTGCATAATTGATAAAGGGTTTAATTTTTAATTTTAGTGATCTGCAAGTGAAAAAACAATAAAAAGATTTGGGTAAAAATCAAATTGCTTCAAATATGGATTACATGAATAGAAAATATGGAAAAGAGCTATAAAAACGTATGTTTCATGTGATTACCAAACACTTTCAAAGGCAAATATGCACTTTTATTGGTTGGAATTTACTTTGTATTGAAAATTCAAAAATATTTAGTAAAAGGGGAAAATTGGATTTTTGGTGAGTGTTTTTACCGATTATATATTTTTCATATAACGTATATTTTCAACAGCAAAAAGACATTTTAAAATATCATTTATTGTAAAAAAAACATTTTATTTATGTTTTGGAGCATATGCTTTGTTCTCAGTGTCTAAAATTATTTTTGATAAATGTCAGCAATTTCTGAAATATATAAAGCGACATAACCGTATCTTTTACAATTTTTTGCATAAAATTGACATCAGTGAGATATGATGGTTTGTCACATGTAAGTTACTCTTAAACAAATCGTTGATAGAACATGTTAAACTCTGTTATAGCGAACAAACACGTACATAGCTATGAATAGCTTTTTTGTGGTGGTCCAAATTTTCTATACGCACCTGTATATATGCTATATACGGCTATATCTACATTCTATGTCCACATAATCCATGTATTTCATGAATTGTTTATCATCCGATATTACTATTTTCCAGATTCCACAAAAAACGAACAGCAAACCCGCAGAACAAAACACTTCACAGAACTCGAGTTTTAAAACGACCAAAATGGCCGAACAGAACGAAATAGATGTTTTTAAATGCGGCATTTGTTCAAAGACTGTGGATGTTCCAAAAAGGTTAGCATGTCTTCATAATTTCTGTCAGTCATGTTTATGTCAACATATAGAGAAAGCAATAGCGACCCAGATTGTTGATGAACGTCATAACCAGTTCCGATGCCCGGTATGTAAAACCGATATACAACTTACTGATAAAGCTACACCGTCGTTGTATGTTAATGGCCTTCCAACCAATAACTTGCTTCAAGCATTAATCCAGAGGAGGAGAATCAAACTCGGAGAGGAAAATTGTGCCTGGTGTCTTCACAAAGGACAACAACAACTAGCTGAAGTATGGTGTGACGAATGCAGTGAAGGATTGTGTAATGAGTGCTCCAAAGTACACAGGAAAAATAAAACTTTGAAATCGCACCAATTAATCCGCATTGAGAACGTAGCAAACTTAAACACAAAACTACATTTTGAAACCCATTGTCCAGAACACAAAGGGAAGATTATCGAAAATTTTTGCCATGATCATCAGACAACCTACTGCTCTTCGTGTTTCACCGATTACCACAGGAATTGCAAAAATATGGCAACGATTGATAAGGTATCTAAAGATCAGGAGCAGAGTACATCAGACCTCATGGAAACGATCCAAGACATAATTGTTATTGCCAATGACTTCCTTGACGAGAGATATCGTAACCGTAGAGAGATAGAAAAAGAAAGAGGCGAGGTTATCGAGAAAATACGGTCACTACGGAATGAAATCGTTGCTCACCTGGAGAAATTAGAGAAAGATTTCCAGCAGATGTTTGATGAGAACCATGCCAAGATCAAAAGAGAGATTGAAGATGAAATAGAAGTTTGCAGTAACCGTAGAGCGATAGTAACCAATTGTAAGAAACTTCTTTCTCTATCAGTTACCCATTCATCAGACGAAAATGTATTTACTGAGAAGCAAATAATTGAGAAGAAGATCAAGGAAGCGATGGAACTGGTAAAGCAACTAACAGCTGAAGCAAAGATGAGACGGTATGAAATTGAACTGGCACCGGAATTGGTCAATTTTACCAAACGTGTTACCTCCCTTGGAAGTGTCAATAATACCATTGGTACAACGGTACAACTTACAGTTCAGCCATTCCAGAAAGTACCAAGTAGTGGTCACAAACCCACCAAACACTACAATGTACAACATATATTAAGCTTCAATCCAGAAAAATTTCCAACAGGATATATTCATAGTGCAAAGATACTTAACGACGGGCGTATACTACTAACGAATTATGATAGTAAACTTCTACTTATCTTTGATCGTACAGGGAATCTGAAACAAGAAATAAATCTACCAGGTAGACCGCGTGATATTACAATGATCGGTGATAAAGAAGCTGCTGTGTCGTATATAGAGCCTTTTGGTATAGTAGTTATAGATATAATCACGGGAAATATCATACAAAATAACATCATGAAGAACCAAGATGTCGAGGTATGTGGTGTAACATCAGATGGAGAAAAACTTGTTGCTGCTTGTGCAGATAAAATACTTATCATGGACAAAACTGGATCCATGATCAGAGAAATCAAAACGCGGAACACGTATTATTATCGGTACTTATGTTTTGTAGCTGACACAAGATTGTGCTATAGTAACTTTGGTTCTGATTCAGTTCATTGTATTGATCTTGATGGTTCAGAAGTCTTTACATACAAACATAAATATCTTTGTGGTCCATTCGGTATTACATGTGATGATGAAGGTGTGATATACGTGGCTTGTGAAAGTTCAAACAATGTCCACAACATATCACCCGCTGGGGACTTAATTAAATTTTTATTTACAAAAGAAACCGCAATAAAAAACCCATCGGCTATAGATTTTAACACAAATACAAAAACACTGATACTTACTCATTCAAACAAAACAATTTCAGTTTATTCCTTAAAGTAAAAAAAGAAACATTTTGTCTTCTATAAAACATGTTTTAGAAGTAATGATACAAAAAATTGAATCAAATATACCAAACTGCTTGCTTGATAAAAATCCTATTCACAGAAAAATCTTTTAGCTAGACATTGTAACTCAAATACTAAAAAGCTAATCCCGACCTATTCAAACAAAACGGTTTCAGTCTACGCTTTAAAATAAAAAGAATAAAATGATAAACATTTCATCACCTATCACACAAATTTTAAAATAAAAGTACAAAAACTTGAAATATTGAAGAACTAACCCCCCACTCATACACAATTTAAGAATGATACGACGGATGTGATCCAGTAATAGATCAAATTATAGAGCTTGATGAAATTTATTTTGACACAAACACAAAGAAATTGCTACTGACTTATTCACGAAAAACAATTTCAATCTATGTCTTAAGGTTAAAGAATAAAATGATAATTGAATTGTTACCTATCACATATATCTTAAATGTAAGGTACAAAACACAAAAATACCATAACATTTTTCTCTCCTTTTCAATTTGTAAATAAATAACTAGTATAACCATTACAATTTTTCCAAAGAAACTACTTATATATATTTAAAATTTGACAATGTTACGAAGGATGTGAATGAGTAATAAATCAAATCTTAGGTACAAGTATTTACTAGGATTTTTTATTAGAAAACATTGTTTGTATACTTATTCAATGTATTGATATTTGCTTTTAATTGTTATCTTAAACTTAAATCACATGTATTTATTAGTTATATAGTTTAATTGTTAATTTGTAAACTTAAATTTATTGCACATATGTTATTGTACAACCATACCCGTGTCTATTCTTATTATTATTATTATTAATTTTAGAAAAAATTCAAATAATATTTAAATATTTATTTGGTTGTTAGATTTTTTTATAATATACTTTTTTTTTTTTTGTAATCTGTATTGTATATATTAAGAGCATGTCCATGATTTTTTCTGTACTCATGAAATGAATAAAAATACAATTTATAATTTATGAAATGTAATAAATAAAACATAATTTAGAAAGTATTCTGTCTTCTCTTTATTTCGTTTACATTCATATGATTATTATTATTTAAATTTATATATTGTGCAGCACCTCATCTTTTCAAGATGCCCTGATATGCAATTTTCTTGACTGGGACGTACAATCCTGTAATCAAAAACAAACATACTAATCCATATCCGAATCACAATCCAGAAGCAAAGTAAAAACTGACAAGTTAGGTTAGACACGTGAACCCTCACCAGAGAAGTGAAGCCGGGTGCTCCGGAAGGGTAAGCACATCCTGTTTAACTAGCTACACCCGTCAGGTGTGTAATCAAAATTGTGTGAAAGGAACATGAAACTATAAGACGTCATTATTCATTTTTACGCTACGCTATTTTGCACAATAATTGCGAAATCATTCCTGTATGAAATAATTACAAGTTTAAAATAAATGTCAAATATCTAGAATTGATTTAATTTAAAGAAATTTCGACATATCCACGTACTTAAACATTTGAAATGTGTATTATAATACAATAAGCATAATATAATTTTAGCTTGGTATTAAAATTCCTCACAGGAATTAAATCTAAGCGATCAGTTATTGGATGATGGAAGAAACAGTGCCCTTAAAACACTAACGATAGTCAGCAAGTGACATGTGGATCTTCCTCACACCAAGATGTCCCGAATGGGAATAGAACCTAAGTGGTCAGCTTTTGAATGATGAAAGAAACAACGCCCTTAGAACACTAACGGTAGTCAGCAAATAAACTGTAAATCTTTTTCACACTAGAATGTCCTGAATGCAAATCGTACCTAAGCGGTAATTTTCTTGGATAATGGCTGAAACAGTGCCCGGAAAACACTATTGATAGTTAGCAAGTGAACTGTGAAACTTCCCCAGGTCAAGATGTCCCGAATGGGAATCAAACCTATACGGTTGGATCTTGAACGAAACAGTGCCTTTAGAACACTAACAATGATCAGCAGGTGAACTGTGAAACTTCCTCAAACTAAGATGTCCCTTATGGGAATTGAACCTAAAGAGTCAGGTCTTGGATGATGGAAGAAAAAGTGCCGGAGAACACTGACGGTAGTTAGCAACTGAATTATCACAGATAACACCAACCCTATAATAAAGAACAAGCATACTAATCATGTCCAAATCCAGAAATTTATTGAAAACTTTGAAACTGACAAATTAGATAAACACTCACACTCCCACCAAGGAAATGAGACCGAGTGCTTTGAAAGGGAAAAGACTACCGTTTTAGTTAAAAGTGAGTTTTAACTTTTTTTTCGCCAAGGACTCGGTATTATGAAATGAAATTCACGGTTCTATAAGATTGGAACTTAAAATAACCAGGTCCGTGTCACGGTAGGCTTGACACGGTAAAGAGCCATATTGTATAATGCCATCATTACAATGCACAAGCAAAATTTCTACAGCTTCGCATAACATTGGCAACGTCTCGATATAAGCGAAATACTCTTGACTAGGACATCAAACACCACTACTCAACACAAATCAATTCAATATTGTGATATGAATTCTTGCGTCATTACAAGGTGATATTGAATGTTTGGTTTTATAATATAAATGAAAGAATGTTCATAATAAAATATAAATAATAACATTATTGTGTAAGAACCGATCGGACCTAAGTACAACATTTGTACATTTTATGGACCAAAAGTATAACGTATGATAGCTAACATTATCTAAGTACACATGCACTTTTAATCGGATTACTGATTGTGACGTCATTGGAAAACTTCTATTTGTCCAATGAACATAATGACGTCATTCTTACAAAACAAATATTATCACTTAGTTCAGTGTTTCTTTGTGGTAAAATGTAATTTTTCAAATAAAGTGTTGTTATTTTGAAAAAACTAGTTCGAAATGTTAGATAAAAAAATCATATACATAAACCTTCGTATAAGTTATCAATCTTTTTTCAAAAGCCGCAAGCTCGACTTGTTGTGATACCTACTACTAATAAAGACTTGACCAGCATATTTTTATATCTCCGGATATATCACTGCATTCAAAATTATCATAAATATATTTTGGCTGCCATAATTCCATCCATTCTCATATATGCTTGGGAAACAAACGGGAAGGTGCCTATCCACCCGGAGCACCCGACCTCACTTCCCAAATCCAACTTTATGTCTGTAATTTGTCATTTTTTAAAGTTTTTATTTAGTTAACGGATCATGATTTATGGGTGAGTTGGGATGCTTTTTCTTTTTATCTAACTTTTTTATCAGAGAAGCTTACAAAGATTATGTGTTTTAAACGATCTCCTTACAAAACAAGTGTTTACGATAACAAATCTAAAAATAAATCAACTGTAAGTGTTTCTAATTAATAACGAGGTGATTCAATGCTAAATGTTACAACAGTCCAACAAAAATAACACAACTATTACAGGGGTATGTGATTCACTTAGTTTTTGCATTTACATACATACACAGAAAAATAGAAATTAAAAAAAACATATGTGTCCTACCATTTTATTTTTGACATATGTATTACCATACCGACATGGATATACAGACATGATTATACGGATATACCTTTACCGATATCTCTATACCGACATGGATATACGGATATACCTTAACCGATATGTCTATATCGATATGGATATATAGACATGGCTATACGGATATACCTGTACCGATATGACTATACCGACAGGGATATATAGACATGGCTATACGGATATACCCTAACCGATATGTCTATACCGACACGGATATATAGACATGGCTATACGGGTATACCTGTACCGATATGACCATACCGACATGAATATATAGACATGACTATACCGATATGACTATACCGACAGGGATATATAGACATGACTATACGAATATAATGTACCGAAATGACTATACCGACCGGTATATATAGACATTACTATACGGATAAACAGGTACCGATATGACTATTTATCGACATGGATATATAGACATGGCTATACGGATATACCTTTACCGATATTTCTATATCGACATGGATATATAGACATTGCTATACGGATATGCATGTACCAAAATGACTATATCGACATGACTATACAGACATGGATATATATACATGACTATACGAATATATATCCTACCTCTCACTAGTTTCTGTTGTTTTCATTCGACGATGCCGATCACGTGGTGACCTAATATAATCCATATCGGACCGGGCCTGTTTATTTCTAGTCAGTATGAGAGTTATTTCCCCTGAACAATGTCAATGGCCCCCGCTTTGTAGTAAACACATCAAATTTATCACTTATATTAATGACAAATATGGACACTAGTAAAAATGTTGTGATATTGAAACTAAATATTTGATTTTAAAGGATGAAAGTGCAATTGATTTCTTTGACGTATGATGCTAGTAAGTCAAATTCATTATTATTTTCAATATTTTCTCAGACAGAATGCCAAGCGACGGTATTTCCAACTCAGTCACCAGTCACATGTGGATGTGTAGAAACATTCAAATTGGAATTGTAAATGATTTATTGCTGTGATCGGTTGGATATAATCGTTACACAGTGTTTAGTGACCTAATATGGTGTATAAAGGGTTAATTTGGTTTGTCTAGGGACAGCTTTAGGTTACTTAAACTTTCAGCAGTGTCTCATTCTGAAATACTCTCCGGTCTCCGTATCCGTGAATGTTTGTTAACAGGCATCAACGGTGGTTCTGCAGGGTGATAGGTGGGATATATAATCGATATGACTATACCGACCGGGATATATAGACATGACTATACGAATATCCCTGTACCAATATAACAATGCCGACATGGATATATACACATGACTATACGGATATACCTGTACCGATATAACTATACCGACAGGGATATATAGACATGACTATAGGGATTTGCCTGAAACGACATAACTATACCGACAGGGATATGTAGACATGACTATTCGGATATGCCTGTACCGATATGACAATACCAACATGGCTATACCGACACGGATATATAGACATGACTATATGGATATGCCTGTACCGATATAGCAATGCCGACATGGCTATATTGACAGGGATATATAGACATGACTATACGGATATACCTGTACCGATATGACTATACCGACAGGGATATATAGACATAACTATAGGGATTTGCCTGAAACGACATAACTATACCGACAGGGTGATGTAAACATGACTATTCGGATATGCCTGTACCGATATGACAATACCAACATGGCTATACCGACACGGATATATAGACATGACTTTACGGATATACCTGTACCGATATGACTATACCGACAGGGATATATAGACATAACTATAGGGATTTGCCTGAAACGACATAACTATACCGACAGGGATATGTAGACATGACTATTCGGATATGCCTGTACCGATATGACAATACCAACATGGCTATACCGACACGGATATATAGACATGACTATACGGATATACCTGTACCGATATAGCAATACCGACATGGCTATACCGACTCTGATATATAGACATGATTCTACGGATTTACCTCTACCGATATGACAATACCGACATGGTGATACTTACAATTAAATATTCACGTAAGTATCTTGTTATACAAATATGAGTTTTTTAACATCTTTGAATAGTCCTATAACCCTAAAAGCTTGCTTTAACGAATGATATCAAGTATTTTTTGCTCGACCGGAAATTTATTAGCTATCGCATTCATTTTTTACCAGGGAAATGAGACCGGGGGCTCCAAAATTAATAGGACCGCGTTTTTTTCAAAGTAGGTAGTGACTGTTGTTTAGCTCGCCAAGTCACGGATATGTCGCATAAGAACTTAAAATAAATAGGTCCCTTGTCACGTTAGGCTGAAGCTTGGCTCGACGGAAAACCTAGTTGTATAATGATGTTATAGCAAGGCACAAGCAAAATTTCTGCAGCTTCGCCTATAGCTGGTGACGTCCCGATATAAGTGAAATATTTTTGACAAGGACAGTAAACATTATTACTCAACTCAAATCAACTTGAGCGAAATATTGTGATATGAATCTGTACGTCTCTGCATGGTGATTGTGTAGTATAAATCAAAGAACGTTTCATAAAAACAAATTGACATTATTGTTACGAACCAATAGGACCTAAGTACAAATATTTAGGATATGCTTCATAAAACGTTCGGGTCTGATTTAAGTTCCGATTCATTTCCACTTCAGGTATTATTATTACCCTTAGATAAGTTGGAACTTGACACACACATGCACTCTGAATATGGGTAGGTCATAGATATACTTTTTTAAAAACTAACTCATCTTTTTAAACATTAATCTCTCTCTCTCTCTCTCTCTCTCTCTCTCTCTCTCTCTCTCTCTCTCTCTCTCTCTCTCTCTCTCTAAATCTGTGAATTAATAATAAGGAAGACGATCGAAAGAAGCACTTTCGTTTTGTAATGTATAATTATATAGAATAATGAACTGGGAAAAAACGATTTCTTTCCCTTGTTATAATTGTAATAAATATCAATTTATAATCATTATAGTATTACGACAGTTTACTTCTTAAAGCATAATGAAAATAAATAAAATTTACTATGAACAAAAAATAAACTTCCTGGTTCGATTTCTAAGTAACATACTCGAAACATTACCGAGAGGTCTCAAAGGGGAAAAGAAATTCTCTTTTTCATTTTTATAGCCAGAAAATGGATAAAAGGCTAAATTGAGGTCTTTAAATGGGAAATAATTATAATGATCATTAACATATAACAATGACAGTAAAATTTAAAAATATGTATTATTATATTTACACTAAATAAAACTATCTTGCTTGTTTAGATAGCAAGGTTACATACAATCAAAGTGTAAATATAGATATTACCAAGAGGACTCCGATGAGAAACAACACATTCTTTATCTCAGTTTATCTCAGTAAATAGATAAAATGGCTAAGTTAGGGTACCGAGAGGACTCTGATGGGATACACATTCTGTGTCTCAGTAAATAGATATATTACCGAGAGGACTCCAATGGGAAACACATTCTTTGTCTCAATTAATAGATACAATGGCTATGTTGGGGTCTTTAAATACTGAAATTATTTTAATAACCATCAACATTAAAAATTGACAGTAGAGTTATAAAACTTGTGGCATAAAATGAATATTCAATAAAATAGCTTCCCTTTTAGCAAAGTTACATACATACAAAGTTAGATAGAGATAGTACGAATAGGCCTTAAAATAGAAAAACAAATTCTCTATATTCTCTATTTCATTTTAATTTGTTTTGTGCTCTTGGTACATAATAAATCAACAGAATACTTATTTGGTTTGAACTGACAATAATTATAGATATATACTACACGTTTATATCATAAGTAAATATACTTTTCGTACTCATTGTTTGTATACAGGTAGCAGATAAAACATATAATCGTTAAATTGAGGGGGCCTTTAAATAAGGAAATAATTTTAAAAATTCAACAAAAGCAATTTTTAAAATAAATAAATATGTATTCGCTTATATAAGTTTTTATGGTTCATAAAAGATAAAGAATTATATGTTTTATGTATATATTTTGCTGTTCAGTTAAACAAGTAAAAAAAATAATATTACTTCTGTCATCCTCGAACTTGAAATACAGTTAAATATATTTTTTTAAAAAGAGTTAAAGTACCTCATATTTTCACTATCATATACATATAAGTTTCTCTTAACAAAGTTATATTTAAACAAGTCACATAAAGAGTTTTAAGACAGCATACACATTCGATTACCTGGTTTCTTTCGACTAATAATTCATGTGGAATATTTAAAAGTGGGGATAGGTGTAGCATTTTTATTATTTATGCTATGGAAAAGCTCGTTCACAATACGGAAACTTTAAACAATGAATGACGCTGCTTAAACATAAAATAGATTATCTTAATTGATCAGGACCGGCATTGCTATTTTTTTTAATAAGTAAATTGTTCTTGGATATATCACTATCCTAAATTATACCGGATATATTAACCCCACCCTCCATAGTTCCATGTTATTTTTATTCTTACTCGTGGTAAAGAAACATGTGCTTAAACATAAAGTAGATTATCTAAGTCATTGCTAGGTTTTTGATAAGCAAAATGTTTTTGGATGTATTACCGTATCCAAAATTATCCCGGATCTATAACCCCCCCCCATAGTTCCATGTTATTTTCATTCTTACTCATGGTAGAGAAACAGGAGCTACAGCTACATATCCTCCCAGAGCACCAAATGCAATTTTAAATCTGTTTTTAAAAGTTTCCACTAAATTTACAGATTATGATTTTGTGTATAGATTAGTATACTGTTTTTTTTTAATTGATTTGTTTTTCAAAGAAGCTAATACAGATGATGTGTTTATACGAAACTCATTTCAAAACAAGTGTGTACTTTACCTACCTACCTACCTAGCTAGTCCGTTAGGCCCCGGGCGCATAGGATAAGGACTAGAGTTTTCCATCGGTCTCTGTCTTGTGCAATCTTCTCTACTTCTCCCCAAGTTAAATGATGCTCCTTCAGTTTTTCTCCAGGTGTTTTTGGGTCTGCCTTGCTTCCTTTTGCCTTCGGGTGTCCATCTGAGAGAAACTCTAGTGATATACGATACCAAAACAATAAAATTAACTGTAAATGTTTCTATCTTACAACGAGATGCTTCAATTCTTTATGTTTATGTTTATCAAACAGAAAATAACATAACTATTACAGGCGTATGTGATTTATTTAGTTTTTGTATTAACATACACACAGAAATAGAAATAACAAAAATATATGTGTCCTACCATTTTATTTTTGACAAAAATAATTTGGCAGGGCATCAATTAAAATCAGAAATATTGACGAGGGTATTAATATTGAAAATATACATTTCAAATTGAATAATAATTAAACAAAATCATACCCAGTACATGCATTCATTCTGATTATCATGTGTAAAACTAAAATGATTGCAGGGCGAGAGTTTAAAGTCAATTGCTGAATCAAAATTTGTTTAACATTATCAGAGTTTGTATTTCTTATGCTAGTTTTGATTTGATTTAAATAATCTTAGTTAATTTAAACATTTTATTTATCGATTGATTGATTTTAAATGACTTATTATGGCATTAAACTTTTTTAATGATTTCTCACTCTGAGATAATAACTTTACATGTGATTCCATATGCAACCACATTCAGTCACTTCTTTTGATATTTATACAAAATACATTTCAGATATATCACATGACAATTAGCAGCCACATAATAGTTTTTAAAACAACGTGATAGTATTATTTGGTTCAAAAGCTAACCCAGTGAATACAATTTATTCCATATTTCATAATAACTCTAATTTAAAGATTACAGTTGTTACATAAAAAACAATTGGAAATAACAGGTCCATCAGAAAGTTTTGCGCCCCTTATATACCATTGTAAAACAGCAGTTTTGACGATTTTAGTACTTGATATTTGTTAACTTATATTTGTCGAAGGACTAGTTTTATAAACTACATAGAATGTTTTTCAAATTGCATAATTGATAAAGGGTTTAATTTTTATTTTAGTGATCTGCAAGTGAGAAAACAATAAAAAGCTTTGGGTAAAAATCAAATTGCTTCAAATATGGATAAATGAATAGAAAATATGGAAAAGAGCTATAAAACGTAAGTTTCATGTGATTACCAAAACTTTCAAAGGCAAATATGCACTTTTATTGGTTGGAATTTACTTTGTATTGAAAATACAAAAACATTTAGTAAAAGGGGAAAATTGGATTTTTAGTGAGTGTTTTTACCGATTATGTTTTTTTCATATAACGTATATTTTCAACTGCAAAAAGATATTTTAAAATATCATTTATTGTAAAAAATCATTTTATTTATGTTTTGGAGCATATGCTTTGTTCCCAGTGTTTGAAATCATTCTTGCTAAATGGAAGCAATTTCTGAAATATATAAAGGGAATAACCGTGCCTTTTGCATTTTTTGCATACAATTTACATCAGTTAGATATTGTGTTACTATTAAACAAATCGTTGATAGAGCATGTCAAACTCTGTTTACAGCGAACAAACTCGTACCTAGCTATGAACCGCTTTTATGGGTGGTCCAAATTTTCAGGACAGACCTGTATATATGCTATATACGGCTATATCTACATTCCATGTGAACACAAGCCATGTATTTATGTATTTTTATCATCGATATTACTATTTTTCAGATTCCACAAAAAACGAACAGCAAACCCCAGAACAAAACATTTCATAGAACTCGAGTTTTAAAACGACAAAATGGCCGAACAGAAGGACATAGATATTTTTAAATGCGGCATTTGTTCAAAGACTCTGGATGTTCCAAAAAGGTTAGCATGTCTTCATAATTTCTGTCATTCCTGTTTATGTCAACATATAGAGAAAGCAATAGCGACCCAGATTGTTGATGAACGTCATAACCAGTTCCGGTGCCCGGTATGTAAAGCCGTTATCCAACTTCCAGATAAGGCCACGCCGTCGTTGTATGTTAATAGCCTTTCAACTAATCACTTGCTTCAAGCATTAATCCAGAGGAAGAGAATCAAACCCGGAGGAAATTTGCGCCTGGTGTCTACACAAGGGACAAAAACAACTAGCTGAAGTATGGTGTGACGAATGTAGCGAAGGATTGTGTAAAGAGTGCTCCAAAGTACACAAGAAAAATAAAACTTTGAAATCGCACGAATTAATCCGATTGAAGATGTAGCAAACTTAAACACAAAACTACATTTTGAAATCCATTGTCCAGAACACAAAGGGAAGATTATCGAGAATTTTTGCCATGATCATCAGACAACCTGCTGTTCATCATGTTTTACCGATTACCACAGGAAATGCAAAAACGTGACCACTATCGATAAGGTATCTAAAGATCAGAGCAGAGTACATCAGACCTCATGGAAACAATCCAAGACATACTTGTTATAGCCAATGACTTCCTTGACGAGAGATATCGTAACTGTAGAGAGATAGAAACAGAAAGAAGCGAGGTAATCGAGAAAATACGGTCACTACGGAATGAAATCGTTGTCCACCTGGAGAAATTAGAGAAAGATTTCCAGCAGATGTTTGATGAGAACCATGCCAAAATCAAAAGAGAGATTGAAGAGGAAATAGAAGTTTGCAATAACCATAGAGCGATAGTAACCAATTGTAAGGAACTACTTTCTCTATCAGTTACCCATTCATCAGACGAAAATGTATTTACTGAGAAGCAAATAATTGAAAAGAAGATCAAGGAAGCGATGGAACTGGTAAAGCAACTAACAGCTGGAGCAAAGATGAGACGGTACAAAATTGATCTGGCGCCGGAATTGGTCAATTTTACCAAACGTGTTACCTTCCTTGGAAGTGTCAATAATACCATTGGTACAACGGTACAACTTACTGTTCAGCCATTCCAGAAAGTACCACGTAGTGGTCACAAACCCACCAAACACTACAATGTACAACATATATTAAGCTTCAATCCAGAGAAATTCCCAGCAGTGACAATCCATGGTGCAAAGATACTTAACGATGGGCGAATACTACTAACGAATGCAAAGAGTAAACTTCTACTTATCTTTGATCGTACAGGGAATCTGAAACAAGAAATAAATCTACCAGGTAGACCGCGTGATGTTACAATGATAGGTGATCAAGAAGCTGCTTTGTCGTATAGGTTACCTAATGGTATAGCTGTTATAGATGTAATCACGGGGAATATCATACAAAATAACATCATGAAGAACCCGGATATTGTAGTATGTGGAGTAACATCAGATGGAGAAAAACTTGTTGCTGCTTGTAAAGATACAATACTTGTGATGGACAAAACTGGATCCATAATCAGAGATATTAAAACGCCGAACTCTTCTGCTAAGCGGTACTTATGTTTTGTAGCTGACACAAGAGTGTGCTATTGTAACAGATATCCTCATTCAGTTCATTGTATTGATCTTGATGGTTCAGAAGTCTTTACATACAAACATAAAGATCTGATATGCCCATACGGCATAACATGTGATGATGAAGGTGTGATATACGTGGCTTGTGGTAGGTCAAACAATGTCCACCAAATATCACCCGCTGGGGACCTGATTAAAATTTTACTTACAGAAGAATCCGGGATAGGAGACCCCACTGCAATAGATTGTAACACAAATACAAAAAAGCTTATACTTACTCATTCAGAAAAAACAGTATCAGTTTATTCTTTAAAGTAAAAGAATGAAATGACAAACGTACCGTTACCCATAACGTATACAGTACAACCTGCTATAGAGTCCACCTCTGTATAAAGTTCACCTGTCTATAGCAACCAGTCTGAAGTATCCCCAATAGATTTTAATATATAATGACCCTGTATATAAAGTCCACCTGTCTAATGTGAATAGAGTTCACCCTTTTTAGTCCCAAATGACATCTCAACCTGTCTATAAAGTCCACTACTTCAATCAACTTATTTAAAAATTATTTTTCATATTATAATTTTAGTCCAATGTCATGTAATTTTTTAACCAAATTATTATTTATTCTTAATGCTTGAAGATTAGAAATATATAATTATTATAATTTTTTTATCATTGTATAAGTTTAACAAATTTTTGTTGCAAAGAGTATAGATGAGTTATAATAAGTAAAAATTTGAGGGTAAAAAATCTTAAGTTCTCATAATCATGTCAATAATGACTGAAGCCATTAGAGCAGCAATTAGAAACAGTCTTTGTTATTTAGGGCAGTATGTTTTCTATACCTATTGTTTAAATTAGTGACACCCTGCTCCCTAAGAAAACAAAGTCATTAGTCAGGTGTATACTGACAGATAAACTGCTATCATGTAATCAGATGTACAGCCCATTAAGATAATAATGCACTTTTCAAATATCTTCTATAATTAATAATAAATCATTTTTTAAATATCATAAAAATAATTTGAACAAAATTATACAATAGGGTATTTTAACAGGTATTATATGTATTATTTTCATTTATTTGTATACCAGAGTCAACAATACACGTTTACTCGTTTATAAAGTGACCCTCTATATAAAGTCCACCTGTCTATTAAGTCCACATTTGCTCGGTCCCCTGGGTGGTCTTTATACACATATATCAAAATTATGGTACAAAAATGTACATAACATATCCCCAACTGGGTCTTGATAAATATCCTATTAACAGAATTTTTTTAGCTAGAAATTGTAACTCAAATACTAAAAAGTCAATTCCGACCCATTCAGACAAAACGGTTTCAGTCTTTGAAATAAAAAGAATAAAATGATAAAAATTTCGTCACCTTTAACTCACATTTTAAAGTTATAATACAGAAAATAGTATAAAAAATAGAATTCCCTCATCAAATAAAACTTAACATAAATAAATAGTATATGCATTTCAACTTTACCAAAACAAACTTCTACTGGCACAATCAATTTCACTTGTGAGAAATTAGTTATTTTACATCATTGACTAGTAGTAAATAAGACATTATGTATGGAATTACGTCGGTGTGAAAAAACCAAATTAAAATAATCGTTCGAACGACTCTCTCTCTCTCTCTCTCTCTCTCTCTCTCTCTCTCTCTCTCTCAATCTTAGGTATAATTATTTTTAGAGCTTTTGTTGTTCTTTCGGCGACATTAAATAGCAAAATGAAAAAGTAATTCGTTAGATTCTCCCCATCCATTTGCCCGTTTACATACATGTACAAATGCTGTAACAATTCGCTTATTTCGTTCAAACGATATAGCTGGTTATTATTGTGTTCGATAACATTTTTTGTCCTCTCACTGCACTGAATTTAGGAGATTATTATGGGAAGCATTGTCTGTATACTTTAACAATGTATTGACGGTCATACTGAAGCTGTATATATCAATTATATCTTTCAATTGTTTAATTTTATACATAAGTTTGTTGTAAATATTTTTATTGAACAATTTTATCCGTGTCTATTATTATTATTATTATTATTATTATTATTATTATCAAAAACAAACATACTATTAATTTATTATTATTATAATTATTCATTTATTATTTATTTTAGAAAAATGTCAAATATTATTTATTTATATTTATTTGTTTGTTTATTTATTTAATCAATTTATTTTTTTATTTATTTATTTTTTTTTTTATTTTTTTTTATATTTAGATGTACTGATTTATGTTTTATTTATATTTACTTTATTTTACTTTTATTATTTTTGCCATATTATTTAAGGTAATTTGCATTTTATATATCTACATATGTCTAAGATTTTGTCTGTACTTATGAAATAAATAAAAAGAAAATTTATAATTTATAAATAGCATTGAATAAAGCATATAATTTTGGAAAAAATACCGTCTTCTTTTGATTTAATTTACATTGGTGTTATCGTTATTTTTAAAATGTATATCTTGTCAGTTCAGCACCTAATCTAAATATACCTTGTGACGTTCTGATATTCCATATTCTTGATTGAGACGTACATTCCTTTTTATTAATTCATTTTTACGCTACGCTATTTTGAACACTTATTGCGAAAGTATTGAAAGATCATTCCTAAAATTATTTTAAATTTCCCTTTGAACACGTCAGTATTTGTTATTATAGAAAATTTCTATTGATTAAATATCGAACTTTTGATATTTTCTTTTAATTTTAATTGTAATACTTTGGAATAGTTAGAAAATTGAAATGTTGAAGCATGTGTTGTGTACATATCCAAGTAAAGAATTTTGCAATCGAGGCGTCATCTCCTGGCAATTTGAGAAATCCAAAGTGCTTGCAAATACATCCCGATAGTCTGCACGCAAATTGAAGAACGGTATAACAAGGCGGCAAGTTCTAGAAAAGTTTGCAGGCAAATTGACAACCTCTCACACTAGGAATTAGTCTCACCAACAGAGTTAAAGACATTATGATTCATATGGCAGTGGTATAAAAATGTCGCGATTCAATGCATTTGTAACGTAAACGTTTGCAAAACGTCCACTTGCAAACGTTAAAAGGCATTTATCACGTGGTACGCTGACAACGTCTTTTTTAAATAAACAAAGTGTTTAGTAACGGCTGGTGTTACCAAAAACACAACGGAATTATGCACACAAAGAAATCTGACCTGTCCGTTTGACCTTTCTTTTCAATATTTTTATAGAAAAGTACATTTATGTAACGGGAATACAGGTGTCTATTTCGTCTAATTGGTTGAAAACAATAATTGTTTATGTTTGATTTCCGAGTTCTAACATTACGCATGGGTGAGGGCTATCGTATTTGAATATTCCCAATGAAATGTCGAACAGGCAGTTCATAGTTGTTTGCCTACAAATAAAGTGAAAAAAAACAGTGAATAAGGAAATATTCATTATAACTTTGATTTCAACGGTCATCGAAATCATTGCTTATTTATTTATTTATTTATTTATTTATTTATTTATTTATTTATTTATTTATTTGTTTGTTTGTTTGTTTGTTTGTTTGTTTGTTTATTTATTTATTTGTTTATTTATTGATTTATTTATTTAAATTCTATTGCATTTATAGCTCGTCAAGTTTGACCCTGCCGCTTGATCTTTTATTTAAATATTTATTAGGAATGATCGATTATGAAGGTATACTTGATTAAAAATAAGACGTGAGCTTTTGAATTCTTTTTTTTCAAATGTACGTAAATACTAAGTCTTATTTTAAAATTTACGGTATATTTGTAAAATGAATTGAGAAAAATATATAAAAATACGTGGATCAATAACGTTTAAATAAGAAACAAAACGAGTCATGGGTTTATTTTTTGCAACCACGTTCAAAGTCAATATCCAGGGTGGCCGAGCATGTAAGTGTGTTGTCTACATAATTGTTAAGCTTGCTACTGGGTCAAGGTTCGAATCTTGCTGAATCTGTTCTTTTGCTTCCCATTTTTTTAATTGTACTTGATTTTCTTGTGTCTCTTTCACACATGAAAAATCCGTGCATCATTCTCTCTTTTTTTCGATTTAGTATAAAATTTTAATGATTAGAAACATGTCCGACAGAATACGCAATTTAAAATGATGCTAGAAACATCATTTGTGATACTGCTAGTTTTTGTAAAGAGAAGTGCATAAATCTTAAGAACAAATATAATAATATATTCAAATAAGTCGAACCCCAAAAAATGTTTAAAATACAAAGTGCATATAAAAAGTGAACAGTAGAAGTATTGTAAAATACGGCGCTAGCGTGTGCTCCGAACCCTTACGTTCGGAATAGACATTTTGAGACAATATACCTTAACGTGGTATATACTTTTTATACGATTATTTAATACATCTGTCTGATGTCGTTGGCGACATTTGTATAGATATTCTTATATCTATAATCGATCGTTCCTGATAAAGATTCAAATTAAAGGTCAAGCGGCAGGGTCAAACCTATCCACATAGTTGTCAGTATCGATGTGTCTAACGGTTATACAATGTATACGCAACAAAACTTACCTGAACGAACCTGTCAATGCTCGGTAATTTCCGACACCGGAACGATATGCTATTGATGACGTTCATGGTGTTATGATGCTAAGGAAAGACACCTTACCTTTATGTGACAGCGGGTTATCGGTTGGTCAGAGTCTAAAGACTATCTTCAATGATAATGGAGACAAGTTTCAATCCGTGTTTGAGGTCTACGTAGAAACTCTACGGTAGCTCAGTTGCTTGCTTCCTATATGGAATATCATTGGTTTGAATCCGAAGCTAGTCATTTCGTACCATAACCATTTCGTACCATGACCATTTCGTACCCAAATTTACCAGTTCGTACCCAAGTCTGTCCATTTCGTACAATGCCATGCGACCATTTCGTACCTAAATTTTCCATTTTACTATGGTACGAAATGACTAGCAAATTTTTATTAAAATATTGCATTCAAAATCTGCACATGAAATATACCATTTCGTACCATATATTTAAAATATAATGACATTATTTGTTGATTATATTTAAAAAAGAGGTTTTTTATCAATAAGTGTTACTTATTAATATTAATTAGCCTGATATGAAGAACAGGAAAAAATAAAAATGATAAGATTCGAATACGAAATTTATTGTAGGAATTGGTAACACTTCACTACCATATGGTATGAAATGGTAGCTTTGTAGTTGTAATGCATGGTAAAATAGTTTGAGTGTATCATACGAAATGGTTTGAATCCTGGTGGACGTCTGAATAAACCTTGAAAATAGGCAGTGATTGTTCTTTCGCCATGCGCTCTGCATTTAGAAATGGAAGTCGTGTGGTATCCTTCGGAAAAAGCCTTAACACCGATGTCTCGTGCAAAACATGCGTGGCACACTAAAGCACTCTCCCTCCATATTGTCTTGCCCGAGCTTTAAAGGTAAAATTTTTCCACTTTACCTGCAGTTATGTGGTGACTTCTCGATGAAAGTGAAATATTCTTCCCTGGGACATAAAAACATTCATTCAACCAATCATCCTGTATAATAGACAGCTGCAATGTGCAGTTCTGACCAGAGACAGATAAATGTATATAATTATTTAGCAACAGTGCCCTGCGAAAACAAACCTTTACAAGGTTTCTTAAATTCACGCAAGAATAGAGTTCAAAAGCCATCAGTAATACGATACAATTAACAGCAAAAGAATGTAAAATAATCCAATTTGATATTTTTGTGCTACTTAATTAGAATCATCAACGAATCTTTACAGACAGGAGAAAAACTATTGGCAGGTGAAGTGTATAGGTCACCATTTTTAAAATAGAACAGCGTACTATTGGTAGGTAAGTGTAAAATCACCTACTTTTAAATAGAACAGCCTACTATTGTCAGGTGAAGTGTATAGGTCACCATCTTTAAGATAGAACAGCCTACTATTGACAGTTGAAGTGTATTGGGCACCTTCTTTTAAATGTCACCACCTACTACAGACAGGTGAAGCGTATACAACACCTTCTAAAAATAGCACCACCTACTATAGACAGGTGAAATGTACAGGTCACTCTCTAAAAATGTCACCACCTACTACAGACAGGTGAAGTGTATATGTCACCTTCTTTAAAATAGCACCACTTACTATTGACAATTGAAGTGTATTTGACACCTTCTTAAAATATCACCACCACCTACTACAGACAGGTAAAGTGTATAGGTCACCTTCTTTAAAATAGAACAGCCTACTATTGACATGTAAGTGTATATGTCACCTTCTTTAAAACAGAACAGCCTACTATTGACAAGTGAAGTGTATATGTCACCTTCTTTGAAATAGAACAGCCTATTATTGACAGGTGAAGTGTATAATTATGTCACCTTCTTTAAAATAAAACAGCCTACTATTGACATGTAAGTGTATATGTCACCTTCTTTAAAATAGAACAGCCTACTATTGACAAGTGAAGTGTATATGTCACCTTCTTTGAAATAGAACAGCCTATTATTGACAGGTGAAGTGTATAATTATGTCACCTTCTTTAAAATAAAACAGCCTACTATTGACATGTAAGTGTATATGTCACCTTCTTTAAAATAGAACAGCCTACTTTTGACAAGTGAAGTGTATATGTCACCTTCTTTGAAATAGAACAGACTACTATTGACAGGAGAAGTGTATAGGTCACCTTCTTTAAAATGACACCGCCAACTATAGATAGGAAGTGTATAGCACACTTTCTTAAAATAGCACCACCTACTACGGACAGGTGAAGTGTATAGGATACCTTATGACTTGGTTGGGTAGATTAACATAGAACAATCTACAGGTGAATATTAATACCTAAGAAATTCCAACAACTACATTTTTGTATTATCGATGCTCTGCACATCGCCTTTCAGTAGAAACCGGCGTTGGACATTTGGGCGAAAGTATATTCAGGACAAAGTAGCGAGAAAAATCGGACGTTTGAGCGACAAAATATTGAACCCTGATTGGAGCGTCAGAATTTTAACCCATTTGAGCGAAATTTAAAATGTATTGTAGACATTTGAGCGACATTTTTTCTTATATTCCATTAGACATAGTGAAGTCTGTTGCCACACCATGCTCACCGCAGAAAAATGGAAGAAAATTTTGGATCAAGCAGGATCAAGTTTTTGAAAAGCACCGAATTAAAATTTATAAATCCATTAAAAGTCTATCACTGTATTTCATAAAACTAAAAAATTGGTAATTTTACAAGAAAAAGCTTAAAGTAACAGAGTAGTATGCTTTGGAAAGTGCCAAACATTAATTCTAAATCTGTAGCGGTACCAATCATATAAATACCCTTTCGACCTGTTAGTATACATGTGGGTAGATTAACCTGTCGCTCAAATGTCGATCGTAAAATGCAGGTAATATTTAAAATCTGTCACTCAAAAGTCCACTAAAGTCGTCGCTCAAATGTCCTGCTCCACTAGGAGTTTTTTAATTTTGGATCAAATGTCACAACACATCACGTGATCGGAGGTTGTGTACCAAATGTACTTCACACGAATTTGATTTCGTACTTGTATGTCCGTTCTACTTATTTCTAAGATCAGTCTATATAAATCTCATTTCGTACTTGTATGTCCGTTCTACTCATTTCTAAAATCAGCCTATATAAATCTCATTTCGTACTTGTTTGTCCGTTCTACTTATTTCTAAGATCAGCCTATATAAATCTCATTTCGTACTTGTATGTCCGTTCTACTCATTTCTAAGATCAGCCTATATAAATCTCATTTCGTACTTGTATGTCTGTTCTACTCATATCTAAGATCAGCCTATATAAATCTCATTTCGTACTTGTATGTCCGTTCTACTCATTTCTAAGATCAGCCTATATAAATCTCATTTCGTACTTGTATGTCCGTTCTACTCATATCTAAGATCAGCCTATATAAATCTCATTTCGTACTTGTATGTCCGTTCTACTTATTTCTAAGATCAGCCTATATAAATCTCATTTCGTACTTGTATGTCCGTTCTACTTATTTCTAAGATCAGCCTATATAAATCTCATTCCGTACTTCTATGTCCGTTCTACTCATTTTTAAGATCAGCCTATATAAATCTCATTTCGTACTTGTATGTCCGTTCTACTTATTTCTAAGACCAGCCTATATAAATCTCATTTCGTACTTGTATGTCCGTTCCACTCATATCTAAGATCAGCCTATGTAAATCTCATTTCGTACTTGTATGTCCGTTCTACTTATTTCTAAGATCAGCCTATATAAATCTCATTTCGTACTTGTATGTCCGTTCTACTTATTTCTAAGATCAGCCTATATAAATCTCATTTCGTACTTGTATGTCCGTTTTTCTCATTTCTAAGATCAGCCTATATAAATCTCATTTCGTACTTGTATGTCCGTTCTACTCATATCTAAGATCAGCCTATATAAATCTCATTTCGTACTTGTATGTCCGTTCTACTTATTTCTAAGATCAGCCTATATAAATCTCATTTCGTACTTGTATGTCCGTTCTACTTATTTCTAAGATCAGCCTATATAAATCTCATTTCGTACTTGTATGTCCGTTCTACTCATTTCTAAGATCAGCCTAATATATAAATCTCATTTCGTACTTGTATGTCTGTTCTTCTCATATCTAAGATCAGCCTATATAAATCTCATTTCGTACTTGTATGTCCGTTCTACTTATTTCTAAGATCAGCCTATATAAATCTCATTTCGTACTTCTATGTCCGTTCTACTCATTTTTAAGATCAGCCTATATAAATCTCATTTCGTACTTGTATGTCCGTTCTACTTATTTCTAAGATCAGCCTATATAAATCTCATTTCGTACTTGTATGTCCGTTTTACTCATTTCTAAGATCAGCCTAATATATAAATCTCATTTCGTACTTGTATGTCTGTTCTACTCATATCTAAGATCAGCCTATATAAATCTCATTTCGTACTTGTATGTCCGTTCTACTTATTTCTAAGATCAGCCTATATAAATCTCATTTCGTACTTCTATGTCCGTTCTACTCATTTTTAAGATCAGCCTATATAAATCTCATTTCGTACTTGTATGTCCGTTCTGCTTATGTCTAAGATCAGCCTATATAAATCTCATTTCGTACTTGTATGTCCGTTCTACTCATATCTAAGATCAGCCTATATAAATCTCATTTCGTACCTGTATGTCCGTTCTACTCATTTCTAAGATCAGCCTATATAAATCTCATTTCGTACTTGTATGTCCGTTCTACTCAGATCTAAGATCAGCCTATATAAATCTCATTTCGTACTTGTATGTCCGTTCTACTCAGATCTCAGATTAGTCTATATAAATCTCATTTTGTACTTGTATGTCCGTTCTACTTATTTCTAAGATCAGCCTATATAAATCTCATTTCGTACTTGTATGTCCGTTCTACTCATTTCTAAGATCAGCCTATATAAATCTCATTTCGTACTTGTATGTCCGTTCTACTCATATCTAAGATCAGCCTATATAAATCTCATTTCGTACTTGTATGTCCGTTCTACTCATTAATATATAAATCTCATTTCGTACTTGTATGTCTGTTCTACTCATATCTAAGATCAGCCTATATAAATCTCATTTCGTACTTGTATGTCCGTTCTACTCATTTCTAAGATCAGCCTATATAAATCTCATTTCGTACTGGTATGTCCGTTCTACTCATTTCTAAGATCAGCCTATATAAATCTCATTTCGTACTTGTATGTCCGTTCTACTCATTTCTAAGATCAGCCTATATAAATCTCATTTCGTACTTGTATGTCCGTTCTACTCATTTCTAAGATCAGCCTATATAAATCTCATTTTGTACTTGTATGTCCGTTCTACTCAGATCTAAGATCAGCCTATATAAATCTCATTTCGTACTTGTATGTCCGTTCTACTCAGAATATAAAAAGTTATTTTTGGTCTAGACCTTCTAGTTATAAATGAGTACAGTTATTAAGTGTACAGAATATTAAGTCATTGCGTATTCTAGGTTTATATCTAGCCAGGGGCGTAGCTGGGGTGTTTATGATGTGGACGCCTAAAGAGGGCAGGGGTTTGGGGCCGCCCTGATGCGAATTTTCGGCCCTCCAGGGCGCTATTTTTCGGAATTTTTCTTATAATTTTATGCTATGCTGTGGTAGTTTTTGTCGTTCTTTTGAGGACTGGTTCATTCTTAAACCTGAAGACGAGGTACAAGGGGATCTGATGTTGTATGGCATAAGCACTACGAAAACAACACACTCAATAATTGAGAAAATCGAAGTTAAAATGGGAGTCCAATTAATATAGTGGTGAGGTTAAACGGAGGAGAGGAAATATATTTGTAAATATATTGCGTTAATACATAATGAAACGTGACGAATGGCTACCATGGTCCATGTTACATCTACATTTACTTTTATATCTCATAACTTCATTGAAATAAATACATTCGTGACAGTCACGCCGACGGACAGACGAACTGGAAAAAAATGAAATAAAGATCTACATTTTTATTATGTGCAATATGTTAATATACCTTATTGGGAATTGATATTTATGGGCCGTTTCCCATGTTTCTGTGAGAAGCTGGAGTTTTGTATTGGTGCATCTCATCATCATTAAAAGCGAAAAGATCTGGATACTTTGGCCCAGTTTTATGGACATTTGAAGTTTATGATGTTGGTTTACTTATACCCTCAGGTTTATCTTGTGTATCTGGATTCTGCTGTTGAGCTGCTGGACTAACTGCGCTCGATTTATCGGCTTTTGAAGCCGAGAACAAATCAGATAGTTTCAATTGTTTTGCCATGCCGGCAAAGTCAAGACAACACCGGAACCGCACCTCAGAGGCTATCGAAGTCAGGTATAAACCGAATTCGTATATAACATTTCCGATGAAGACCAACGGTTTGGTATAAGAAATATATTATACTCTCTCTCTCGTTTTTTTTTTTTGTTTGCGAAAACGATGTGGACGTTTTTGCGTACAA
This sequence comes from Anadara kagoshimensis, assembly GCA_021292105.1. Taxonomy (NCBI): domain Eukaryota; kingdom Metazoa; phylum Mollusca; class Bivalvia; order Arcoida; family Arcidae; genus Anadara; species Anadara kagoshimensis. The sequence continues at coordinate 25,530,332 of CM037868.1, forward strand.
ACGTACGCCTGGCTACGCCCCTGCTAGCCACAGCAACTAATAGGAGATGTTAATATTTTTTCATATTGACATGTCCATCCACCGCCGTATTACATTATATTATATAAAACAAAAATTGCTAAAGCAATTGTACAGAAATTGTTATTGTAACAACATAGCAGAGAACAATATTTAGTTATTAGATAAATCCATTCTTCTTTTCCATGATAACTGGAGGTAGCGACAAAGTTTCCTGAGTAAAAGTTCAGAATTGGCACTTAACAGTTTCAGTAATTTTTGACGTGTGGGCCAAACACAATAGTACTTTGGTGGGCACTGTAGTCTAATGTCTATAAATGTTGGACATACCAGAAGGAAATGGTAGTCGTCTTCAATGGTGTTCATATTACATGAACGACAAAAACGTAATGACCTGTATGTCTACAGCATCGTATCTGCCGGTTTCTACACGGAGTTTTAAAGTTCCACTTCTTAATTTAGTCAGTAAACTAACGTTGAAATTAAAATGTAAATAACGTTCGAGACAAAAGTCCTTCTTATATAAAACATAAGTACTGTTTTTTTCACTTGCCAGGTTTGGAAAAATTGGTCATTAATACGCAATTTAATAGTGCCATATGAAATATTCAAAGTTTCTTGTTGAATCCAAAATCATGAACAAGTGATACCCAGTTAACATATCAACATAAAGCGATTTATATACATCATAGACAACTGGTGGTTATTGTACAACAATTTTTAACCAATACTTAATTATTTTATGCTTACGAATTATATACATTGAAAAATTACCTAAGTTCACCGTATAAAAAAACACATGAAACACTTTTCCCAACTTTCAATATAAACCTACAAAACCTATTATGTATTATTTCCACATCCTTTGCTCGATGAAACCCCCAAATTTCGGAACCATAATTTAAAACTGAACTGACTATACTGTTGAATAAATAACACTGTTGTTTACTATTTATATATACATCTTTAAATATATTTAAAAGCGCCGATAGTGCTCTCGAGACCTGCTGCGAGATCCTTTTCTGTGTATTGTTGAATTGGCGTTGAAATTCAAAAGTACCCCTAAGTAAACATAATTGTTATCTTTTTCAATTTCACGATCTCCAAAGTAGAATTTATCATTAACTTGCTGTCATCCATTTCGGAACACTACAGCTTTAGTTTTGCTCGTATTAACGGTCATATTCCATCGTTGGCAGTAGTGTGTGCAAGTTTATCGAACCATCGCGATCGGAGATTTACCAAATAACACAGTGTCATCTGCGAATAGGATAAGATAAAGTAGATAGTTGTTCACATTGAATAAATCCTTATCCTCGTCCAAACCTTGAACAGGAATATCTAGGATAATGTCATTTATAAATATTAGGATGAGTAATAAATGGTGATAGCGGTTCAGTAATAGTTACTAACCGAGTCAGAGGGGTTCATCAATTTGAAACACCTGGGCACGTGCGTTTAGTGATCCCGAACCGCGAAGCGGTGAGGGATTACGAGCACGTGCCCAGGTGTTTCAAATTGATGGACCCCGACGACGAGGTTCGTAACTGACTTACACGATGACAATAATACAGTTCAAAATAATGTGTACAAACGATTAAAAAATGAAATCAATTGTTTAAAATATACTAGAGTATAACTATAAAATTAATTTCATATTGTATAACAAATAAATAAATGAATAAATCAAGACTTTGCCAGGTAAATTAAAGAAAATTCATTCATTAAAAAAATACTATAGCCAGTAACCATTTATACAGCAGTTTTAAAATATTGCAATTGATTATTTTATTAAAAATACACGATCAAAATCTATTACCGTTTTCGAAAAAGAGAATCATGAAGGCAGAAAATTATCAAGCAAATACTAAATATATGTCTCCCATTTAACACCTGTCAGTCGTAAGTCCTCCTCTGGCCCAATGGATAGCAAGCCTGCTTGGCAATGAAGAGGTTGTGAGTTCGAATCCCGGCTGAAGGTTCTCTTTTTCTCTTTTTAAATTTTAGAAATAATGCAATGTCATTTCACGCATGAGCGAAAGTTGAAAAACAAACGCGCGGAGTTTTCTAATTCCATACACACTGTTCAAGATGTCTGACTACAATTCAGACGAAATATTGAGTCAAACTTTAGATTTCAAAATGATCAGGTTTTATTACCCAAAATACATATAAAACCATAGAAGACTGTTACGAAGAACAGACATTTTCAAAATTTTACAAAAAGCCGTAGATGTACGCCCAATGCTTGATGACGGCGGTCCATCTCAAATAAATGCTTTCACTTATGGAAATGGAATAGGTACGTATAAGTTTGAATTTGTAAAAGAGTATTTAATATATGTCCTCAATTTTACGTTGTAGGCTAGCATTATACTTGGCTAAAATAATCCCCGTCAACATTTGTTTAATACATCGAGCACGAACATACCGATCCGTGATAAAATTATAATCCCAAAAGCAAAATTTTTGTTATGAGAATTGGACTCAATAAATTTTTAATGTCATAATTTTTGTATTTGTTGTTTCATTTTGGATATCTCGATTGTCTATTGTTTACTAGCACGTGCCCAGGTGTTTCAAGTTGAACTACCCGGTGGTTCAACTTGAAACACCTGGGCACGTGCTAGTAAACAATAGACAATCGAGTATTCAAGTTGGCTACCGACCCGAGGAAAACAAAAGAGTTATCGTGTAACCCTGCTTAACACCGAGGTAATTGCCAAATGCCATAGATAGTTCGTCGCCAGTTCTTACTCGCAGACGTACAGAAGAGTAAACTGATTTAATAACACTGACAAATTTACTGTTCACACCCAAACTCAACAATTTATACCACAATAACCGTCTTTTAAATCGATCAAATGTTTTACGAAAGTCCACAAAAGCACAATAAAGTTTCCACTTTTGTTGTAATGTATGCACGATAAGATCATGAAGTACAAATACTGCGTCTATAGTTGAATTTCTAGGCCTGAATCCAAATTAATTATGTATAAATATATTCTCGGCCTCTGCCCAGGTACTCAACCCCTGTGTAAGGACGGTAGTGTAGAGTTTTGATAACACGCTGACTAAAATAATACGTCGGTAGTTATTTAGATCGCTGAGATCTCCCGCTTTCGGGACGACTGCGGTAGCTCAGTTGGTAGAGTGCTCGCTCCGTAAGTGGGAGGTCGTGGGTTCGATCCCCGGCCGGGTCTGACCCAAGACTTGAAAGTGGGTAGTGACTGTTCCTTCGCCAAGCACTCGGCATTACGGAATGAAAGTCGCGGTTCTTTCGGATGGGAACTTAAAATAAACGAGGTCCCGTGTCACGGTGGGCTTGGCACGCTAAAGAACCCTGGCTGTATAATGCCATCAGCGCGATGCACAGGCAAAATATCTGCACCTTTGCCTATAGCTGGCGACGTCTCGATATTAGTGAAATATTCTTGACTGGGACGTTAAACACCATTACTTACTCACTTTCCCGCTTTCGGCACAGGGATTACTATACCTTCAGTCCATGAGTTAGGAAAAATCCTTGTTTTAAACATGTACAGTCCAACCTGCTTTAAAGATCATCTCTATATAAGGGCCACCTGTTTTTCAAAGGCCAGTAGAATTGTATCCCAGTTTTTCTTTATTCATATTAAATGAACCTGTATATAAAGGCCACCTGTACATAAAGGCCACTTTTACAGGTTCCCTTGGGTGGCCTTTATAGACAGGGTTGACTGTAGTTGAATAAGTCTTTTAAAATGGGTGTAAGTAAAAGTTTATTAGTCACAATCATTTCTGCGGTAACAGAATCGACCCCTGCACTTTTGTCCGACTTCAACAAACTTATCGCTATTTGCACTTCGTCCGTAGAGATTTCTTTATCTAAATACATGTACTCAGTATAAATGTTAGGTATCCATGAGTTATCTATAAGAATCATTATCTCATCAATATTTGAGAGGGATCCTCCCCCTAGAATGTTTTCAAAGTGTTTGAAAATCGCGTCGCTGTTAGCTTCGCATCGAGTTCTACGGTTGTTTCTAATTAAGGACCAGAACTTTTTTGATTAGTTTTAACAATGACACAAAGTTCGACTCCTTTTATACGCTTATATAACGATTGAGCTCGTCGTTTAACTTTATTGTAATTACAGTCAAACCTGTCTATAAAGGCCACCCAAGGGATCCGGCAAAAGTGGCCTTTATGGTCAGGTGGCCTTTATATACAGGTTCGAATAATATGAATAAAGAACAATTGGGATACAATTCTACCTGCCTTTATAAGCAGGTGGCTCTTATATAGAGGTGGCTTTTAAGGCAGGTTGAACTGTATTATATATATATATATACAACGGATAAGTAATTCAACAAATTACCTATTATACCAGTTTTAATTTTACAGCACTAGACGGCCGTTTCGGAATACAATTTCTCATCAGTAGTGCTTAGACTAAAATTATAAAATCAAAATTGTTATCAAGATGTTGAACTCCTTGGTGTTACAAATAATTCTCGATTAGCGTCAGATGGGTGACGGCGATATAAATTCCTTATCGTGTTAAATTGTTTACGTTTACGGTCACATTCTCTGATGAACCACTCATTATTCCCTTTTTTGACTTCAGGATCAACAGCGACGAATATAGATCTACCGAATACTTCCAAGGCACAGTTTACCAGAACGTCAGATAACCTACTAACGATATTATTAACATCACAATCATTTCTCAGATTTTCAACTGTAAATACGGAATATGTTGTAGTCGCTCATTTACTAAAATACTATATTGGCCAGCTTTTGCGTGGTCCCATTTAATGCGATTGTGGACTTTTGGGGTCGTAGTTTCGTGTGAAAACGAAGAACATAAATCGAACGAAACAGGACAATAATCAGAGAACTCATTAGGTGACAGAACACTAGAGTCGCTAATACTATTATAGTTATCCGGTGAAACCAGAAGATAATCAACAACACTTTGTCTACCCGATTTACAAAATGTAACACTAGAACTTGATTCACCACCAAGACGCCCATTGGCTATCGTTAAACAAGTATCATAACACAAATTAGTAATTTATTTCCAAATGCATTAACGATTTCATGAAGATGAAAAAAAAATTTTAAGCCTATGGCAAACATGTTCCAATTTTGTCCAAAAATATAGAAGGATTGCCGAAATTTACTAGATTTATACGGAAGCGTATTAGGGCCACGACATATCAAAATTTAAAAAAATATTGTCGTGGCCCTAATACACTTCCGTAAGATTTAAGTATAAGTCAAGGTCAAGGAAAATCTTAAAAAATAATTGTGTAACCGGAGTCTGCTTCCCAGTGAAAAACCTAAAGATATACAAAATTCACTGGAACGACATGTAACCTTTTTTTTAAATTCACATAGATGGCTCTTTATAGAAAGTCCCCGATTCACTGAAGGATGTAAGTTATTTAGGGTGCATCGAGTGTACATTTTGATTAAAAGCCTGTGTGGTTTTATACCCTTTTATTAAACTTTTAAACACATTACCGCCTTTACCAGGCCGATATTTATAACATTACCGCCTCAACGGGTAGATATATGTATCGGGAAATAACTTTAACCTGTCCGCTTGACCTTTAATCGAAATAGTCATTATGAACGAGTGCATTTGCGTATAGGGGTCACGCGTGCTTATTTCGTCAGCAAAATGCGAACACTTATATAATCATACGCCTTGTGTATATTATAATAACTGAGCAATCTAAAACTACCCCTGTTTTGTGTGGATTCTTCCATATGAATATCCATAATGAAAGGTCAAGCGGACAGGTCAGTTCAGTTTGCCTGTATATATGATTCCCGCCTCATCGGTTCGATATACACCAAATTAAATTATTAGAGATTATAGGTAAACAACATTGACCTGTCCGTTTGACCTTTTATTAGAAATATTCATATAGGAGGGTCCATCCAATACATAGGTACCATTAGGATTCGCAGTTAATGCATATACACATTGCCCATAATTAATGTTCTCATCATATAGACGAAATATACACACATGATCTCTATTTCTTAAATTTACTCGTCAATAATAAATAATTTAAGTCAAAGGTCAAGCGGACAGGTCAATGGTGTTTGCCTATACAACTAAATTCACTACCTGTAAAAACGGTCACGGATGGATGCCAGCCCGTCTCACCTTTCTCGCAATGTAAATAAACAGAAATTCGTCTTCAATTATAGAATTAATTCTTCAATATAATGCCTTCGGGGTAGACATCAGAATTGCGTGTATTGTGTTAGACGGGTATTTTTTTCTGTCTCTTGCTTGGATTTTATACAATGTGGTGATGACCCTTTGTTAAGATTGTTATGAAGATGAAAATGATGGATTTTAAATTCATTTATGTGTATTTTGTTTGGAATTTACTGGTGAATTGTCAACAAAAAAGAACAGTTTTGGAAACCATCAACAACAACTTGACTCTAACTACGGTAAGTTTCATTTGATTTCGTAAAAAGCGTCCTTTCGAATAGCCCTTAAAACTGATGGCCCATTTCAAGGCAAACGGGGCACTTTATAGAACCCGCAACTTCATCTTCAGCTTCTGTACTTGATAATATCCGCAAACAGACATAACATAACCCCTTTCTCTCCTTCCTTCCACTCGCAGTCCTGAGCGCACTGCAAACGTCAACATTTCTGCCATTTCACCTATAGCTGGTGACGTCTTGATATGACTGATATATTCTTGACTGGGATGTAAAACCAAATTCAATCAATTAATCATATGTGTAATTAATCATTTCTACTACGGGAATTTCATACAACGGAGCAAGCTGCTTACAAATAAAATGTTGACCCAGGGATATTGTAAGCCTAGGCTTATCAAGGCCCTTAACAAGTTTTTTATGATCGTTATCACAGTATTGTTGATAAGTTTGATGTCTCTGTGGCCAAGATTGCACTGGATATATTTGACGTTCCATGTAGTTTCCATGTTCACTTCACTCGATTTTGATTACACGCGTGGCGGTTGTAGCTAGCTAAACAGAAAGTGTTTACCCTTCTGGAGCACCCGGTCTCACTTCTCTGGTGGAAATTTACGTGTTTCACCTAACTTGTCACTTTCAAAGTTTTACTGAATTAGAATTTGGACATGGATTAGTATTTTTGTTTTTTTATCATTTCGCTTGAAGTCTCTCGATATATGCATATCTTTTTAATTAAAAAAACTTAAATATTTGTTTATATGCTCGCACAATAAATGACATTGTTCCATCTTTAATGTTCGAATGAGTGAGTGGTGTTCCATCTCGGGGTGAAACTCGACGAAAACTCAAGCAAGTATTTCCCTTCTAATTGTCAGTCATCAAGAGTGATGGACATAAACATCGCTGAGAAAAACAGAAAAATTCGGTGAAATTTACAAACGGTCCGGATATACACCGCATAAACATCGCAGAGATAAATGAAGAACGTTGGTGAAATTATGAACAGGCCGGATATACACCGCATAAACATCGCAAAGATAAATAAAAAACGTCGGTGAATTTACAAATGGGCCGAATATACATTGCATAAACATCGCAGAGATGAATAAAAAAAACGTCGGTGAAATTTACAAACAGGCCGAATATACACGCATAAACATCGCAGAGATAAATCAATAAAAGACGTTGAAATTTACGAACGGGTCGGATTTCACCCCATACATCCGCAGAGATGAAGAAAAAAAACGTCGGTGATATTACGAACGGGCCGGATATACACCGCATAAACATCGCAGAGATAAATTTAAACGTCACCTACTCCAGACACCATTCAACAAAAATAAACACTTCAATAAATTGTTCGCCTGTGGGAACTTTTTACATTACTGAGACGGGATTAAAAGGCGTTGGTCCGTGTCCTCATAATTCGAACGAATAAAAATTTATTGGCGTTTACGGGTAAAATGCTTTAAATCTTGTAATTATCTTTTTAAATGAACCATTACAATAATACCTCGTCCGACATTAGGGGCGCGGTGCGTAACCTGCATTAGCTGTTTTCCGTATGGTACAGAACTGTCGAAAATTTAACACTGAGGTAACAAAAGGCGATGACGCGGACGAAATATGGACAGCTAGCAGTCGTAATGCTGAGATACCTGTATAGCTAACAAGGGACGGAAATGAGCTACCCTGAGTTAAATACTAATTTGTTAGCTTAGTACTGCTATTGTTCCAGGGAACTTAGATGGTCGTTTTTTGTCAATTAAGCTTTTATGTTTAATGATATTTGTCACCCTTCAAAGAAATTTCTCGTATTGCGATTGGTTAACCTACCGGGGTACATTATAAGTTATACAGGGCTTTGGCAGGTTACACGTGCACGGCCCCATGTACCCCTTCAAAGACCTGCCGGGGTACATGAACGCACGCGACGTTTAGCAGTAAAAGGGAAGTAACTCGTACATTGCTAACGTCTAGTTACGTACACAAACATGGCGAAAACGTACGCAAGTCACACAAAATACGAAATGGAAGTAAAAAAGATCCAACTGGTAACCCTTTGAAGGGTGACAAAAACGGTATACAGGGCTTTGGCAGGTTACATTGCCCTATGTACACCGTCAAAGACTAATGTACCCTGAGCCGCATAATATCCAATGTTATACATATTGAATCTAAAATATAAAAGTCTAACTAAATGGTTTTGCTATACATACCGAAAATTAGTGTTTTTCAACAACTGTACATATGCCCTCTAGTTATCCGTGCCTCGTATGCAAATTTAGAGCATTTAAGTCCCCATCCAAAAAAACCGTGACTTTTATTTCTTAATGTCGAATGTTATGCGAAAGAACAGTCACTACCCACTTTCAAGTCTTGGGTCAGACCCGGTCGGGTTCGAACCAACGACCTCCCACTTACGGAGCGAACACTCTACCAACTGAGCTACCGCAGTTGTGTACTGTATTTGGGCCACAGTTATATAACAAGCGTATTGCATTGAGTTAATTAAATAATGAGTTTTATAATACATGTTAATAGACAACAGCTGTTTCAAACAATCTCTATTACTAGTTTCTAGGCAAATCACATTGACCTGTCCGCATGACCTTTGATTGAAATATTTATTATAGACCAGCAGATTTAACCATAGGGAATACAGGTGTTTATTTCGTCTGAATAATGGGAAACACTATTTTCAAAGAGTAAAATCGGACATTGTGTGAGTAATGCCACAACTACTACTGTTAAGCCACCTCTTATAAACATTCTCAATGAAAGGTTAAGCGGGCAGGTTAATCTTGTTTCCTATAACGATATTATTTCACGAAAGAGCCGTTATTTACATCAAGTGATTTTGTGGTTGTGTGTGGGTTTGCGTAATAAACTGTATTATTTTTTTCAGAGAGAGAGAGAGAGAGAGAGAGAGAGAGAGAGAGAGAGAGAGATTATTTGTAGAATAGATCATTTTTAGAGTTGCGGTTTTAAGCCATGTAGGATCTTTTTAGAATAACAATTCAGCTTTAATGTTTAATATAAACCGTTAGCAAAAGCAGTGTTTTATTGAAAATATACAACTGCAATATTTATGTGAATAATATTTAGGGGACTATGAGGATTCATTTCAATTATCAGTTTTGATAATTTCCAGTGGCGGATTTAAGGGGGGTTTCAACCCCCCCCCCCCTTTTGAAAAAAAAATTTAAAAAAAGAGAAAGGGAGAGAGAGAGATTGGCTGATTAAAAGTTTCTTGGCCCCATCAGGGCTCTGTCCTAGACCCTTCGTCTCTGGAAACTCGCACCTTCGGCGCTCGCACCTAGCATTGATAAAATTCTAACCCCCCCCCCCCCAATTTAAAAAAAATCCTCGATAATTCTCAACCCCTTTCAAAAAACCTGGATAATTCTAACCCCCCCCCCCCCCCCCCTTTGAAAAAATCCTGGATCCGCCCCTGATTTCTCACATTTCAAATACCCTATTTTAGGACAAAGGACCATTAAAAAGCCAAAATATGGTCTCAATAGGTCTATGTATGGCCAACATGATGCAGGTATCAAAATGGTCATAAACATTCATACGATAGCACAGATAACAAAACAGCTCGGCTACCGAGGGGCTGAGAGGTGGGTAGCTAGGGGCCAAAATGCTGCCGGGAGATATGCATGTATAGCAGCTGTCGAAGATCTGTCGAGGTATAACAAACAAGGAACCAAGAGAAGCTACCAGTCAGCATTAATTTGTTAGCTAAGTGTTAAACATGATTTACCTATGCTTAAAAACAGGTATTCATGATTATCCGTGTCCCAAATGAGCAAGTATTCAATAGGTTTCCACAATTCAAAAACTATTAGTAGCCAAATTTCCAAAATTTTTGAAAATATAGTGCTTTTTAAAGTAATTTTTCACAAATTTGCCAAAATAGGTTACTTTTTGAGAGAATTTCTCAGAAACTAGTAGCCATTCGCTATTTTGGCTACTAGGAATGGAAACCTAGATTCATGATTGTCCCTATCCTAATTGAAACAGATATTCGTGATTGTCCCTGTCCTAAATAAAACAGGTATTCATGATTGTCCCTATGCTAAATAAAACAGGTATTCATGATTGTCCCTATCCTAAATAAAACAGGTATTCATGATTGTCCCTACTCTAAATAAAACAGGTATTCATGATTGTCCCTATCCTAAATAAAACAGGTATTCATGATTGTCCCTACTTTAAACAAAACAGGTATTTATGATTGTCCCTGTCCTAAATAAAACAGGTATTCATGATTGTCCCTATCCTAAATAAAACAGGTATTCATGATTGTCCCTACTCTAAACAAAACAGGTATTCATGATTGTCCCTGTCTTAAATAAAACAGGTATTCATGATTGTCCATGTCCTATATAAAACAGGTATTTATGATTGTCCCTATTCTAAACAAAACAGGTATTCATGATTGTCCCTGTCCTAAATAAAACAGGTATTCATAATTGTCCCTGTCATATATAAAAGAAGGTATTTATGATTGTCCCTGTCCTAAATAAAACAGGTATTCATGATTGTCCCTATCCTAAATAAAACAGGTATTCATGATTGTCACTATCCTAAATAAAACAGGTATTCATGATTGTCCCTATTCTAAACAAAACAGGTATTCATGATTGTCCCTGTCCTAAATAAAACAGATATTCATGATTGTCCATGTCCTAAATAAAACAGGTATTCATAATTGTCCCTGTCCTATATAAAAGAAGGTATTTATGATTGTCCCTGTCCTAAATAAAACAGGTATTCATGATTGTCCCTATCCTAAATAAAACAGGTATTCATGATTGTCCTTATCCTAAATAAAACAGGCATTTATGATTGTCCCTACTCTAAATAAAACAGGTATTCATGATTGTCCTTATCCTAAATAAAACAGGTATTCATGATTGTCCCTACTCTAAACAAAACAGGTATTTATGATTGTCCCTGTCCTAAATAAAACAGGTATTCATGATTGTCCCTATCCTAAATAAAACAGGTATTCATGATTGTCCCTGTCCTATATAAAAGAAGGTATTTATAATTGTCCCTATTCTAAACAAAACAGGTATTCATGATTGTCCCTACTCTAAACAAAACAGGTTTTTATGATTGACCCTGTCCTAAATAAAACAGGTATTCATGATTGTCCCTGTCCTAAATAAAACAGGTATTCATAATTGTCCCTGTCCTATATAAAAGAAGGTATTTATGATTGTCCCTATTCTAAACAAAACAGGTATTCATGATTGTCCATGTCCTAAATAAAACAGGTATTCATGATTGTCCCTATCCTAAATAAAACAGGTATTCATGATTGTCGCTATTCTAAACAAAACAGGTATTCATGATTGTCCCCGTCCTAAATAAAACAGGTATTCATGATTGTCCCTGTCCTAAATAAAACAGGTATTCATGATTGTCCCTATTCTAAACAAAACATGTATTCATGATTGCCCATGTTCTAAATAAAACAGGTATTCATGATTATCCCTATTCTAAACAAAACAGGTATTCATGATTGTCCCTATTCTAAACAAAACAGGTATTCATGATTGTCCCTATTCTAAACAAAACAGGTATTCATAATTGTCCATGTTCTAAATAAAACAGGTATTCATGATTGTCCCTACTCTAAACAAAACAGGTATTTATGATTGTCCCTGTCCTAAATAAAACAGGTATTCATGATTGTCCCTATCCTAAATAAAACAGGTATTCATGATTGTCCCTGTCCTATATAAAAGAAGGTATTTATAATTGTCCCTATTCTAAACAAAACAGGTATTCATGATTGTCCCTACTCTAAACAAAACAGGTTTTTATGATTGACCCTGTCCTAAATAAAACAGGTATTCATGATTGTCCCTGTCCTAAATAAAACAGGTATTCATAATTGTCCCTGTCCTATATAAAAGAAGGTATTTATGATTGTCCCTATTCTAAACAAAACAGGTATTCATGATTGTCCATGTCCTAAATAAAACAGGTATTCATGATTGTCCCTATCCTAAATAAAACAGGTATTCATGATTGTCGCTATTCTAAACAAAACAGGTATTCATGATTGTCCCCGTCCTAAATAAAACAGGTATTCATGATTGTCCCTATTCTAAACAAAACAGGTATTCATGATTGTCCCTATTCTAAACAAAACAGGTATTCATGATTGTCCCTATTCTAAACAAAACATGTATTCATGATTGCCCATGTTCTAAATAAAACAGGTATTCATGATTGTCCCTATTCTAAACAAAACAGGTATTCATGATTGTCCCTATTCTAAACAAAACAGGTATTCATGATTGTCCCTACTCTAAATAAAACAGGTATTCATGATTGTCCCCGTCCTAAATAAAACAGGTATTCATGATTGTCCCTGTCCTAAATAAAACAGGTATTCATGATTGTCCCTATTCTAAACAAAACATGTATTCATGATTGCCCATGTTCTAAATAAAACAGGTATTCATGATTGTCCCTATTCTAAACAAAACAGGTATTCATGATTGTCCCTATCCTATATAAAACAGGTGTTCATGATTGTCCCTGTCCTAAATAAAACAGGTATTCATGATTGTCCCTATCCTAAATAAAACAGGTGTTCATGATTGTCCTTATCCTAAATAAAACAGGTATTTATGATTGTCCCTACTCTAAATAAAACAGGTATTCATGATTGTCCCTATCCTAAATAAAACAGGTATTCATGATTGTCCATGTTCTAAATAAAACAGGTATTCATGATTGACCATGCCCTTTGACTTATATAAAAAACAAGTAGTCATTATTGTCCATGTTCTAACTATAAAATATCAACATACCATTTCGTACCATGTCCATTTCGTACCATGACCATTTCGTACCATAATCTTTGACCATTTCGTACCATACACTCAAGCATTTCCATTTACCATAGAACTACATAACTACCATTTCGTACATATGATAGTTGAAAGTCTCTCTCTCTCTCTCTCTCTCTCTCTCTCGTCTCTCTCTCTCTCTCTTCTCAACGTAGTTCTTGCATTATAGTAAAGTTTTTCAATAAAAACTCAATAAGACGAACATCTTCAAATAAAAAAACACTTGGACTTTGAGAATCTATGTTAAAAAACGATGTTTTTTGCTGAACTAGGGACATCAGATCAAAAACAAAGGCCGTTCACAAAATTTCCAAATGATAAGTGAAGAATCTTATGAATGTTCTTTTTCCTCCTGTTATTCATATCAGGCTAATTAATACATGTATTAATAAGTAACACTTTAAAAAAATCTTATCAATAAAGAACCTTTTTTTTTTAATATAATCACAAAAATGTCATTCATTATTTTATAAATATGTTACGAAATGGTAGTATTTTCCGGTATGTGCAGATTTTGAATGCAATTATTTTAATAAAAAAAAATTGCTAGTCATTTCGTACCATAGAAATGGAAAATTGGGTACGAAATAGTCATGTACGAAATGGTTATGGTACGAAATGGTCATATGGCATGGTACGAAATGGACAGAGTTGGGTACGAAATGCTAAATTTGGGTACGAAATGGGCATGGTACGAAATGACTAGCTTCGTTCTCAATAAGCTGATGTTAATATACTTTTGTTCCACATGTTATTAATTGTATATGTAGTTGTGGGAGACTGATTAATATAAGAATTTAATTCTTGTTTCAGAATCCCAACTTATATTCTGATTCTTAATTTTGTGAAATTATATTCATTTAATAAATATTGTTTAATCTAATAAGCTAATGTGGCGTCGTGGGCGACCACATCAAAGGGAGATAACTTGTGTGTAATTCGACAAGACTAATGTTTATGACTCAGTTCTCCACTTTACATGACCTCACCTATTTACCTGTTTTATGACAGGTGTTAATTAGATATTTCCTACCTGTCCTGTCATTTATACACCTGTCAAGGTTTGTGCCGTAAATGGCCAATAACAGTAGAAAAATCCATTGACGCATGAAACTCTACCACAAAACTATCAACATCGACAACCAAACAAGAACATGAGTATACATATTTATAATAATAATAATAAATTATTATTTATAAAAATGCATAATCTTTTATGAATATATAATAATAAAATGGATAATTATAAACCCCCAAATAACAAAAGGAACTTGTGGCAGATGTTATAATAATAGAATAATAATAATAATAATAATAATAATAATAATAATAATAATTATAATAATAATATTGCGTGCAGAATATGAGAAAATCGAATCTTTAATAATAATATTATTATTATTATTATTGTTGTTGTTGTTGTTGTTGTTGTTGTTGTTGTTGTTGTTGTTATTCAGAATATAAGACAAATCGAATCTTAATAATAATAATAATACGTGTTATGATATTTGCGGCACATGTAAAGAAAAATTGAATTTTTAATAATTATAATACGTGTTATGATATTTGCGGCACATGTAAAGAAAAATTGAATCTTTAATAATAATAATACGTGTTATGATATTTGCGGCACATGTAAAGAAAAATTGAATCTTTAATAATTATAATAATTATAATACGTCAGATATATGTAAAAAAAATAATTTTGATAAAAAAAACTTAAGATGAATGATATAAGTTTCAAGAGATCTTCTACATGACACCTTAAATTCCAAAATATCTTAAAAATCAACAAAAGTATTAAGATTTGAAATTGCCTAATTTAAGTTAAAGAAAATCTTATTTATGAAGCCTGGTCCCAGATTCACATTCATTCCTTAACTAAGATTTTCCGGGCCTAACCTAAATGCAACAAATTTTGGCATTCTTTTTTCGAATATTTTTTTTAATATCAATACAGATGTTTGAAGTTTGACGTGGTCTTCCAAATGACACACTGAATAACTTAAAATCTAAAAATTTAACAGAAGTATTCACATTTCAAATTTGTCAGGAAAATCTTAGTTTAAATGTAAGGAATAGTTGTGAAACTGGGGCCAGGCCCCGGCTTTACAATCAGTCTTTAACTAAGATTTTCCTTACATAATAATAATAATAATTTATTGCAAAAAGCATGACAAAAAACAAATAAATAGCAGAGAACAGTCAGGAGTTAAGAAGTTGAGATCTGAGTAACCAGGCTTTAGATAGATAAATACAGAGTTTTCTTGTGAGAGAGTCAGAGTCTGCTTTAATAGTGTACGAAATTTATGGATATTCGGCCAGACACAGTAGTATTTCGGTAGATATTGATAACGTATGAAACGGAATGTAGGACATATAAGGACGAAGTGATACTCGGTCTCAATACAATTTAACGCACAACATGAACAAATCCTCATTTCCCTTGGAATGTTAGTATAGCGGCCAGATTCAACATTTAATCGCAATGTACCACTGCGTAATTTGGTCAAAAGTGATACATTGAAATCAAATGCTAAATAACCCGCTAAACTAAATTCGTTTTTAAGAGACACATAGTTTGACAATTTTTCAGACGAGCTGACAAGCTGGATCCATTTCTGGTAGTACTGATCGATAATACGAGTTTTCACAATGTCCAGAGAAACACTTGGATATTCTTGATTATACCAAACATCATTAAAACCTAATGAAAATAACATGTCTCGAACATCTGAGACCAGTTCTTTTTACCAAGTAATACATCATTATATAAAATATTATATACATCAAAGACAAACGTAGGTTTCAAAGTTATGATGCGAAACCAATATTTAATTATTTTATGTTTCCGTATAACATTTTGTGGTAGATGTCCAAGTTCACCATACAAATTTTGACAAGCTCTGTTTGGAACTAGGAATACATATTTTGTAAGAACTAAATGCAGATGTCATAAGCTTGATATAATCTTTAAAATGATACCTTATATGCCCTAATATCTGAACAATTTATTAACAAAATTAAATTAAAAAGGTTCTTAATTTGCCAGACTTAAGTTAAGGAACATCTTAAGTTGAGATTGTAAAACCGGGGCTTGACCTGATGATAGTAAGTTTTAACAATACAAAATGCTAATATTAAATAAGTAGTACCATCATATATATATACATCATTATATATATATATATCACATAACCCTCCTGTTTATTGATGGAATAAAACGGTGTAATATTTTTCGTATTACACATGTACCCATGTAATATCACTTGATTGTGACGTAATCAGTTATCACGCTTCTGATTTACGTAGAGGTCGTTCCTGATGACGTCATATGAAACTAAAACGTGTCAGTCTGTTGTTTATTTTTAGACTTTTGAAGACTTTCCGATTCTTTGAAAAATAATTTTGATGCATTCAGAAAAATATTATGATTTAAACTTACATACTGATTTTGTCGTTTTTCTAGGTGATTAATTTACTTAAAATTACTATAACTAAATAGAACTATATTCTTACTTGCGCAGTTAATTTGGAGGTGATTTGTCTAACCTAGATAGAAATCAGCGGTTTCTATATGGTATCAAATAATATGTACATGTTATTGTCCCGGTGTATTGAGTTATGTGATATATAGAATCTTAGACTCGTGAGGGTTTAATATGAAATTTATTAAACTCGTTTAATAAATTTCATATTAAACCCCCACTCGTCTAAGATCCTCTATATATCAGTAAAACATATAAAAACACCATATTAAAATGTTTTTAAAAGCATTGAACGAGACTGATGGTTGATGATTTTTACTGATTTTTACGATGGCTGATATCACCCATGGAACTCTACCGTAACTTTAATTTACTGTAACGCGTCATCGATGTACACATGCATTTTGAAGTCTACAGTTAAATTTTACTGTAGACTGTCAAAATGCATGTGTACATCGATGACGCTACAGTTAAATTTTACTGTAGACTGTCATAATGCATGTTCACATCGATGACGCGACAGTTAAATTTTACTGTTGACTGTCATAATGCATGTGTACTTCAATGACGCTACAGTTAAATTTTACTGTAGACTGTCCTAATGCATGTGTACATCGATGACGCTACAGTTAAATTTTACTGTAGACTGTCAAAATGCATGTGTACATCGATGACGCCCTACAGTTAAATTTTACTGTAGACTGTCAAAATGCATGTGTACATCGATGACGCGCTACAGTTAAATTTTACTGTAGCCTGTCATAATGCATGTGTGCTTCAATGACGCTACAGTTAAATTTTACTGTAGACTGTCATAATGCATGTGTACTTCAATGACGCTACAGTTAAATTTTACTGTAGACTGTCCTAATGCATGTGTACATCGATGACGCTAAAGTTAAATTTTACTGTAGACTGTCCTAATGCATGTGTACATCGATGACGCGACAGTTAAATTTTACTGTAGACTGTCATAATGCATGTGTACATCGATGACGCTACAGTTAAATTTTACTGTAGACTGTCCTAATGCATGTGTACTTCGATGACGCTACAGTTAAATTTTACTGTAGACTGTCCTAATGCATGTGTACTTCGATGACGCTACAGTTAAATTTTACTGTAGACTGTCCTAATGCATGTGTACTTCGATGACGCTACAGTTAAATTTTACTGTAGACTGTCATAATGCATGTGTACATCGATGACGCCCTACAGTTAAATTTTACTGTAGACTGTCCTAATGCATGTGTACATCGATGACGCGCTACAGTTAAATTTTACTGTAGACTCTCCTAATGCATGTGTACATCGATGACGCCCTACAGTTAAATTTTACTGTAGACTGTCATAATGCATGTGTACTTCAATGACGCTACAGTTAAATTTTACTGTAGACTGTCCTAATGCATGTGTACATCGATGACGCGACAGTTAAATTTTACTGTAGACTGTCCTAATGCATGTGTACATCGATGACGCGACAGTTAAATTTTACTGTAGACTGTCATAATGCATGTGTACATCGATGACGCGACAGCTTAATTTTACTGTAGACTGTCATAATGCATGTGTACATCGATGACGCGACAGTTAAATTTTACTGTAGACTGTCATAATGCATGTGTACATCGATGACGCGACAGTTAAATTTTACTGTAGACTGTCATAATGCATGTGTACATCGATGACGCGCTACAGTTAAATTTTACTGTAGACTGTCCTAATGCATGTGTACATCAATGAAGTTACTGTACAATGGCATGGCTGATATCGGCCATCATAGTTTTTATTTCATCTCAGACATTACATCGATTTGATTTATTTATCGATATTTTGTGTGCCGGTAGTTTTTTCTGTTTAAAATGTGTTTAAAGGTGGTTTTATTTGTTATGTAGGGTTAAATGCAATTTAATAACTTTTAAAATTAAACCAAGCAGGAATGAACATATCAGGCTTTATATGCACGTGCTTCCTTCCAAAGTGATATACATAAAAAATACGAAATACATCAATGTAGTTTTTTTTTAAACGTCGACATGAAAAACAACAAAATACAATAATTATTTATTCAAAAAGAAATTCAAATATTATGGAATAAACACTTTTTCAAATTAAAAAAAAATCAAAATAACCGGTTCATTATTTATACAGTATCGGCATGTCGGCAATTTAACACTGAGCTAAAGAAAAGGAGACGAGGTCCGGCTGCTGAGAACCACTGCGGTAGCGATAGCTCCGTAAGTGGGAGGTCTTGGGTTTGAACCCCGACCGGGTTTGACCAAAGACTAAAAGCGGATAGTGACTGTTCTTTTTTTAAGCACTCGGCATTACGAAATGAAAATCACGGTTCTTTCGGATGGGAACTTAAAATAAACGAGGTCCCGGGTCACGGTAGACTTGCCACGATAAGAACTTTGCTGTATAATGCCATCAGCGCAGCACACATCCAAAATTTCTGCAGCTTCGTCTATAGCTGGCGACGTCTCGATATAAGTGAAATAATCTTGACTCGGCTGATAGGTGGTCGAAATATTAGCTAGTGGTCAACAAATATGAGTTAGTGGTCAAGAAATGTGAGACAGTGGTCAAGAAATGTGAGACAGTGGTCAAGAAATGTGAGTTAGTGGTCAAGAAATGTGACCTAGTGGTCAAGAAATGTGAGACAGTGGTCAAGAAATATGAGACAGTGGTCAAGAAATGTGAGACAGTGGTCAAGAAATGTGAGTTAGTGATCAAGAAATGTGAGTTAGTGATCAAGAAATGTGAGCTAGTGGTCAAGAAATGTGAGTTAGTGATCAAGAAATGTGAGTGAGTGATCAAGAAATGTGAGTTAGTGGTCACAAAATATGAGCTAGTGGTCAAGAAATGTGAGTAAGTGATCAAGAAATGTGAGCTAGTGGTCAAGAAATGTAAGCTAGTGGTCAAGAAATGTGACTTAGTGGTCAAGAAATGTGAGTTAGTGGTCAAGAAATGTGAGCTAGTGATCAAGAAATGTGAGTAAGTGATCAAGAAATGTGAGCTAGTGGTCAAGAAATGTAAGCTAGTGGTCAAGAAATGTGACCTAGTGGTCAAGAAAAGTGAGCTAGTGGTCAAGAAATGTGAGCTAGTGGTCAACAAAAGCAGCAGAGAGATAGCTAGCAGCTGCCGAAGCAGATGTCGAGATATAGCTTATGAGGTGGTGTATCGATTTGCTACGGTCTTTTGCTCCCAGTCCGTTTGTTTATGTTAAACTTTCGACAGGTCTATACTGTAGCTAACAAGGTGGTGTACCGATTTGCTACGGTCTTTTGCTCCCAGTCCGTTTGTTTATGTTAAACTTTCGACAGGTCTATACTGTAGCTAACAAGGTGGTGTACCGATTTGCTACGGTTCTTTGCTCCCAGTTCGTTTGTTTAATGTTAAACTTTCGACAGGTCTATACTGTAGCTAACAAGGTGGTGTACCGATTTGCTACGGTTCTTTGCTCCCAGTTCGTTTGTTTATGTTAAACTGTCGACAGGTCTGTACTGTAGCTAACAAGGTGGTGTATCGATTTGCTACGGTCTTTTGCTCCCAGTTCGTTTGTTTATGTTCAACTTTCGACAGGTCTATACTGTAGCTAACAAGGTGGTGTACCGATTTGCTACGGTTCTTTGCTCCCAGTTCGTTTGTATAATATTAAACTTTCGACAGGTCTGTACTGTAGCTAACAAGGTGGTGTACCGATTTGCTATGGTCCTTTGCTCCCAGTTCGTTTGTTTAATGTTAAACTTTCGACAGGTTTGTACTGTAGCTAACAAGTGAGTGTACCGATTTGCTACGGTTCTTTGCTCCCAGTTCGTTTGTATAATATTAAACTTTCGACAGGTCTGTACTGTAGCTAACAAGGTGGTGTACCGATTTGCTATGGTCCTTTGCTCCCAGTTCGTTTGTTTAATGTTAAACTTTCGACAGGTCTGTACTGTAGCTAACAAGGTGGTGTACCGATTTGCTACGGTTCTTTGCTCCCAGTTCGTTTGTTTAATGTTAAACTTTCGACAGGTCTGTACTGTAGCTAACAAGGTGGTGTACCGATTTGCTACGGTTCTTTTGCTCCCAGTTCGTTTGTTTAATGTTAAACTTTCGACAGGTCTGTACTGTAGCTAACAAGGTGGTGTGCCGATTGCTACGGTCTTTTGCTCCCAGTTCATTTGTTTAATGTTAAACTTTCGACAGGTCTGTACTGTAGCTAACAAGTCAGTGTACCGATTTGCTACGGTTTTTTGCTCCCAGTTCGTTTGTTTAATGTTAAACTTTCGACAGGTCTGTACTGTAGCTAACAGGTCAGTGTACCGATTTGCTACGGTTTTTTGCTCCCAGTTCGTTTGTTTAATGTTAAACTTTCGACAGGTCTGTACTGTAGCTAACAAGGTGGTGTACCGATTTGCTACGGTTTTTTGCTCCCAGTTCGTTTGTTTAATGTTAAACTTTCGACAGGTCTGTACTGTAGCTAACAAGGTAGTGTACCGATTTGCTATGGTCCTTTGCTCCCAGTTCGTTTGTTTAATGTTAAACTTTCGACAGGTCTGTACTGTAGCTAACAAGGTGGTGTACCGATTTGCTACGGTCCTTTGTTCCCAGTTTGTTTCTTTAATGTTAAACTTTCGACAGGTCTGTACTGTAGCTAACAAGTGAGTGTATCGATTTGCTACGGTTCTTTGCTCCCAGTTCGTTTGTTTAATGTTAAACTTTCGACAGGTCTGTACTGTAGCTAACAAGTGAGTGTACCGATTTGCTACGGTCCTTTGCTCCCAGTTTGTTTGTTTATGTTAAACTGTCGACAGGTCTGTACTGTAGCTAACAAGTAAGTGTACCGATTTGCTACGGTTCTTTGCTCCCAGTTCGTTTGTTTAATGTTAAACTTTTGACAGGTCTGTACTGTAGCTAACAAGTAAGTGTACCGATTTGCTACGGTTCTTTGCTCCCAGTTCGTTTGTTTAATGTTTAACTTTTGACAGGTCTGTACTGTAGCTAACAAGGTGGTGTACCGATTTGCTACGGTCCTTTGCTACCAGTTCGTTTGTTTAATGTTAAACTTTCGACAGGTCTGTACTGTAGCTAACAAGTAAGTGTACCGATTTGCTTCGGTTCTTTGCTCCCAGTTCGTTTGTTTAATGTTAAACTTTTGACAGGTCTGTACTGTAGCTAACAAGATGGTGTACCGATTTGCTACGGTCCTACCAGTTCGTTTGTTTAATGTTAAACTTTCGACAGGTCTGTACTATAGCTAACAGGGTGGTGTACCGATTTGCTACGGTCCTACCAGTTCGTTTGTTTAATGTTAAACTTTTGACAGGTCTGTACTGTAGCTAACAAAATGGTGTACCGATTTGGTACGGTCCTTTGCTACCAGTTCGTTTATTTAATGTTAAACTTTCGACAGGTCTGTACTGTAGCTAACAAGTGAGTGTACCGAATTGCTACGGTTCTTTGCTCCCAGTTCGTTTGTTTAATGTGAAACTTTCGACAGGTCTGTTTTGTAGCTAACAAGTGAGTGTACCGATTTGCTACGGTCCTTTGCTACCAGTTCGTTTGTTCAATGTTAAACTTTCGACAGGTCTGTACTGTAGCTAACAGGGTGGTGTACCGATTTGCTACGGTCCTTTGCTCCCAGTTCGTTTGTTTAATGTTAAACTTTCGACAGGTCTGTACTGTAGCTAACAAGTGAGTGTATCGATTTGCTACGGTTCTTTGCTCCCAGTTCGTTTGTTTAATGTTAAACTTTCGACATGTCTGTATTGTACCTGAGTAGTTTAGATCTCAAATATTTATACAAGTGAAAAGGAACAAAAGAGATATTTGAATATGACACATGCTAGAATTTAAACTTTTAAAAGGGGAAGTTTTTACGGGCCATTCAAATTTTAAGAATATCTTGTGTCACACAGTGTACATGTGTTTATTCCGGGTCATTTTACATTCGGATGAACTGGATAGAATCTGTTGATTTTGATATTTAACATGTTTTATATTCGTTAGGAAATTTTACAAAAAAAATCGGGGTTTCGTCGATCCAGGAAGGAACAACTATTAATGTGTAACGAAATCGTTAAAAGAGGAGAGAATATTCAAATAAGTGATGCGTGTTTTTAGTCCAGTGTTATATATTCATTGCCCTTTTAAAATCGTTTTTTCGTCGACTCAGGTATATGCGAAGTGTTAAAAAGAGGGGAACATATTTAAATAAGTGATGCATGTTTTTTAGTCTAGTGTTATATGTTCATTGGAATATTTACCCTTTTTAACTCGTTTTTTTTTCGTCGACTCAAGAAGGAAAATCTATGTGTGAGCGAAAAAAGAAAAGTGTCAGTAAATAGGAAACAAATGACGCGTGTGTTTTGCCCAACGTTACGTATAGTTTTTGGCATATCAAGTAGCCCGTTACACAGGAAATGAATAGCCAATAATGTTTCTAGTTAAGATATATATATACATGTATTAATAATAAGCAGCCATATGATCGTTCCTGGAATCAATAAGTAGATGGGGGGTACAAACAGACAAATCGACTTCACTCTGGACATCGAACACGGACCAGCATGTAGATGGAAAAGGTGTAGATGGTTTATCCTTCCTATTTAAACAACTTTAACATGTCATGTCGCTCTACATATGTTTGTCAGTGTTATTCACATACTCAAATCGGATTATACATAGACAATTATTAGTCTGTTCCCGGTGACAAAGATAGTTATTTTTTCTTAGATTGTGTTTTTGAACGACTTACGGTACATGTGTTGTTGGGATATTCAGCCAAGCGTAAGAAAAAATTTGTGATCATGGTTTTGATTTTTTGAAAGAGAATAGAAAAGAGTCTTATTGTAGTGTCTAGTTTATAAAAGGAAAATTAGTTAGTCCCAATTTTTGTGATGCTTCAACTTTTTAACAGTTTAAAGAAAAGGTTCTACCCTTCGTGTGATTTTTTTTGTGTGTGTGCTTTTATTTTGTGATTTATGTTGGAAGACATGGAGATGATATACGTACTATATTTCTTGTTTATGTTGGTGTGTTCCGGTGGTGTAAAAACCAAAACAGTTCTGGAAATTATACAATACAACAATTCAATGAGACAGGTGAGAATAAGTTAAACTCTCTCTCTCTCTCTCTCTCTCTCTCTCTCTCTCTCTCTCTCTCTGTGGAAGGATAAGAAGTTATACAAGAAGTCCATTGTATTATGCAGAATTAAACTCTCTCTCTCTCTCTCTCTCTCTCTCTCTCTCTCTCTCTCTCTCTCAATGAATGTATTGTCCATTATACTACAGTATATAGAAATGTTTTACATGGATATACTCTCTCTCTCTCTCTCTCTCTCTCTCTCTCTCTCTCTCTCTCTGAATGAATGAATAATCCATTATGTACAGAATATAGAAATGTTTTACATGGATATACTCTCTCTCTCTCTCTCTCTCTCTCTCTCTCTCTCTCTGAATGAATGAATAATCCATCATATACAGTATATAGAATTGTTTTACATGGATATACTCTCTCTCTCTCTCTCTCTCTCTCTCTCTCTCTCTCTCTCTCTCTGAATGAAAGAATGATCCATCATATACAGTATATAGAATTGTTTTACATGGATATACTCTCTCTCTCTCTCTCTCTCTCTCTCTCTCTCTCTCTCTCTCTCTCTCTCTCTGAATGAAAGAATGATCCATCATATACAGTATATAGAATTGTTTTACATGGATATACTCTCTCTCTCTCTCTCTCTCTCTCTCTCTCTCTCTCTCTCTCTCTCTGAATGAAAGAATGATCCATCATATACAGAATATAGAAATGTTTTACATGGATATACTCACTCTCTCTCTCTCTCTCTCTCTCTCTCTCTCTCTCTCTCTCTCTGAATGAAAGAATGATCCATCATATACAGTATATAGAATTGTGTTTACATGGATATACTCTCTCTCTCTCTCTCTCTCTCTCTCTCTCTCTCTCTCTCTGAATGAATGAATAATCCATCATATACAGTATATAGAATTGTTTTACATGGATATACTCTCTCTCTCTCTCTCTCTCTCTCTCTTCTCTCTCTCTCTCTCTTCTCTCTCTCTCTCTCTGAATGAATAGTCCATTATACTACAGTATATAGAATTGTTTTACATGGATATACTCTCTCTCTCTCTCTCTCTCCCTCTCTCTTTCTCTCCCTCCTCTCTCTCTCTCACACACCACACTCTCCCTCTCTCTCTCACACACACACACACTCCCTTCTCTCTCTCTCACACACACACACACACACACACACACACACACACACACACACACATATATATATATATATATATAGAAACGTAATACAACAGTGCATCACAGCCAGTCAGTTTAAGTGTGGAATTCCAGTTGATTTTTTTATACCCGAGTAAAACACTTTCAAATGTGGCGAACCGGGTTTGATAGGTGGCCGAGTAGCTCGGCAGTCCTGGTCCTGGGTTCAGATATTGCCTCTTTCATGCTTCATAATACGTAAACTCGGTGCAAAGGCTGCCTACAAATGCCGCGTGTCTTCGGTAAGGACTCGCATTTTCTTTCAAGAGGAACAATATAATATGACGCCAAATTACGTCATTGGACCAGTGTGTTCTACTGAAAAATCCCATACCTATGGGCGCCAAAAAAAAAAAACAACCGTGAAATTAACCGAAAGGAAAACCCTATCTCAGTCTCTCTCGGTCGTTTCGAAGCCTCGATCTGATAAAATTCTCTAACATCAACGTTTTTTGTACGAATACAAAATGGTACAGACCTGTCAAAGGTCAAAGTTCGGTTGCCAATGGATACCAGTAGCCGAAAAGCTGTCAAGAGATAATAGCAGCTGCTGATTGAAAGCCTCCGAGAAACGGCTAACGTACGAATGGGATGAGCGGCTATTTCTGGACTAATTCTTTACCTTATTGTTAAAATCCCATCGATAAACAGCTAACGAGAGAATGGGATGAGCGACTTTTTCTGGACTAATTCTTTCCCTTAGTGTTAAAATGTCATCGATAAACAGCTAACGAGTGAACGAGACGAGCTTTCGATACGGGACAAATTTTTAGCGAAGTGTTAAACTTTAGACAGGCCTGTACAGCTGTATGAACCACATGCGCACACAGCAGTCATAAACATATGATATTGACAATATCGCCCTATTAACCAGTCAATAATCAAGGTGTAAGAATTTGCAACATATATCGACCTTTGGCTTGTTTATTTCCCGTTATAATCTGCAGCTTTTTATCAATTACTTCCAGAACATACCGTCTATGTGAAAAATGCCACCTGGTTTGGACATTTAAAGATAGCTATGACGTCACAACCACCTGTTCTGATGACAGGCAAATCATTTAATTTTCGCAATATCGATTGAAAATGTCGATATCATCTGTGATCTACCCAGACAATCACATAGAATTGGAAAGGACAATACTATGCTGCCGTACAAAATCGCGGCAGTCCTTACACGACAGCCCTTTTTACCATCCCTGCCATTTAAAGAAAAAGGGGTATATTAAATTCGAACTTCAGTCCCCCTGTCCGTCAAGACATTACCCCGGAAAAGTTACTAACAGGCTAACCAATCAAAATTAATTTTTTTTACCAGATCGGTACATTTTTAATGCGCAGGATTGTCATTTAGGTACTTTTTTATTGTTAAGGGTTTGAATTGGTACAGTTTCCATATAAAAAGTCCGAATTTTTTAGTACTTTTAATTTAAAAAAACCGTCAAAACGGGGAAATCCGTCTAATTTGACCTTTTCATTTTATCTGTCCGTTTATCCGTCTTCATTTCGTAAACCGTCAAATTGGTCATCCCTGAAAATAAATATCCACTGGAGTTTGTGTCACGTTATAAATATCCACTGGAGTGTGTGTCACGTTATAAATATCCACTGGAGTTTGTGTCACGTTATAAATATCCACTGGATTTTATGTCACGTGATAAATATCCACTGGATTTTATGTCACGTGATAAATATCCAGAGTTAATATCCACTGGAGTGTGTGTCATGTAATTAATACCCAGAGGTATCCACTGGAGTTTGTGTAACGTGGGTCATGAACAGATTCACTTTCTAATATTCCCACAACTGCTATAGAATAAGTTAAAACATTACCTTTGATCTTTAGCACACATATATACCACCACGTCTAAAGTTTTATATAAAGTAAACATGTACGTCCGTGTCATGAAATAATTATTTGATATGATAAAACCATCAACACGTGACAACGTCAAACCTTTTGTCTCGGTCAAGAGAAGGTCACGGTCACAGCGTGACAAGACATAACGCCTTAAATTTGAAGTGGTATGGGAAACCCATTTGGTAGAACACACGTTATAGTATTGTAGACCCCGAATTTGACCCCCCCTTACGGGTAGTTCTTTTCATTGAAGTGGTATGGGAAAGCCAGTTCTCAGAACACACGTTATAGTACCTTAGACCCCGGGCTTAACCCCCCCATCCACTACAGAATAATAGCGATACGGGTAGCTCAGTTGCAAAAGCTCTCGCCTGTAGTGCGAGAGGTTGATAGACCAAAATAATCGGATAAAACTGAAACTAAGATAGGTACAGTCCAACCTGTCTTAAAGGCCACCTCTATATAACGGCCACCTGCTTATAAAGGCTAGTAGAATTGTATTCAAGTTGTTCTTTATTCATATTATTTAAACCTATATATAAAGGCCACCTGTCCATAAAGACCACTTTTACTGGTTCTCTTAAGTGGCCTTTTATAGACAGGTTTGACTGTAATTTGAACTTGATGCGATGCAAAAAAAAAACAGCTTAAAATAAGCAAAATGGGTAAACCAATTCCAATTTTACAATTTGCATTTACCACTTATTGTATTTAATCATAAAATAATTCAAAAAGTGGTATGTGACATAATGGTTAAACCATTCCAATTGTTCTCCATATAATTTAATGCTAGTAGTTTTCAAATACAGTGTCCCGTCTAATATCGCCTCAAAAGAGATGTATACTGTTAACACGTCTTTTTAGCTCACCTGAGCTTAAGGCTTAAGTGAGTTTTTCAGACCAAAGATTGCCGTCGCTGTTGTTTTCATCTGCGGTGTAAACTTTGGTTATTTTTGGCTGTTTACTTAAAAATAAAAGTTTTAAATAATATTTTAAAACTAAACAATACATGTACACTGCAAAAATGACAGGATGTAACAAAGTAACAAGTTTTCTAACTATATGATCATCATGGCTTGAGTTGTTGTCACTGAAATGTCCCCTTTTTCTTGTCTTTTCTTTTCCTTTTTATTTACTTTATTTGCGAATTTGGCGGGTTTTTTTATTATTCTTAGCAAGTTTCCTAACTATATGATAAGCTTGGCAGGAGATGTTGTCACTAAAATCCCCTTTTTGCGAATATGGCTGTTTTTTGTTTTTTTGTTTTTTTTACTTTACTTTTTTGTGAAAACTGTTATGAATTGATATTAATAATAAGTTTAAAAATGATCAATATGACAAGATCTAACTAAGTATCATACGTAAAAACGATACAAGGAATCCATGAAGGAGTTGTCGTTCCTGGATTTTCAACTTTTTGTCCATGTTCTCAGGTGAGCAATAAGGCCCTTGAGCCTCTTGTTTTCAATTAGTACATTTATCTAACATTATACTATTTTTTCTACGAAATACAAGTTTTATCAAACACGCATGATACAGAATCCTGTATCACCACACTGTGGTGATACAACATTGGCGGTAAAGTGCACGTGCACGTTCTCATTGTGACCTCATTAGGGAGAATGTAGAACAAATGTCACAACATAGTTCAGTGGTTTTCTGTGGTAAAATGTTATTTTTTTACATTAAGTATTGTTTTTTAATTATTTTAAATAACCTAATTGGAAATGTTAGATAAAAATATTATATACACAGTGTGTAGGTACAACCCTTCGTATCAGGTCTCGTCCTTTTTCGTAGCTGTATCATTACTCGTCGCGCAAGCGCGACTCGTAGTGATACGGCTACGAAAAAAGGACTCGACCTGATACCGAGGGTTGTACCTACACACTGTGTTATAATATGTATGTATCATGTTGCTGGTTACTTTTAGAACTCTCAAGTCACTTTTTATTTGGGATTTGGTCTTGCGCCAAAATACATGAGGGAAATAGAGGTTTGGAACATTGATAATGGGTCCTTTTTGGTCCCTTATTAAGCATATTGACAGTCCTATTATTGGCTGTTGCCGACTGCAGTCCAGACCTGTCGAAAGTTTAACACCCAGCTTACAAAAAGCAGTGTAAGCTCAACAACCGAGTGGACGAGATATTATTATTACCACTGATAGCGAAGCCCTGCTGAGTCAATTACATTGAATGGACTTACCTGGTGCGTATACGGTAACGGATCGACTTCAAGATTTGATTAGTCCAAAGTGTGAAAGGAAGGCGGTCCTTTTGCTTTGGCATGCCATTTATTATTACAACATGGCGATTTGCAGTGTCAAACCTTAGCTAAAAATAATAATGATATTTTCGAGCATCCACGATTAAAACAAGTAATAATAATATATATTTTTTATCATTGATATCATATAAATATAATGTTGCCCTCATTTTGACTCTATGTGACAATATAAGGGTCGATCCGGCGCCGATCCGGTAAATCGTACGGTCGATCCGGTAAATGAGGGCCGATCCGGTATTTCGGGTTACCGGCCGAGATATGGATATTTAGTGACCTAAAATTTATCAATAGATAGATAACAGCTGCCAAAAAGCTAACGAGCGGCTGATAAAAACACCACTTATTCGTTAGCTTAATGTTAAACTTTAGAGAGGTCTGTACTGTAGAATTCTAAATCCTGTTTAAAACGGTTTAAAGAACTGATAGACAGACTGATGTATATTAGATTGTTTCCAGATTTGGCTTTATGATTGATGTTATACTTGTACTTTGCGAAGTAAAGTGTCTCTATCTCAACTAGAAAAGATATTTAAATGATGCATCGCCAATTGCAATGAATTATAAGTAACTAATCTATATAGCGAAAGTAGGACCTTACACATACAATACAGGCCTGTCGAAAGTTTAACACTTAGCTAACGAATTACAGTACAGACCTGTCGAATGTTTAACACTAAGCTAACGAATTACAATACAGACCTGTCGAATGTTTTACACTAAGCTAACGAATTACAGTACAGACCTGTCGAAAGTTTAACACTAAGCTAACGAATTACAATACAGACCTGTCGAATGTTTTACACTAAGCTAACGAATTACAGTACAGACCTGTCGAAAGTTTAACACTAAGCTGACGAATTACAGTACAGGCCTGTCGAATGTTTTACACTGAGCTGACGAATTACAGTACAGACCTGTCGAATGTTTAGCACTAAGCTAACGAATTACAGTACAGGCCTGTCGAATGTTTAGCACTAAGCTAACGAATTACAGTACAGGCCTGTCGAATGTTTAGCACTAAGCTAACGAATTACAGTACAGACCTGTCGAATGTTTTACACTAAGCTAACGAAATACGGCACAGACCTGTCGAAAGTTTAACACTAAGATAACGAATTACAGTACAGACCTGTCGAATGTTTTACACTAAGATAACGAATTACAGTCCAAACCTGTCGAATGTTTTACACTAAGCTAACGAATTACAGTACAGACCTGTCGAATGTTTAACACTAAGCTAACGAATTGCAGTACAGACCTGTCGAATGTTTAACACAAAGCTAACGAATTACAGTACAGACCTGTCGAATGTTTAACACAAAGCTAACGAATTACAGTACAGACCTGTCGAATGTTTTACACTAAGCTAACGAAATACGGCACAGGCCTGTCGAATGTTTTACACTAAGCTAACGAAATACGGCACAGACCTGTCGAAAGTATAACACTTAGCTAACGAATTACAGTACAGACCTGTCGAAAGTTTAACACTGAGTTGACGATGACGAATTACAGTACAGACCTGTCAAAAGTTTAACACTACGGATCAGGGCCGTATATATAGCTTACGAGGCAACTACCTCGGTTAAAATCAATTCGTTTAATTTTTAAGTTTTTACAGCAACACACTTCCGGGGCATCCAGTCTTTCTTCCCTGGATGAACCTTACTTGTCAGTTTCAAAGTTGTTCCCTTGGTTCTGCATTAAGATTTGGACTTGTTGAACGTTTTTGAATACATAATGTGCATTAGGGGAGACACTAAAAGCCAGTAGCTTCGGCCGTGACGTAATCAAAAACTGTTTGGTTTCTGTAATTGGCGATCCTGCCATTTTTCGAGCTCCAAAGTCGAATTACAATCAGACTTTGGTGCTCGAAAAATGGTGGGATCACCAATTACAGAAACCAAACACGTCACGGCCGAAGCTACTGGCTTTTAGTGTCTCCCTGTGCATTAGGCCTTTGCTAAAACTAAAATAAACACTTATGCTATAGTCGGCATTCATATCACACGTATATGGTATTGTAAACAAATAATAGCACCGCATCAACAAAATTTTATCCTGCGTCAAATAGAAGGTTGTAGATAAACACGTTTTGTAGGAAAGTTAATGAGTCGAAAATGACGTTTGTTGTTCAATCACTATTTGTTTGTTTGTTCAGAAAAGAGTTGTAGATCGGTCAACAAGATTTTGTTCAATTTGAGATATTTTGAAGCTACGTCATATAAGAAGTTTTGTAGCTAAGTCAATTAGAAGTTTGTAGTTCAGTAAATAAGACGTTTGTAGCTCAGTTAATAAGGCGTTTGTAGTTCAGTCAGTAAGACGTTTGTAGTAAAATCAATAAGACGTTTGTATTTCAGTCAGTAAGGCGTTTGTAGTAAAATCAATAAGGCGTTTTGTAGTTCAGTCAATAAGACGTAAAACTTGTAGTTCAGTCAATAAGACGTAAAACTTGTAGTTCAGTCAATAAGAAGTTTGTAGTTCAGTCAATAAGACATTTGTAGATCAGTCAATAAGACGTTTGTAGTTCAGTCAGTAAGACGTTTGTAGTTCAGTCAGTAAGGCTTTTGTGGTTCAGTCATAAAGACGTTTGTAGTTCAGTCAGTAAGACGTTTGTAGTTTAGTCAATAAGACGTTTGTAGTTCAGTCAATAAGACGTTTGAAGTTCAGTCTATAAGACTTTTGTAGTTCAGTTAATAAGACATATGTAATTTAGTCAGTAAGACGTTTGTAGATCAGTCAAAAAGACGTTTGTAGTTCAGTCAATAAGACGTTAGTAGTTCAGTCAATAAGGCGTTTGTAGTTCAGTCAATAAGAAGTATGTTGTTCAGTCAATAAGACGTTTGTAGTTCAGTCAATAAGAACTTTGTAGTTTAGCCAATAAGACGTTTTGTAGTTTAATCAATCAGAAGTTTGTAGTTCAGTCAATAAGACGTTAGTAGTTCAGTCAATAAGGCGTTTGTAGATTAGTCAATTAGACGTGTGTGGTTTAGTGAATAAGAAGTTTGTAGTTCAGTCAATAAGACGTTTGTAGATCAGTCAATAAGGCGTTTGTAGTTCAGTCAATAAGAAGTTTGTAGTTCAGTCAATAAGACGTTTGTAGATCAGTCAATAAGACGTTTTTAGTTTAGTCAATAAGACGTTTGTAGTTCAGTCAATTATACCTTTGTAGTTCAATCAATATAAGTTTGTTGTCCAGTCAATAAGGCGGTTGTAGTTCAGTCAATAAGACGTTTGTAGTTCAGTCAATAAGACGTTTTGTATTTCAGTCAATAAGACGTTTGTAGTTCAGTCAATAAGTCGTTTTGTATTTCAGTCAATAAGACGTTTGTAGTTCAGTCAATAAGACGCCTGTAGTTCAGTCAATGAACAAAATGCATTACGGGATTTCGAATCAAAGGTCTCAGAATATTTTCACGTAAAACAGAGATTAAAACATACAGACTTTGCTAATGCCAAGTGTTTTTAATGTACATGTATTTATTTTTAACAAGCGCGTGGCCTAGTGGTTAATTATACATGTATATAAGGCGTTGGACTCATGATTCGAAGGTCGTGGGTTCGATCCCTGGACCGGGCGATGTGCTGTGTCCTTGAGCAAGACACTTAATTTCACGTTGTTTCAGTTCACTCAGCTGAAAAATAAATGAGTACCAGCAAATGCTGGGGGTTAACCCTGCGATGGACCGGCGTCCCATTCAGGGGAGAGTCTTGTACTCTCAGTCGCTTAACGCCACCGAAACCGGGATAAGCTCCGGCCTGATGGGCCTAATGGCTCGGGACAGACTTTAACTTTTTAATTTTTAACAATACCCAACAATGGCGCCATGTGTCGAAATGTTTGAAACAGACACCATGCAAACTATACAATGTCACAATGATGGGATTGTGGTCCGGATGTGACTGTCTGAATAAAACATCTCCATTTAATTACTCAAATTTCGGACCAGTAATATATCTGCAACATCTAGTCGACGTTGATGTACAGTACGGACCTGTCGAAAAATTAAACACTAAGCTAACGAATTAGTGCCGAATCGCAAGATTATCTCGGTTACACGTTTACGATATTTCGACTGACTTTGATATATATATAGCTACATCTCGGCAGCTTTTCGACCACTGCGGTAGCTTAGTTGGTAGAGTGCTCGCTCCGTAAGTGGGAGGTTGTGGGTTCGAACCCCGGCCGGGTCTTGCTTAAGACTTGAAAGTGGGTGTAGTGGCTGTTCTTTTGCCTAGCACTCGGCATTACGAAATGAAAGTCATGGTTTTTCGGATGGGAACTTAAAATAAACAAGGGGCAATGTCACGGTGGGCTTGGCACGCTAAAAAACTCTGCCGTATAATGCCATCAGCGCAACGCACGGGCAAAATTTCTGCACTTTCGCCTATAGCAGGTGACATCTCGATATAAGTAAAATATTCTTGACTTGGGCGTTAAACACCATTACTCAACTCAACTGGGCAGCTTTTTGACCACCAGTTATCCATATCTCCGAGATCGCCCTGAAACCGAGCCTTTCTTTATTCCAGTGTTAAACCTTCGACAGGTTAGTTTATCGATTTTGCGAGAGTTTTACCAGCTGTTTCACATTGATTGTTCTGTAATAATTAGGACATTGGAGTAAATGTGGGTGTATGAACGCGTAAATAATTTTTTTAATTTTTTTTTTTTTTTTTTTTTTTTTTTTTTTTTTTTTTTTTGACCCGTTTAGAGAGCAGATTATTGTTTAAAATTGAGTGGGGTAATGATGGGTACGCCACAATAAAGATTCTTTTTAACTTATATCGAGGCGGTCAGTTTTGGCCATGGGATAGCCGAGAAAACCAGAGTACCCGGAGAAAACAAAAGATTTTCAGTAAGCGAACTGCCAATTTTTTTCTGTCCGAGCGGTTCGAACCTAGACAATGAGAGACACTGTGACCCGACAGTTTTGTTTAAAGCTACATCAGCAATATTACACTATACGCGGATCCGTTCTAAAAGTGGTATGGCCTCATTTGATAGGCGAACGGTGTTGCGAAAAAACTGCCATATAACAATTTGATTTAATCATAAATCCATAAAATTTAAAGATTGTTGATGGTTAAATTAATATTTTTGGGAGACAATAGCGCAAGAAACATTTCCTCACAGGAGCCCAAGACACGGGTACCCCCCCCCCCCCCCCCCCCCGGACAAGATTGACAAGTTGTGCCATTTATTTAAGTTATAAAGATTGATTGACTTGACTTATTCCTCTTGATTAAGGGCCGCAACAATTTGCGGTTTCTGTAACAAGCTTTTTTTTACGGGATAGGGGTGTTGCCCAACCCTCCTCCTTTATCTGGGCTTGGGACCGGCTGATTATATCCCGAGGGTATATCCAGGCGGAGTTGTTATAAAGATTAAGGATATTTAAAAAAACAGGGTATACGCACGTACACGAGGACTAAATTATATGGTGTAGGGATTGTACACAATGCAGACCTAGACCCCCACCCCCATCCCCACCCCCGTCGTCGTACCCGCCCTTGTCTTACAGACCTTATACCATATACAGTACAGGGCTGTAGAAAGTTAAACACAGAGTTAACGAAAAGGAGTCCGAAATCTCAGTTGCCAAGTGGGCGAGATTAGGTCTAAATTAGGTAGCTAGTTGTAGAAGACCTGTCGACAGATAGATTGCAGCTGTCAGGATTTATAACTAACGATAAGTCTAGATAAGCCACCGATTTAGTGCTAATTCGTTACCCAATAGTGTTAAACTTTTGACTGGCCTGTACTGTAATTGTGCGTATACCATCCATTCTCAGTAATAAGGCCCAAATAGTGTTATATTACAGTATATTGAATTGGCTTCGGAAAAGACCAAAGAATAAATGTACCAACAGAAACTACACATTATATCTACAATTATCAATCACAGTTTTCTAGTTAATCCATGTATTTGATTATTTTCCAATCTCATAAACCTTCAAAATGATACAAACGTTACTGTTACCGGGTAAGGTTTTTATGTTTTAAATCGCCAAATCTTCAATATTTGGAAAGTAACAAAAATTTAAAGAATTGCTTTTGTTAATGCTGCATTGTTGTCATATCTAAAACTGGTTTGTTGATGACAATGCAAGCTATTGGTAAAATCTGGTGCCAAATAAAGATGTGTTACCAGCTGTCGGATACAAACGTTACCACATATAAAACTGTCTCCATGGTTATCATATATTAATGTCATACTTACCACTGACGTGGGCAAATTGAAGCTTATCTTACGCATACTTAACGGAACAATAAATTTTCAACTTAACAGTCGCTATTGGGCCTGAACAAGCATGACACAAAATTGAATGGAAGGTTTTATTTTCATCAATACTTACGTTACGTCATTCATATGGTTAAATATTTTATCCAAGTCAAAATTAATATATTGTCAAACGAAGTACTTTGATATAATATTTAAAATATATCATCTTTATTCCGCACAAGTTCCTATTATTTAAACCACATATTGTAACAGTTGAAAAAAATACATACGTTACCGATACATACGTGATAACATCATTTGAAAATACACCTAAATCACGTCAAGTGACCACTATAATTTGTATAGTTCTAGATTTAAATTATAGAAGTGTGCATGTGAAGTTTTAACCACATCGATTGTTGTTAAAATAAAAATTCTCAAGCAAAAGTGAAACAGTCGAAGGTGACCTCTTTGGATGGCAAGAATCCATTCAAAAATTTCAATTTGAAATAATACATCTGACTATATAGATAATAACCTTGTCATTTCCATCAAACCCATGATGGTATGTCTACCCTTGATCCATAGTCTGGAATTCATTTTCCAAAAAATGATATATACGTTACTATAGGTAACGTATGTAATTAACACAAGTAACGTATGTATCAGTACTTTCATTTCAATTACAATGAAATAGTTAAGCAAACTGTCATTAGATACAACAATAACAAACACTTAAAGTTTCTAGTTTAGTTACGTGTAGAGAAATTAAACAATTTTCAACTTCAAATTGGATTTTGAAACGATAGATGTCACTAGTCTAATTTATTTGGATAATTTTCTCATAGATTTGAATACAACATTGTTCATTTTAATATTTGTTATACATACAAATCAAATACCTGCAATTTCATAAATTCTGATTATGAAAGTGTAAATGCAGCGTAAAACAAAACTTCAATGGTCAAATGGGTGGTCAATATACATCCATATATCTGCAGACCCCCAGGTAACGTAAGTATTGGTATCTACGTTACTGGTCTGAATTACAAACACAGTTGCTGTCTAATGTTTCATGATGGATAAATCATGTCTTGAAATTCAGTCAAATTACAGAGATAAAGAAAATGGGATATGATCGGAGTTCTAAATTGAAAGAAACTAAGAATTAAACTGAAAAAACAAACCTACTATTCCATGTGTCCGAATCACAAATCCAGAAGCAAAGTGAAAACTTTGAAACTGACAAGTTAAGTTAAACACATGAACTTCCAGAACAGATAGCCGCCAAGGATGTTTCAGATAGTGGTTATGTCTCTTTGGAACCAGTCCCTGTTACGTCATTAACAACAGTGGTCATACTCTTCTTAGTTTTAGGTTACCTTCTATTTAAACTAGGGGTAAAAACTATACAAGTTCTGACAAGAAGCTAAGAGGGAAGCTTAATGTAATGTATCTAAAGACGTTAAAATTTTAAAAGATAAATCATGAGAAAGAAATTTCAGATAGAAAACTTTCATATTAGAAAGGATAAAAGAGTTACATTTTCAAATGAGAAGTTAACATTATGAAAGCAAACAGAAAGTGATGTATCCATTATTGACTTGACACCCAACAAGCGAAGCTCAGCAAGAAAAAGTTCTTCTTGGTAACACCTTATTGACAAATATTAAATACATGTATAGTGATAGAATCAACAACAAAATATGAGTGATTTTGAAAGACACCATATACATGTTATGTTTAGCAATATAATTTTCCAACAATAATCGGTAATGGGACTAAACTGTGCATCATTGCTGGCTGATTTATTTCATATTGCAGCAGAATTTATGTAAAACCATTTTTAACTTGAAGGATGACTGTTTAACCATTTAACTCCACATATATACAGATACATGATGTCTGGTATAGAATTTTATTATTCTAAATTCGAAGGCTTTTGTAAATGTCATCTATCTTAAGGATATTGAAATAAAAGATACAACTGATCCTTCATGTTCTGCTTCATATTGGGACTTGTACCTCAACTATGGCACCCACGTGGACTTTATAAAACGAAGCAAACTGCTTGATTACTAATACCAAAATACAATGGACATTGTTGATTTGTTCTCACTTTCCTGGTGAAAGTTCGTGTGTTTAACTTTATTTGCAAATTTTCAACGTTTGTTCTCTGCTTTGGGATTATGAAATTGGCATGGATCGGTATGAGAGACATTTTAAGTCACATGATTGATTAAAAGATAATTAGAAGAAAAAGAGATCGACTTTAAATAAATTGACTGGTATAGACAGTAAATGTTTGTAAAAGGCACATAGCATGTAAGATTTTTCAGTCTATCCTGAATTTAGAAACAGTATAACCAATCGGGTGGAGAAAAAAGTTGTTAGAAATAAAGGATAAGTCCAGATTTCAGGTTTAAAAACTAAATATGAAAAGTACTACTGGAGAGAAAAATACAGACAGTGGTTCCTTTAAAGATATGACATTTTAATCAGCAATTAAGACTTTCTCATTCATTAGCCTTGTTTTTTAGAATGTAACTCGGGTATATTTTATTGAATTTCTTTAAAGGAGGACATGTCACTGAGTGAAGAAGTTTTAAACCCCAGTATGTAATTGTTACATACGTGACTAAACAGTTACATACGTTACTTACTTAAATCATTATATTTGTCACTAGAAAAGTGAACATTTACATCGTGATAATTGATAATTTTAAAGGCTTTATATCTCTTGTTGTCTTAATAAAGAAATTGAAGACTTCATTGTAAACGAGACCATGTACATAATCTTATTATCGGTTAAACTGTTACATACGTTACCGATAAATAGTTTTTGTCATTTCGCTAGAAAAGTGAACATATATACCAAGTATCATGTGTTCTATTGATAAGTTTTACAATTTTATTATGGAAAACAAGAGTTAATAATTTGTAATATAATATCATAATTTAGCTGTCTTTATATTGACTCAAAGTCATCTAGAGGTGCTACATACGTTACCGAATACACTGTTTACTTAAGTGAAAATTATCTTAAAGATAATAAGTTATGTACAGTTCTTTTGGTTAGCAATTTCATCAAGACATATTTGCATTTTGATTTGAGTGTTGATTAATGACTACCTGTTTGAAATTTTGTTTCTGTTACCAACTTGAGAATACAGAAATAAATTTATTGTATTTTTGCGTAAAAATACTTTAATTTCTGTAGACTACAAACATCGTCATTACCATTTCGATATGCCGAAGTGGTCTCAAGGCACATTTTTAAATTAATAACAATGTTACCTAATGTTCAAGCATAATAAACATATAAATACTACTACCTGGTAAGAATATGATGAACTCTAACTACGGTCACGTAAATATCAACTCATTTAAATACAAATGGTATGTATGTAACAATAAAGTGAAATTACAACCAAAATAATCAATTGGTGTTAATAATTTTGTTGTTTCTGAATCTTCTGATATGTCCAGTCTCTGAAAATACCAGAAGTTCATTGCTTGTAAGACATTTATTTTTCATCATCTTGAAATAGTGAATTGGGCCTTATTACTGAGAATGGGTGATACACAGACCAGATTTTCTCCGTACATCCCCATTATCACGGTATAACATGAATAATATTTACATAAGTTACTCCTTGGGTTTATATTATATTTAGATAATTGATATTCTGTTTGTCCAAAGCAAACGGGGTTTATTTAGAAACGTCTAATTACGGAGGGAAGGGGGGTCGCCCAGGTTACTCCATCGCATTAGTTGTAAATAGGGTTTTAAAAATTATTATACGTCGTCCAAAGCAAACGGCGGGGTTTTTTTTTTTTTGTTTTTATTATTATTATTATTATTATTATTATTATTATTATTATTATTAGAAATATCAAGATATCGGGTTAACCACCAAATTGATACTACAGTGAGTTTGCAAAAATGTCTATTGGTTGGAAAAAGCAAATTGGGTTTATTAAGAAACATCTTATTACGTTGGTCACTTCACCGCTGCATTTATAGCAAATGGTGTCAAAAATATGTGTTTTATCCACTTGGCAATCCTATGCAAACGGGGGTCTCGGTGCATGTGGCAGACACGTCACAAGCTTGGTGATTGCCACACCTTCTGTGACACGGGGCATCTGTTCTTAAGGTCTTTTCAGAATAACCCAGCGATTTTTTTCTAAATGCCGAGTGCTCGTCAAAAAAAGCCCATAATTATTTTCAATTTTCGCGAAAACCGACCAGGATTCGAACCCCGGCGTCTTTTATGTGGAGCAAACACTCTACAAACTGGGCTATCGTAGCTGTGCGTGTATGCCACATAAGAAGCTTATAATATATTGAAATTAAAAATGAATTTAAAGTTGAGAGTATATTAAATGAGATTTAAAACACACTTGTTGAATATAATTATGTGACAAATTCATTTCCTACAGTACAAATTATAGAGCAGGTTTTTTTAGCGTGCCAACCCAAACGTGACACGGGACCTCGTTTGTTTTTTTTAAAAGCTCCCATCCGATAAAAAACGTGACTCTCATTTCGTAATGCCAAGTGCTTAGCTAAAGAAGAGGCACTACCCACTTTCAAGTCTTGGGTCAGACCCGGTCGGGGATCGAACCCACGGCCTCCCACTTACGGAGCGAGCACTCTGCCAACTGAGCTACCGCAGTGGTTTAACGAGTGAACGAGATCAAGCTATCGATTCGGCACATATTCGTTATCCTGGGGTAAAACTTTCGACAGGCCTGTACCGTATATCTTTCTAAAGGACGAGGTGTAATACATGTATGATCAAGTTTTTAAAATAATGATTAATGCCAGGTGGGCGAGTAATTTATATTTTATCATTGAATAATGGCGGTCTTTTCAATAATTGATAATATTATTCATTGTAGGTAAAGTTACTTTAACTCATGTTAATTCAGTTATATCATGTTAAGCAATTGTGACTTCCTGTAGTTGATTTCTATACTATGAGTCATACAGGGTTTTTGGCAGGTTACATGGTCCCATGTATCCTGAGCCGCAGGCGAAGGGTACATTGAGCTTTGACAGGGTACATGGGGCCATGTACAAAACCCTGTACATAACGTTTTTGTCACCTGTCAAAGCGGTAGTAGTACTTTGATCTTTTAACTTCAATTTTGTATTCTGTGTGACTTACGTACGTTGCCGCCATGTTTGTTTACTGCAACTAGACGTTCTCCTTATACGAGTACCGCTAAACGTCGCATGCGTTTATGTACCCTAGCAGAATACATAACATTATAATTTAAACAGGGTTGTGGCCTGCAGCTCAGGGTACATAAATCTTTGACAGGGTACATGGGGCCGTGTAATCTGCCAAAGCCCTGTATAACGTTTTTGTCACCCTTCAAAGCGTTACCAATTGGATCTTTTTAACTTACATTTCGTATTCTGTGTGACTTACGTACGTCGCCATGTTTGTTTACCGTTACTAGACGTTCTCGTTATAATTATACTAGTTACTTCCCTTTTACCGCTAAACGTCGCATGTGTTTATGTACCCCGGCAGATTTCCGAACATAGTTCAATGTACCCCGGCAATTAACCAATCGCTATGCAAGAGAATTTCTTTGAAGAGTGGCAATGTTATTTGTTATACATATTTGTATATATTTGTATGAGGCTGGTTTATATAAGAGTATTTCACCTTTGTTCCGGAATCCATTATTGTTTATATTTGTGATTTTGTACCATGTACATGTTATCAAATTAAAGCAATGGGAATACGTTATTGGTGGGGCGTGAAATAAGGAATAGTATAAAATGGGTATATGTGAATCACCGGTTAGGTTTGAATACTGTAATACCCGAGGTGGTCATGGTATAAGGAAGTCAGTTCGCTTGCGTAGTCGATGGTTTTCTTCAGTACCCTGGTTTCCTCTACCATTTGGACTGAGCGGGGCTCGAACTCACAGCGGTGACAGAGAGACCCTGGATTTGTAGACTGACGTCTCATCCATTAGGCCACCGTGGCCTCATGATGATCATGTAAAGCATTGGGAAAACGTAAGTGGCGGGCCGTGAAAGGCCGAATGGCGTACCTGTAAATCAGAGTGTTTTTCACCGTTTACGTTCCTATCCTACCCGGGGTGATCCAGTTCGCATGCGTATTCTGTGGTTTTCTTTGGTACTCTGGTTTCCTGTACCATTCCTAATTTCGCCACAAAGTAAATTTTGATCGAAGCGTAATACGCTATTACCAAAATAAAAAAGTTTGCTAGACCGCCTTTTGTACGAAAGCTTGTTCGTGCCGCTTTGTAATCTGATTTTTTTTCTCAATTTTTTTAATTCGTAGCTACAATTTTCAATTTGTAGGTAGATTTTTTTATTCGTTGATATGAGTTTTAAATCTGTATGTACGTTTTTTTTAAATTCGTGGTTACCATTTTTTATTCATAGATACGATTTCTAAATTCGTAGGTACGATTTTGTAATCCGTAGGTACGCTATTTTAAATTTCGTAGATACGATTTTAAAAATGGTACCTACGATTTGAGAAAAAATCATATAACAAAATGGCACGAACAAGCTTCCGTACTTTTGTACCATACCTATCAAATTCTATTTGACATTTTGCAAAAATAACTTTTTGTGAAAATGATTAAAATGGCTTTATTCTTTCATTTTTAGTTTTTATCAGTTCTGTTTTCGGAGGGAAGAGATGTTTAGAAATGAAAGTCGTTCCTCAAGGTTGAGAATATATTATATAAGATTTAACGCACACATGGTGGAGATATTATTTACAAATTAATTTGCTATAACCATAATAAATGCTTTTAAAACGCTTTCTGAATTTCTAAAGGACGAGGTGTAATATATCATGTATGAAAAATATATTTTTTAAATTTTTATTATATTTTTTTTAAATTGATGAATGAATAGTGGGCGAGTGATTGATTTTTTTATTTAATTTGTTATTGAATAATGGTGATCGTTTCAATAACGTAATACATTAAATGCAGGTAAAATCACCGAGTTACAGTACGGACCTGTCGAAAGTTTAACACTTAGCTTACAAAAAGTAGTGTAAGCTCGGCCAAACGAGTTGCCGAGATATGGATAGTTAGTGACCCTAAAACTGTCGAGAGATAGACAATAGCTGCCAAAAAAAGCTGTGGAAATGTAGCTAACGAGGGGCCGAGATAAACGGCACTAATTCGTTAGCCTAATGTTAAACTTTCGTCAGGTCTGCACTGTAGTTATAATATTTCTTTATTCTGTATATTGGCTCTACATTATACATGATTCTATAATTCTAACAATTTTCAATAATGCAATGTGTAAAGAATTTGGAATACCTGAGAAGTGAGGCCTCAGTGGAATTTTGATTGATTGATTGATTGATTGATTGATTGACTGACTGACTGACTGACTGACTGACTGACTGACTGACTGACTGACTGACTGACTGACTGATCGATCGATCGATCGATTGATTGATTGTTTGATTGACTGACTGACTGACTGACTGACTGACTGATTGATTGATTGATTGATTGATTGATTGATTGATTGATTGATTGATTGATTGAAAAGGGATCTACGTCACAGTCAAGAACATTTCATGATATCACTGAAGACGTCACCAGCTATAGGTGAAGTGGCAAATTTTGTTACCCTTGCAGTGTGTTCAGGACAATATGCAGGAAGGGACGCTAACTGACCAACTGATTGATTGATTGAATGAATGAATGAATGAATGAATGAATGAATATGGGTCTACGTCACAGTAAAGATATTTCACGTATATCAAGGCGTCACCAGCTATAGGTGAAGTGGCAGGATTTTATACCTTTGCGATGCGTTCAGGACAATGTGCAGGAAGGGATGCCTGCTGTGACACGGGGCATCGGGTTTTTAGAACTCTTCCGAAGAACCTGTCACTTTCAATAATTGTTTAGTGAAAGTACTGTCACTACCTTTTTCAAGCCTTGGTCACACCCTGTCAAGGGTTCGAACCCACGACCTCCCTCATGCATGTACGAAGCGAGAACTATATCAACTAAGCTGCCGTAGTGGCCCTCAATCAATAGAGAATTGAATTAATAAAGCACGCTTACGTCTCACGGTGTTTCTCATCGTTGAGCTTCGAATCTCGGTCGGGGCGACCCAAGCATGAGAAAGATTTTCAGTTCGCTTGCAGAAAGTCTGATTTTCTCCGTTTCATTATTCCTGAACTGACCGCCTCGATATAAGTGAACAACAGGCCT
Organism: Anadara kagoshimensis; assembly: GCA_021292105.1. Lineage (NCBI taxonomy): Eukaryota > Metazoa > Mollusca > Bivalvia > Arcoida > Arcidae > Anadara > Anadara kagoshimensis. The sequence continues at coordinate 25,574,094 of CM037868.1, forward strand.
GTAACACCATTACTCAATTACACTTTACATAACTAAAGAAATAATAGACTTAAATAAAAGTTGAACACTGTAACTTTAAAAACACACATACATGATGGAAAATCTTGGCCGAGGCGTGCAACTCCGTTACTCAATTTCACTTAACAAAGGGGGGTTTTTGCGTGGGTAAAATTTTCGCTTACATTTTGTATTTCTGGCTTTCGATTTACGGAAAAAAATTTACTCATACGAAAATGTTAATATATCATAATATACAGAATATACACCCACTTATATTGGTAACGCAAAAATTACACCCACGCGAAACGCCAGATTTCAGACATCGCAAAATATACACCCGCGAAAATAAATCCCCTTTACAGTAAATATAGACTGAACACTATAGCTACATGGTGGACAGTACAGACCTTTCGAAAGCTTAACACTTAGCTAAAGAATTAGCATCTCATATCGGTACATCGTTAGCTATGACTTGGCGGCTTTTCTGTTCGTTGACTTCTTTTTTTCTCTCGAGTGCAATTCGGGACACTAGCAATCAATATTTCGGTCACTCGACGGCCAGTTTTGACTTCTTTATACGTTATGCTACGTTCCCACTGTCGTGCGATCCGTTTCGAACGCCACGATTGACCATTCGTAGCTGATCTTGGAATTTCTCTGAAATTTCAGGTTTGGATACGAGGCGATGCGAGTCGATACGTTCTGATACGATTTGTTGCGCTCGGATGCGATATGTTCACGATTTGTCAATTTCAGGTGTCACGATCTGTCATGATCTGATCTTCCGTTCAGATGCGATCACATACGTTCCGATAGGACTGTTTCGATTGAGTCCACGATTGGGTCTCGATCTGACACGATCATCACGATCGAGTTCCCCGAATTGGGACGATCTGATACGTGCAGATACGTTCCGATACGTTCATCAAGAACAAATGCGCTCCGTTACGATATAATACGATTGTGGTTGCGATGTCTTTCACGATCATGATTGAGGGTGATCACGATTTGAGCTACGACTGGACCCCGACGGGTATAAATACAGCCCGACTGACCATGGGGTTCATTGTTTCTTGAACTTTTACAGAGTTACCACTTTGTATCGTCTAAGATCGATCCCGATCACCACGATTTGGAAGCACGATTAGATGCGATCTGTCGCGCTTTGTTACGATGCAATACGATCTGATACGATAATCCCGATTGACAATTGATCGTGTTGATCGTAGAAAATTTTTGAACCTTGCCACGACTGACCTCAAGATCTGATAAAATCTGATAGGATCATCACGATTACTCCACGATTAAGACCACGATTTTAATCGTGGTGCGCATCGTGATAGTGGGAACGCCCCATTAGCTGAGTGTTAAACTTTCGACAGATCTGCACTGTAGGCTGAACACTAGATTTTAAAAAAACACACATACATGGTGGAAATCTTGGCTGAGGCGTGCGACTTCAATTCTGAATTCCATTTTAACTACCTAAATAAATAAAGACTGAAGGTTAAAAATACACATGCATGGCGGAGATATTATATTACAAATTCATTTGCTTAAACCCAAAATAATGCTTTTAAAACGATTTGTTTTTAAGGACGCGGTGTAAACTAACTAAATCATTTTAAATAATAAATGTATGGTGGGCGGGTAAAGTATTTATTTTTATAATTGAATAATGGTGGTCGTTTCAATAATTCATGGATATAATCTACATGCATGTGCAATACAGACCTGCCGAAAGTTTAGCGATAAATTAACGAATTAGTTTCGATTCATTTTGTCACTAGTCTATCTCAACATGTTTTGGGGGTAGCGACACCTCTCTCTCTCCTCTCTCTCTCTCTCTCTCTCTCTCTCTCTCTCTCTCTCTCTCTCTCTCTCTCTCTCTCTCTCTCTCTCACTCACTCTCCAGCTGTTGTGCCACTAGCTCTCCATAATATCGTCCATTCGGTACGAAAGCTTCGACTCGACAGGTCCGTACTGTACATGTTCAGTACGGACCTGTCGAAAGTTCAACACCATGCTTACTAACCGGCAGTTCATTTCGGACCCTCTTTAGTTAAGTCTCAACATCTTTCTGGCAGCTGTTTTCTTTCTCTCGACAGTTTTCTGGCAGCTGTTATCTATCTCTCGACAGTTTTCTGGCAGCTGTTATCTATCTCTCGACAGTTTTCTGGCAGCTGTTTTCTATCTCTCGACAGTTTTCTGGCAGCTGTTTTCTATCTCTCGACAGTTTTCTGACAGCTGTTTTCTATCTCGCGACAGTTTTCTGGCAGCTGTTTTCTATCCCTCGACAGTTTTCTGGTAGCTGTTATCTACCTCTCGACAGCTGTTCAAGTCGCTAGCTATCCATATCTCGGTCACTTGGTAGCCGAACTTTGAAGCCTTTTCGTTATCACGGTGTTAAATTTTCGACAGACCTCTACTGTACAAATACGTAATAGTAATTTTAACTTTCACTTTTTATGTTAATCCAATTATATAAGGAAAATGGCAAATTTGAAAACTTTATAATAAATTCAATTGTTAAAAATTAAAGGAATTTAAGGTCTCGTTTTGAAACTTATACTTACTTAAAATTTAACTTTTTATGTTCTTATTTACAATGTAGCTTTTTATGTTAATTCAATTATATAAGGAATATGGCAAATTTGGAAAACTTTATAATAACTTCAATTGTTAAAAATTAAAGAAATTTAAGGTCTCGTTTTGAAACTTATACTTACCTAAAATTTAACTTTTTATGTTCTTATTTACAATTTAGCTTTTTATGTTAATTCAATTATATAAGGAATATGGCAAATTTGGAAAGCTTTATAATAACTTTAATTGTTAAAAATTAAAGAAATTTAAGGTGTCGTTTTGAAACTTATACTTATTTAAAATTTAACTTTTTATGTTAATTCAATTATATAAGGAATATGGCAAATTTTAAAACTTTATAATAACTTCAATTGTTAAAAATTAAAGAAATTTAAGGTGTCATTTTGAAACTTACAATATCCAAATCTTGTTTTGACAAAATTGTTTATTCATAATTCCAAAAGTTTCTAAATTTAAGTAACTGCGGTCTATACTAGTTATGTGACACCAAAATAGTGTGGCAATCAGCAAGGTGGCAAAGTTATAGGGTGGCATCATATCGAGTTATTACTGTATTAGCATCTCAATCGACAGGTGGTATTAATTTATTCCAAAAATTACGAAAAATATTTATACATAAGCACTCACTTTATTTCCCGCTTGGTAGAATGTTAAGTAATTTTGTATATAAAATTTCAATGTTGCTATTTCCTGCACCTGGTAGTACGTTTTTTTATATATATACAACACAATTTTAAATATTTGTAACAGCTGGCAAGCGAAATGAATCTAAGAGATCTAGAAAGTCATAGATGGATTCATATAGAGGTCAATCAGTGTTTAAATTGATGTCCTTAGAAAGCAAACAGCATATAGATCTGTCATGTGCTGAATTTGAATTTTTATTTAAAATAATGCATTCAAAATCAACACATGGCAGTGATTTTGAATGCATTATTTTAATAAAAATTCAAAATCAGCACATGGCAGATCTGTCGAAACTATGCGGACTCTTGTAAAATCTGCGAGAAAGAACATTGTTTTCAGTTTTATTTTATTTAACTATACTTAAAGGTAGGTTTCAGGGCTATAAATAACTTTGATGTACAGATACTCATGTTGGTTCAATGGTTAAATGTGGCTTAACGTCGCATCAGCAATTTTTAAGCAAATCGCGTCGAGAACTATTTTATTAATCTCTATGGACAAATCTATGAACAATTTTGTGTATGCATGTGAAGTGCGAGTGTGTTGTATAGTCTTTATCGTGCAAAGCTACCGTGACAAAGGACCTAGTTTAGTTTAAGTTCCAATCCGAAAGAACCGTGATTTTTATTTCGCAATGTCGAGTTCTTGGCGAAAGAACAATCACTACCCACTCTTGGGTCAGATCCTGCCGGGGTTCCTACTTACGGGGCGAGCACTTTACCGACTGAGCTACCTCTTTTCTCCGATTTTCTCCGGCCAATCCCGAACTGCTTTTTCGATATATAGCTGGAGTAAAGTAACTGACAGTTCTTCTACCTCTGGGATCTGGAGTGAGATTCCAACCAACTGAGAAGCAATGTGACTTATAAGGCCATCCTCGTTAACCTCGGTAACCCTGACAAAATGATACAATTAAGTTGAATATCAGCTATTTGCGACGAGAACTATTTTATTAATCTCTATGGATTAATATTTGAAAAATTTAGTGTACGCATGTGAAGTGCGAGTGTGTTTAATGGTCTGCCTTTTCCTAGCGCGCATTTAGGGCGAATTTAAGGTGCTAGCGCACAGAGTCGGTACACCACAGAGAAGCGTTCCACTCTAACAGGTGAACCAGTAAAGGCCGACGACAAGGAAAATTCACTTTCCCACATGTGGTCTGAGCGGGACTCGAACTCACAGCGGTGAGAGACCCTAGATTTGTAGACTGACGTCTTATCCATTAGGCCACCACGATAAAAAGCCCATCCTCGTTAACCCCGGTAACCGTGACAAAATGGTACAATTAAGTGAAAAATCACTTTGTTTATCTCCCGGTGTGTGTATAAATGGCGTTAAGCCGTTCCAATTAACCATCCGTGCTACCGGGAAGTTAGTGGTCCCTCGAGGGAAATAAAGTCCGACAGGATGCAAGAATAAAGACCGGATTCTGTGACATTTTACGCCGGTAAAATATTATAAGTACGCCACTGGGATTTCTATGATCAATTACTCTCTTTTATTGATTTGAGTTATAAATTCCTAATTAGCCTCCCTTACCGATTAATAAGATGAGTGGATTACAACGCAGACATGTCAAAAGTTTAATACTTAAACCATGTACAGTCCAACCTGCCTTAAAAGCCACCTCTATATAAGGACCACCTCCTTATAAAGGCCAGTAGAATTGTAGCCCAATTAATGGTGTACAGTCCAACCTGCCTTAAAGTCCACCTCTAAATAAGGGTCACCTGCTTATAAAGGCCAGTAAAATTGTATCCCAATACTTCTTTATTCATATTATTTGCACCTGTATATAAAGGCCACCTGCCTCTAAAGGCCACTTTTACTGGTTCCCTTTGGGTGGCCGTCATAAACAAGTTTGACTGTACTGCTAACGTATTTATTTTCGCAGTGTACTAATTTTTCAGCCAATTTCGCGGTCGTTTGTCACGGATTTCGCAAAAATTATTACCGAGTGAAAATTATGTTATGCTTAATGTATTAATAGCGTATTTGAAAAAAAATATTATAAAACCGCGAAAATTTAATTATGCCGACATGTGGAAATTTCATGTACCCCGAAAATAAAAACACGCGAAAATAAAACTTTTCAGTTCATTATTACTAAAACTCCGTTTTTCAGTGATTGTGGCCATATTTGACAAAAATTCTATTTTTTTTTCTAGTTGAGTCATTTTATTTGGAAAGAGACTTATGTACAATGTCGGTCTCTGCTAAATAACTTATTTCAAAAAGTCGGCACACACTGTAACATTTTCAATTTCACTTTAAACTGAAAAATTCTCTCAATTAAACTTGATAGTTGGTTATGTGGATTTCATCACGTGTACAAATGCCACGACCAAAGTATGATGATAAAAGAAAGTTGGTTGCTTGCTTGAATGTTGTTAAACGTCGCATCAGCAATTTTTCAGCTATTCGCGACGAAGACTTTTATTAATCTCTATGGATTAATCTATAAACAATTTAGTGTATGCTTGTGAAGTGCGAGTGTGTTGTATGGTCTGCCTTTTACTAGCGCACACTCAGCATGACTTCAAAGTGCTAGCTCACAGCGTCAGTACGCTGCAGACATGCGTACTACTCCCCCAGTTCATTATACTGATACTAGGTGAACCAGTAAAGACCAACAGCAAGGAAAATTCACTTTCCCACATGTGGTCTGAAAAGGACTCAAACTCACAGCGGTGAGAGACCCGACGTCTTACCCATTAGGCCACCACGATAAAAGAAAGGGATATTAAACACATGTCAACCTTGATCCTGTGATCAGGTGTCCAATACCACTTTCTTTTATCATTATAATTGGGTCAAGTAAATTGTGATGCAACACCTATCAATCATTCCTTTTAAGGACATAAAGAATGAATTGTTTGGCATAGAAATTTTCCAGTTTGAAATGAAATTGAAAATGTTGCGGAGTGTGCAGGCTATGAACAGAGACTGACACTGTACATTAGGTCACTTCCTTATAGGCCTAAACTTATGTCACAAGAAAAAAATGTTTAAAAAAGTTAAGTAAATTGTTGCTACAATCTCTGAAAAAATGGGGTTTTAGTAATAATAAATATAATTTAGCAAACGAATAAGAACCGGTTCATCTTGCCCCTCGTTAGCATGCTTTAAGAACTAAGGCAATTTTCCAGTCTTTAGGAACTTGCAAAGTATAATGGGCTGTCTCAAATTGTATAAAAGGCGAGGCCCTTTTTTTGTCAAAAGTTAAATATCAAGCAATACTACTACAAATCCAGTTTTTATCTTTTTTCCATAATACCATTTTTATATTTTTAGGTGTCAAGGTACATCGGCACGCATGGTTTATCGGCGTATTTTGAGCAACAGAACATCACAGCCTTTTTACCGACAGACCGAGTGTTCAGAACGTATCATTCCTCGGTGTATGGATACAATATGTCGGATACCGTGACAGTAAAATCACTATTTCTATACCACCTAGGTAAGTTTGATGGGTCTTTTTTTTTTTTTTTTTTTTTTTTTTTTTTTTTTTTTTGTCGCTGTTAAGAATATTTAACTTTTATCGAGACGTCATCAGCTATAGGTGAAGTTACGAGGATTTTGACTTTTTCAGTGCACTCGAGGTAATGTGCATAGGTGCTTCTTTTACGTGGCATTGGGTTTTCAGCTTTCTTCCGAAGTATTTCGTGACTTTCGTTTCTAAATGCCGAGAGCTCGGTGAAAAAACAGTCACCTTGGCCAGATCCCGGCCGGGCTTTGAACCTACGATTTCCCATCCACGAAGCAAGCGTTCTACCAACTGAGCTACCGCAGTGGTTCTAAGTTAGATTGAGAGATGGTACTCCAACAACATTATATAAATATTACATTTCTGATAGCATGTAACATTAATCATATTTACATTACTTTAGAAAAGCGTTTTACCGATTTAGACGACGAATGCGTTTGAACCGCATACGTAGTTTTTCTGCGCATGTGACATTTTTCGTAATGTCAACCGCTCAGGTAATGTCACCCTGTGACGTAAATTTTTCTGAAATCCGAATGGTTACATTAAATTTCTCCCAATCAAATTTCGAGATATTTACGAAAAGGTATAATTATTGAGATTGATAACGGAAGATGTTTTTGACGATAAGCTGCGGAGTTGCACTTGTCGAAACCTTTATACAAATCTAACGAATTTGTGCTCATCTTATAGCTTTTCGGCCCCTAGCTTTCCATATTTCGGCGACGCGACAGCTGAAGAACTTGAGCTCAGTGTTAATTTTTCGAAAGACCGGCAGTGTATCGTAAGCCGTCACCACTGGCTCCAGTTTCGCAATCATTTCTTTACCAATTTTCCCTTAACTTAAATTTATAAAATTTTGACAATTTTATTTTTTGGAACTACAAATTACAAACTTTCAATAATAAATTTTAAAGAATAATACATATAATATTATAAGTGCTCTTCAAAATGACACCTTAAGCAGCTAAGCTCTTGGATTTTGCTAGATTTAAATTAAGCAAACATTTTGTTAATGAATGGTTGTTAATCTTTGGGGGGAGAGACCTCTTGCAGGGGTAAAAGGAGGAAGAAAATACTATAACTTAGGGGGGACTCGGTGGCCGAGTGGTCTAAACGCACACTTAGGTATCACATCGGCTCTCACAACCTAAGTTCGAATCCCACTCCACACCTGTACAAATCCTAGTGTAAGAGAAAGTTTGCCAGTTCGCTAGTCGAATGTTGGTGGTTTTCTTGTGACACTCCGGTTTCCGCCACCTTACATAACCTGGCCCCGGTTTCACATTCATTCCTTAGCTAAGATTTTCTTTAGAATAAATTTAGCAAATTTTGGTAATCTGTTTTTAGAACTGCTAATAAATATTTTTGTCATAATTTAATTCAAATGCTTTAAGGTAGAATAGATCTTCAAAATGGCATCTTAAATTCATGAATATCTTGAAAATTAACAAAATTATAAAGATCTGAAATTTTGCATGTTTTTAAGTTAAGGAAAATTTTAGCTAAGGAATGATTGTGAAACTGGAGCCTGACCGCTTCGATATAAGTGAACGAATCTTGATAGAAGCTAATTAAAATATATATTTCTCAATTCCATAAATTATTTATTATTTATTTTTGCAGTCGGTAGTAAGATCCGGGTTTCTGATATCAAGGACAACACAACTGCAGAGTCATTACACCCCAGCGGCTATAGACTTTATTTCAACATATTGATGGATGGCTCAACAAAGGTTTGTTTTAAATTTGCTGCCGCCGAGAGATAGATAGCAGCCTCGAGATCTTAGATAATGAGGGCCGATATGGGCTGGGATGTCGATTCGGCACTAATTTGTTATCTCAGTTAGTGTTTAACTTTCGACAGGTCAGTACTGTACAACTACACTCAAACAACATTGACCTGTCCGCTTGACCTTTTATTAGTTATATTCACGTAGATTACAGACCTGTCGAAAGTTTAACACCAACTTATTTAGACATACCGTTAGCTATGTCGCTGCAACTCAGTGTGACCTCTCTCTTAGCAGCATTTTGGTCACATGGTGGCCATGAATTGTTGCCTAACACACAGCTTATTTAGGCATACCGTTAGCTATGTCGCTGCAACTCAGTGTGACCTCTCTCTCAGCAGTATTTTGGTCACATGGTGGCCATGAATTGGTGCCTAACACACAGCTTATTTAGGCATACCGTTAGCTATGTCGCTGCAACTCAGTGTGACCTCCCTCTCAGCAGTATTTTGGTCACATGGTAGCCATGAATTGGTGCCTATTACACAGCTTATTTAGGCATACCGTTAGCTATGTCGCTGCAACTCAGTGTGACCTCTCTCAGCAGCATTTTGGTCACATGGTAGCCATGAATTGGTGCCTAACACACAACTTATTTAGGCATACCGTTAGCTATGTCGCTGCAACTAAGTGTGACCTCTCTCTCAGCAGCATTTTGGTCACATGGTAGCCATGAATTGGTGCCTATTACACAGCTTATTTAGGCATACCGTTAGCTATGTCTCTGCAACTCATTGCGACCTCTCTCAGCAGCGTTTTGGTCACATGGTAGCCATGAATTGGTGCCTAACACACAGCTTATTTAGGCATACCGTTAGCTATGTCGCTGCAACTCAGTGTGACCTCTCTCTCAGCAGCATTTTGGTCACATGGGAGTACCATGAATTGGTGCCTATTACACAGCTTATTTAGGCATACCGTTAGCTATGTCGCTGCAACTCAGTGTGACCTCTCTCTCAGCAGCATTTTGGTCACATGGTGGCCATGAATTGGTGCCTAACACACACCTTATTTAGGCATACCGTTAGCTATATCGCTGCAACTCAGTGCGACCTCCCTCTCAGCAGCATTTTGGTCACATGGTGGCCATGAATTGGTGCCTAACACACAGCTTATTTAGGCATACCGTTAGCTATGTCGCTGCAACTCAGTGCGACCTCCCTCTCAGCAGTATTTTGGTCACATGGTAGCCATGAATTGGTGCCTAACACACAGCTTATTTAGGCATAACGTTAGCTATGTCGCTGCAACTCAGTGCGACCTCCCTCTCAGCATTTTGGTCACATGGTAGCCATGAATTGGTGCCTAACACACAACTTATTTAGGCATACCGTTAGCTATGTCGCTGCAACGCAGTGTGACCTCTCTCTCAGCAGTATTTTGGTCACATGGTAGCCATGAATTGGTGCCTATTACACAGATTATTTAGGCATACCGTTAGCTATGTCACTGCAACTCAGTGTGACCTCTCTCTCTCAGCAGCATTTTGGTCACATGGTGGCCATGAATTGGTGCCTAACACACAACTTATTTAAACATACCGGTAGCTATCTCGCTACAACTCAGTGTGACCTCTCTCTCAGCAGCATTTTGGTCACATGGTAGCCATGAATTGGTGCCTAATACACAGCTCATTGAGGCATACCGTTAGCTATGTTGCTGCAACTCAGTGTGACCTCTCTCTCAGCAGCATTTTGGTCACAAGGTAGCCATGAATTGGTGCCTAATACACAACTTATTTAGGCATACCGTTAGCTATGTCGCTGCAACTCAGTGTGACCTCTCTCTCAGCAGCATTTTGGTCACAAGGTGGCCATGAATTGGTGCCTAATACACAACTTATTTAGGCATACCGTTAGCTATGTCGCTGCAACTCAGTGCGACCACTCTCTCAGCAGCATTTTGGTCACAAGGTAGCCATGAATTGGTGCCTAATACACAACTTATTTAGGCATACCGTTAGCTATGTCGCTGCAACTAAGTGTGACCTCTCTCTCAGCAGCATTTTGGTCACAAGGTAGCCATGAATTGGTGCCTAATACACAACTTATTTAGGCATACCGTTAGCTATGTCGCTGCAACTCAGTGGGACCTCTCTTAGCAGCATTTTGGTCACATGGTGGCCATGAATTGGTGCCTATTACACAACTTATTTAGACATACCATTAGCTATGTCGCTACAACTCAGTGCGACCTCTCTCTCAGCAGCATTTTGGTCACATGGTAGCCATGAATTGGTGCCTAATACACAACTTATTTAGGCATACCGTTAGCTATGTCGCTACAACTCAGTGTGACCTCTCTCTCAGCAGCATTTTGGTCACATGGTAGCCATGAATTGGTGCCTATTACACAGCTCATTGAGGCATACCGTTAGCTATGTCGCTGTAACTCAGGGGGACCTCTCTCAGCAGTATTTTGGTCACATGGTGGCCATGAATTGGTGCCTAATACACAACTTATTTAGACATACCGTTAGCTATGTCGCTGCAACTCAGTGTGACCTCTCTCTCAGCAGTATTTTGGTCACATGGTGGCCATGAATTGGTGCCTAATACACAACTTATTTAGACATACCATTAGCTATGTCGCTGCAACTCAGTGTGACCTCTCTCTCAGCAGCATTTTGGTCACATGGTAGCCATGAATTGGTGCCTAATTACCAACTTATTTAGGCATACCGTTAGCTATGTCGCTGCAACTCAGTGTGACCTCTCTCTCGGCACCATTTTGGTCACATGGTAGCCATGAATTGGTGCCTATTACACAGCTTTTTTAGGCATACCGTTAGCTATGTCGCTGCAACTCAGTGTGACCTCTCTCTCGGCACCATTTTGGTCACATGGTAGCCATGAATTGGTGCCTAACACACAGCTTATTTAGGCATACCGTTAGCTATGTCGCTGCAACTCAGTGTGACCTCTCTCTCGGCACCATTTTGGTCACATGGTAGCCATGAATTGGTGCCTATTACACAGCTTATTTAGGCATACCGTTAGCTATGTCGCTGCAACTCAGTGTGACCTCTCTCTCAGCACCATTTTGGTCACATGGTAGCCATGAATTGGTGCCTAATACCCAACTTATTTAGGCATACCGTTAGCTATGTCGCTACAACTCAGTGCGACCACTCTCTCAGCAGCATTTTGGTCACATGGTAGCCATGAATTGGTGCCTAATACCCAACTTATTTTGGCATACCGTTAGCTATGTCGCTGCAACTCAGTGTGACCACTCTCTCAGCAGCATTTTGGTCACATGGTAGCCATGAATTGGTGCCTAACACACAACTTATTTAGACATACCGTTAGCTATGTCGCTACAACTCAGTGTGACCACTCTCTCAGCAGCATTTTGGCCACATGGTAGCCATGAATTGGTGCCTTTTACACAACTTATTTAGACTTACCGTTAGCTATGTCGCTACAACTCAGTGTGACCTCTCTCTCGGCACCATTTTGGTCACATGGTAGCCATGAATTGGTGCCTATTACACAGCTTATTTAGGCATACCGTTAGCTATGTCGCTGCAACTCAGTGTGACCTTTCTCAGCAGCATATTGGTCACATAGTAACCATGAATTGGTGCCTATTACACAGCTCATTGAGGCATACCGTTAGCTATGTCGCTACAACTCAGTGTGACCTGTCTCTCGGCACCATTTTGGTCACATGGTAGCCATGAATTGGTGCCTATTACACAGCTTATTTAGACATACCGTTAGCTATGTCGCTACAACTCAGTGTGACCTCTCTCAGCATCATTTTGGTCACATGGTAACCATGAATTGGTGCCTATTACACAGCTTTTTTAGACATACCGTTAGCTATGTCGCTGCAACTGAGTGCGACCTCTCTCTCAGCAGCATTTTGGTCACATGGTAACCATATCTAAGCCTTCTGACTATCAAGCTTGGACTCCTTTTCGTTACTTCAATGTTAACAATTTGACAGGTCTGTACTGTATGGGTTTTAAACACAAGAGTTTACACTTAGATCATGTAACTTAGACACCTATAAGCCAAACATCAACTTTGAAGGACTAATTTGGCTGCCATCTGGAAAAATGGCCACCATCTTGGGTTTTCAATTTGCCAACCAGGTAGATGTAATCAGTAGCTCTTTGGAGATCACTTGTGTCAATTGTAATGTTTGTATCACCATTTATAGGAATTTTTTTTCAAATATTACTTTTATCTGCTTCATTGTTTCCCGTTTATTATAAAATTGGACATTTTGTACACTGAATAATGTTGAGTGTGCAAATTGTCCAATTCTTTCATACTTCCATAACCAAAAGAAAAATTAATTTCATTGCTTATAATTCAAGAAATTTTTCAACAAATCAACCATTTGAGCAATAATATAGTCGTAGCAAGTAAACAGAAAAGCATTGTGACTGCTTTGGCGTTCAAATCTTTGCGTCGTCCATAATAAGATGACGTCACTGAGAGCCAATCCATTCATGCAAACATAACAGAAAAGATCTGACCAATCAAAATGCTTAAAACAAAAAGAATTGAATTATCATGTTGTATTTCAGGTATATTCAGTAAATGGTGCCGTATTGGTTTCGACGGATGTAATCGCAAGTAATGGAATAATCCACATAATAGACAGAGTTATCGCCCCTATATCCAGTTCTAAGACTCTTCACGATTACTTGTTAAAACCGGACATGCCATCACTGGAATTCAGGTTATTTATTTTTTTATTTATATATATTTCACTTAATGTTCATTAGTTGATAAGTCTTTACAGCCAAAAAAGATAAGTAAATAAATACAACATCATTGGCTGAAGCGTAAAAATCACAACACATCTTTTGTTAATAGCAAAAATAAAATTTATTGTTACATTTTAATCACGCCTGTTTCGAATTTCATGTCTATAACAATGACATCAGGTTCTGTTCTGAATGACAGTAGGGCTCTATGGTTTTCTTAACCGTCCCAGTTGGAAAGTTCCGCCGAATTTCAGGTCTGTAGCAATGGCGTCAAATTTTAAATTCCAAAGGCAATGGTTTTTCACCGGTTTTAAACAATAATAGAACTAGATACCGCCTCGATAAAAGTGAAATAAACTTGTCCTGGAGCATATCATTTCATCACTCAACTCCAATCTATGTTATAAAGGAAAACATAAATCTTTCGATTAACACATTTTATCACACCTGTTTCGATTTTCAGTTCTGTAGTAATGGCGTCAAGTTATGTTTCAAATGGCAGTATTCTATGATTTTTAACCATCCCAGAACTGACCGCCTCGATAAAAGTGAAATAAACTTGTCCTGGAGCATATCATTTCATCACGCAACTCCAAACTTTGTTATAAGGGAAAACAAAATCTTTCGATTAACACATTTTGATTCATGTCTGTTTTCAAGTTTCATATCTAAAGCAATGGCATCAGGATCTGTTCTGAATGGCAGTAGTTTCCTATGGTTTTCTTAACTACCCCACAACTGCCCGTCTCTATAGGAGTCGAACAACCTTGCCCAGGAGTATAAAAACCATTGCTCCATTGTTAAAAAATCAGTTTCGATAAGCTTATTTTCACAATCATGTCTATTTTTCGAATTTCATATTTATAGCAATGGCGTGAAGTTACGTTTCAAATGGCAGTAGTTTCCACCGCCCAGAACTGACCGCCTGTATAAGTGTCGAACAAACTTGACTTGGAGCATAAATACCATTGTTCTACTCCATCATTGATCGAAAATCTTTCTATAAGGCCAGGGGTCCTACCATTTCTATATTTTCCTATATTTCCTATTATAATTTTGACCCTTTTCTATATCTTTCTTCTATAATTTGAAAAACCTCCTATATTTTCTATATTTCCTATATACATGTTACTGGTAGCTTCAGGAATTTAGAATGGGGACATTTTTCTTGCATTTAGTAAATATCTGAAGCAAGATTAACATTTCTGTATATTGCAGTGTTTGTTAGTAAAACGAGGAAAGGGAATAGCTGAAGGGGAGAAAAGGAGGCCATGGATGTATATTTTATGTGTAAACTATTTAAAAATATTCCTGTAATTTTAGTGAAAACTCGTAAAATTTCCTATAAAACTCCTATAATTTTGACCCCCATATTCCTATTTTTCCTATATTTTTGGACCCCAAAACCGGTAGGACCCAATTAAGCTTATTTGTATATTCACGTCTGCTTTTGAATTACAGATCTATAGCAATGGCGTCAATCATTGACATGGAGCTAAAGGGTAACACGAATAATTCCGGCTTTGTCTTCACTGCGTACGCACCTAATGATTCATATCTAATACCAACCATGCCAGAATATGCTAAAGACATATTGTACGATGTTTCAAACTTGGAATTCTTAAAAAGGGTAAGTATGTTTGGACAACTTCACATGAATAATCTTCATGGTCTAAAGGTGTGTCATGACCTTGAATCAAGGTCATATCGGAAAGGCCAAGGTCGTGGGAAATGTATGTTTGAAAATCGTGTCCGGGTCATATTTCATAGCTGCTTCGGACGATTGGAATAAAAATTCACAGGAATAATGTTCATGGTCCAAACATATGCCATGCCTTTGACGAAGGTCATATCGGAAAGGTCAAGGTCGTGGGAAATGTATGTTTGAAAATCGTGTCCGGATCATATCTCATAGCTGCTTTGGACGATTGTAATAAAAATTCACAGGAATAATGTTCATGGTCCAAACATATGTCATAACCTTTACAAGGTCATATCGGAAAGGTCAAGGTCGTTGGAAATGTATGTTTGAAAATCGTGCCTGAATCATATCTCATAGCTGCTATGGACGACTGTAATAAAAAAATCACAGGAATAATCTTCATGGTTGAAACATATGCCATGACCTCGACGAAGGTCATATCGGAAAGGTCAAATTCGTGGGAAAGGTATGTTTGAAAATCGTGTCCGGATCATATCTCATAGCTGCTATGGACGACTGTAATAAAAAATTCACAGAAATAATCTTCATGGTTGAAAGACGTGCCATGACCTTGAATCAAAATTATATCGTTTTCATCCTTATAGATGTTGGGAACGGGGGGGAGGGGGGTATTTGGCTCTCAAGAGACAGTTCTAGTAATTAGTATAATAAGTTTTTAAATTGATAAAATTCCTAACCAACCCACACATTTTACAAATACATGCAGAACAGGCACAGATCCTAGTGTAAGACAGTTTGTCAGTCTGGTAACAGAGTGTCGGTGGTTTTCTCTGTGTACACAAGTCATTCCTTTACCATTCATCAATTGTCTGCCTTGCTATAAGTGAAAGAAATTTGATCACTCCATTAACCATCAAGGAACTGACTGCCTCGATATAAGTGATAACATCTTGACTGTGGTGTTAAACTCTATTACTCCACTTCACCATCCTAGAATTAACAGTCTCTATCTAATTAAGTAAACAATCTTGACTGGGAGGTAACACTCTAATATTCAGCCCATCCATGAACTGGCCGTCTCAATATAAGTGAAAGAACAACTTTTGTGCACACTCAGGGCGACTTTAAGATGTTTGCTCACCGATTCAGTACGCCGCAAACAAACTTACCACTCCCCCAGTCACATTATACTGACGTCGGGTGAATCAGTAAAGGCCAACGGCAAGGAAAAGCCACTTTCTTTCCCACATGTGGTCTGAGCGGGATTCGAACTCACAGCGATAAGACACCCTAAATTTGTAGACTTACATATTATCCATTAGGCCATCGCGGTCTTAATATTAATTAAGTACTGTTGATTCTGCTTTTATTAAACCATCAAATTTTGTTTAATTATTTTTACATTTCGGTTGCAGGTTGTATATTTTTATATATACACACATACTCACACTATTCGGGATTAGGTACGAGTTTTACTTTTTCATTTCTAACATATTTTAGTGTTTTCCAGATTGTGCACGCACAAACTTTTCCAGATTACATACGAGTTTAATGTTCTTTTCTATTTTTTTTCAGGTTGTGCACGCCCACACGATTCCAGATTACGTCCAGTTTTTACCTAGTGTTGGAGAAATAACAACAAGGCCGTCCTACATGAATTCTGCTAACTTACAAATCTACAGAGAAAATGGGGAAAGTGAGTACATGTTATTGTATTTATTTTATATCTAGTACAGGCCTATAGAGCCTAGCCAACGAATTATTGCCCAATCGACAGTCCTTGACCTGTCTCTTTTTAATATATCTGACAGTTTTTCAGCAACTGTTATTTATCTCTCGAAAGATGTTCAACCACTAGCTATCCATGTCTCGCCACTCGGCATGCACCAGCACTTTTACTCTTTTTTGTCCACTCGGTTTTAAATTTTAGACAGTTCTGCATGGTATATATTGTTTCATTGGCAACTAAAACTGTCTCTTGCGAGCCAAATACCTACAACCCATCCACCCAACATTGACCTCCTGTCCTTGACTTTTGAATTATGCATTATGGTATGTGACACATCTCATGTGGGTTTGCATTTGTGTCAAGTTTGATCAAAATCCATCGATTGACATGGACGATATGGAGTGGACACGATATTGGGACGGACAATCAGACGGACAGACAGACAGAAAGACGGACGGACGGACGGACAAACAGGGTGATTCCCATATACCCGCTAAACTTCGGTTTCCGGAGGGGTATAATTATAAGATAATGGTTGGTCAGTAGTTAGTTTTAATGGTGTTAAACGCCGGAACAGCTATTTTCAGATATTCATGACAAGAGCAGATTTATTAACATCTAACGATTATCTCAGATTATGGATCTCGGCCAAATCATTTATCTCCACTGCGGTTGCTCAGTTGGTAGAGTGCTCGCTCCGTGAGTGGGTAATGTGGGTTCGATCCCCTGACGGGTCTGACCAAAGACTTAAAAGTTGCTAGTGGCTGTTCTTTCGCCAAGCACTCCGCATTACGAAATAAAACTCATGGTTCTTTCGGATAGGAACTTAGAATAAACGAGGTCCGTGTCACGGTGGGATTTTCACGATAAAGAACCCTACTGTATAATGCCATCAGCGCAACACACAGATAAAATTTCTGCACCTTCGCCTATAGCTGGCGACCTCTCGATATAAGTGAATAACCTTGACTGGGACGTTACCATTACTCAACACAACTCAATCATTTATCAAACTGATATAATAATTGGACTTTTATCGCATTAATTTGAGGTCAATATATGTTATATTGACCACTTTAGCAAGCCCTCGGTCAATATTGCTATCCAGTGGTCAATAAAACATATATTGACCTCATATTTGCGATATAATTAGTTTATTGTAAAATTGGTAAAAAAAATGTCAAAAAAGGCAAAACTACTTGATTTCAGCTATTAAAATGCTATATAACACAAGAAATTGACCATTAACAATTTTCAATATACGGATATAATATCACTCCACTTTGAAAAAATGCCGTAATTTACAAAGCGTCTTTTTCTTCAGTCGACAATGACGCAAAAGTTCCACCGTCTACTGCCATTGTTGTTACGATGTGTTGTCCTTCCAAATCTTCCTCCTATGTTGGAAGCACCATTAACCCGAGTGAATAAAGCAGCTCCTTTTCAGATCTTACATAATCAAAATTGAATTCAAGGAAGATAAGAAATCTCCGGTCAATAATACTTTTTTAATCAACTTTTCTTGCACGTGCCAGGTCATTACATTGTTTATTTTGATCACATGACGCAATTTGGCCCAATGAAAGTGCATGAAAAAAATATTGTTATTGTTTTTTGTTTCAGTGTATGTTTTGTGTAACAGAACAAGGGCAAAAGTATTCAGTAGTAACATTCCTGTCTCCAACGGCGTACTCCATGTTATTGACAATCTTCTCTGCTTTAAGTATAGAAATCTGAAACAGACTATAGAATATCTACAGAAAACAAGGTAATATTTGTTTATGTCATATACCATTTTTTGAATTTAATCATAAAATACATTCAAAATGGTAAATGACAATAGACAATACCATTTTTGAATGTATTTTATGATTAAATTAAAAAAATGGTATATGACACTTATATACACACTCACCCACCCACCCACTCACCCGTCCGTCTTATAGGCAAACAATATGAACCTGTCCATTTGACTTTCATGGAAAATGCAGTCAAACCTGTCTATGAAAGCCACCCAAGGGAATCAGTAAAAGTGACCTTTATAGGCAAGTGACCTTTATATACAGGTGCAAATAATATGAATAAAGAAAGATTTGGATACTATTCTAGTGGCCTTTATAAGCAGGTGGCCCTTATATAGATGTGGCTTTTAAGGCAGATTCGACTGTATTCATACGCATTGCCCATATTTAGTGTTCACATCGGGTAGACAAAATATACACGCATGATCCCTTTTACTTAAATTTACTCATCCATATCATATTTAAATCAAAGGTCAAGCGGACAGGTCAATGTTGTTTACCTATACATATATAGAATCCCCCACAAATTACGTAGTCACTTAACTTACCCACCCATCACCCACAGTGGCGAGTTTATGTGAAAAACTCTGTTTGAAAGGGACTTCGGTACCGGAATGGACTACAGCGCCCACTTTCGGATCACAAGGCTTCTTGTTGCGTGGAAAAAAACGTGTTTTTTTTATACCCACCACACACATAGTGGTTAGGCACTATGTAGGGCCCCCTGTTTTTAAGAGACCACGGCGCCTGAATGGTCTCAGGCGCGCTCACGGATCACAACGACATAATCAAAATTATTTCAAATGCATGTTACTATAACATACAGTAACTAAAGTAATAAAATGATTTTATGTTCTCTGAAATACCAAAAAATGTTTACTCACTGTTAATTGATATTCTACCGTCTTGTATCACTGTCATTTTGAAACTTTATTTCCTAACAAAAGAAACATTAGCACACACTACCATTCTATTTCAAACCTTGCTCCATAACTACTTGAAATGGTTCAGAATGTATTTTTAAGTTTAAAACTATAATTATTATAAGTTCTGAAACACTTTTAAAATATTTGCGTTTTCAATATTCTTTTAATAACATTACTAGTATTTTATGCATTGCATCGTTTTGAAGTAAATGGGACGTTATGGTGTTTAGAGGACGTTATGGTGTTTAGAGGACGTTATGGTGTTTAGAGAATATTACATGATTTCTGTTATTCTCATGTAACGGGTGTAGCTAACTAAACAAGACGTGATTACCGTTCCGGAGCACCCAACTTTGCTCGTGGAAATGTACTTGTTCAGCTAAATTTGCCAGTTTTTAAATATATCACTTTGCTTTTTAGATTGTGATTTGACTGGTATGTTGGTTTTTCACTCATAAATACGCACATTTATCGGTTGTAAACAAGAGTTGCTTACCGTTCTCTAGCACCTGACTTCACTTCCCAAGTAAAAGTTTAACGTGCCAATTTTTAAATTTATTTTTTTTTTTTTGGACTGGATTTGAGCATAGACTGATATTTTTGTTTTTGTTTTTACCCCTAGTGTTCCATAAATACGCGAAATAAAAAATTACAATAATCCTTTACTCAACAGTGAGCGGATAACCTTTGAAACAGCAACTACTTTGTAAAGTAATTGGGTCAGTTAGATTGATTTCACAGGCATTGCTCATATGCACTTGTTATAATCAATAAGCCTGTATTATTATCTGGATAAAGTGGTCTGTGAGTTTTATGCATATTTCTCAGAATAAGTAACTATTTATTTCCAATTTTTATGATTCAATTAAGTCAGGACAATAGTGGCATTTAATAGCCATAACTAAGATAATTATATACGTGTGGCTAATACAAAATGATCGTGCTTTATATATTCAAGTGTATAGTGATATTAAATAAGGACATAAAACTCTCTCTCTCTCTCTCTCTCTCTCTCTCTCTCTCTGGGAAGTATGCTACATATATTTAAGTGGAAGCCGAAATATCTAAAATACTAGATATTGACAATTCAAGATCAGTTGCGTTAACACAATCGCTGTGTGTGTTTGCCGTACTCTCTCTCTCTCTCTCTCTCTCTCTCTCTCTCTCTCTCTCTCTCTCTCTCTGGGAAGTATAACTGGAAACCAGAATATCTAAAATACAAAATATTATTGATTTAGGATCAGTTGCGTTATCTCTCTCTCTCTCTCTCTCTCTCTCTCTCTCTCTCTCTCTCTCTCTGTTTTTACAACATTCATAATTTCTTCACACATATAACACTAATATTATTCTGAGTTTATTTGATGGACATGATAATACAAAGTAAAGACGATTATTGTTAACACTGATAATAAAACCCCTGACTTTAGATTGACTCTGGAGTAAATATCCACTTGTGTGATTACATAAACATTTATTATAAAAAATAAACATACTTATCCATGTCCGAACAACAATCAAGATGCAAAGTAAAAACTTTGGAACTGACAAGTTAGGTTAGAAACGTGAACTTCAACTAGGGAAGTGAGGCCGGGTGCTCCGGAAGGGTAAGCACCTCCTGTTTAGCTAGCTACACCTGTCAAGCGTGTAATCAAAATTGTGTGAAAGGAACAAGGGACTATGGGACGTCAAATAAATCCAGGACAATTCTGGACACAGAGACATCGAACTTATCAACAATACTGTATTAGTATTAATTTACTAATATAGTGTCCACAACAATAACATTTATTTAACATCCCATAGTTTCATTTCCCTTTTCATTCTCAATTTTAATGTCACTTGTTGTACAGTAGATATAGCGAACCAGACAGGAGTTGCAGAAATTTTCAGAGCACCAGTCCTCATTTTTATGGAAGTTGACTAAACGGATGACGGATTGGCTCTGGAGTTAATACCAACTTGAGAGGGTCTCTCTAACAGTTCAATTTATTAAACATGCATTTAATACCCCATAGTTTCATTTCCCTATCATTTACAATTTTAATTCCACATGTTGTACAATTGATATAACAAACCAGTCAGAAGGTTCAGAAACTTTCAGAGCACCAGCCCTCATTTTTATGGAAGTTGACTAAACGGATGACGGATTTGCTTTAGAGTTAATACCCACTTGAGAGGGTCTCTCTAACAGTTCAATTTATTAAACATGCATTTAATATCCCCATAGTTTCATTTCCTTTTCATTCTTAATTTTAATTCCACATGTTGTACAGTAGATATAGCGAACCAGACAGACGGTGCAGAAATTTTCAGAGCACCAGTCCTCATTTTTTAATTAAGATTACTAAACGATTGACATAGATCAGTATGTTTGTTTTTGATTTGCAGTTTTCAATGATTTTACTATGTTTTTTGGGATTATGATTTAAACATGGATCGTTGTGTTCATATTTTGATTTTGAAAATTAGTATCGTTTTCTTTTTTTTCAGTGCCTTCGCCCAATACTTAAACAAGAGTAAC
Organism: Anadara kagoshimensis; assembly: GCA_021292105.1. Lineage (NCBI taxonomy): Eukaryota > Metazoa > Mollusca > Bivalvia > Arcoida > Arcidae > Anadara > Anadara kagoshimensis. Next base: position 25,596,035 of record CM037868.1, read on the forward strand.
CAGACACTTGTAACGAACCTACAACTGACCAATCATACCTATACAATATTTGTACCAGTAGACGAAGCTTTTGCTAAACTACCTTTACAGCAACAAGAAAACCTTAACAATCACGCTGATATACGCGATATGGTGAGTAAAATCCAAACAAGTAATGGAGTAAAATCACAGACACTTTGTCTTTTTTCCGACAGTAAAAAAGTTAATTTTTGTGTTATTCGCATGGAAAGAGAATATTGATTTAGATTAAACAATGCACGGCAATTATATAGCGTTTAAAAAACAAAGGGGACCCTGTGAGTCTATTGATAGCAAATTTGAAGTTGCATGCTTTGTTTTTTTTTTTAATTACCTTTCCCGAGCACCTTTCACATTTTCTGGTGAAAGTTTTTTCTTTGCTTCTGGGATTAATTATGATCTGAACGATTTATGTTTAACTTTAAATAACCAAAAAGCAAACATACCAGTAAACATGCAAATAATAATTCAAAACTCAAAGAAAAAGTGAAACCAGCTGCTCCGGAAAGCTAAGCGCCTGTGTCAGGTGTAAATGCAAAATTAAGAACAAAAGGAACATAACACTATTAGACTTCAAATATACACACAAATACATTTCGATACAGATACAGCATACCTTTATTAAGATCACGTATAAATAACGTATCAATTTTAAAACTTTCCTAAAGGAGCTCATATGTAACATGTCTCAGTGACGCATGGAACGTTGTATACTTAACATAATTGACGTATCGCCGGCCACGCCCACAATGTTCCGACACTGGCCACCATCACGGTATCAAAGCAGCGTCACGGGCAACTAATGACGTTTTATTGTCAGTGGCGTCATTAAACTGCACAATTCAGGCCGAGTTTGCATTCTGTTTGTGTGTAATTTAAGCATGTCGGCCCTTTGTCGAAACACCGTGGGCGTGGTCGGCGATACGTCAATTTCAAGTCTAAAGACTCTCCAAGGCGGATAAAGGCAAAATTCAGAACATAAAACGCGCTTTAGACCAATTATCCACCGAGCTTTCAAACACCTCAATCTACTCTAGGTTTTATACAACTTATGTGTAAGTATTATTAATGAAACTTTGTATTTGGTATATTTTTTTTTTTTTTTTTTTTTGCAGATTTTAAAAGGACATATTATACCAAACTTGGACGTGGATGCTGAAACACTTGGTCACAATATGAAATACACAACGTTGGGACAATCGTCAGTGGAGATAATTAAAGTAAATGAAGGTAGGTTGTATTCCACATCTCTTTTCTGCTTACATGTACCCTATAATCTGTACATACAAAAATCTTTTCATTCAATCAAAAACAAACACAATGTCAAAATCAAAGCCTCGAAAGCAAAGTAAAAACTTTGAAATTTCAAAGCCACCTTAACAATCAAAAACAAATATACTAATCCATGTCCGAATCACAATCCAGAAGTAAAGTAAAAACTTTGGAACTGACAAGTTAGGTTAGACACGTAAACTTCCACCAGGGAAGTGACGCCGGGTGCTCCGGAAGGGTAGGCACCTCCTGTTTAACAAGTGAGCTTCTTACAGGGAAGCGAGACTGACTGCTCCGGAAAGTTAAGCATAGATGCGATCTTCAAAATAACACCTTAAACATTTATAATAAAAAACAAACATACTAATCCATGTCCGAATCACAATCCAGAAGAAAAGTAAAAACTTTGGAACTGACAAGTTAGGTTAGACACGTGAACTTCTACCAGGGGAGTGAGGCCGGGTGTTCCGGAAAGTTAAGCATATGTGAAAGCAAAATTTAGAATGAAAGGTACATGGAACAATTGTACGTCAAATATATTTAATGATTCATTTGGATACGGAGACACCCAACTTATCAAATTTGAAAATAAAAAACATTTTATTACTACAATTCAAAACAGTAAGATTTTAACAATTTATTAAAGTTTCTCATCCAGTCACTATACAAGCATTAATTAGTCTATATGATTCAGACTTCGGCTATTATATACAAATGTCATTCGTGCAATAAATGTTCATTATGTTAATATATTAACACATAAATCTTCTGTTGTTACCTTATTTGTTTTGGATTTTGCACTGAGCATGATGACGAAATTTTGCTCAAAGATAAGGTAAGACATTTATCATTTTAATAACTTGTGAGAAGAACCTAAGGTCCTTTCAATTATTTCATTTATCTCCAGATATTTACGTAGAAGCTGGAGGTGTTCGTGCAAAGATTATTCGTCGCAACATAGGAGCCACTAATGGTGTAGTACATTTAATATCTAATGTGTTGCTGATGAAGAATTTTACGATTTTTGATGTCATAGAAGGAAATTCTCAATTTACGTAAGTAACTTATTGTATTATGTCCAATAACTAACGTTAAAGTACATTTCAAAAATAAACATACAAATCCATATCCACATCATAATACCAAAAGCTAACCAAAAGCTAAAAATTAGCAAGTTAAATTTACCATATGAACTTCCATTAAGGAAATGAGGCCGGTTGCTCTGGAAGAGTAAGTACCTTCTGTGTAACTAGCTACAACCGTCACGGTTGATAATGAAATGAATATGGTAATGTGGTACTTCTTATGAGACTCTAGGTTTCTAAGGTATATTAATAACGATACTTCCTCGGACAAAACAGAATAAAATGTATCGTACACTGGAATATAAATAACTTCAAATTGTTTATTTTTCGACAATGTCTCCAAATTCTTAGGTTATTTTCTGGATCCAAACACTGGATACATTTCACCTTCTTAGTCCAGCCTACACAACTGATGTAATGTCACGGTGTTGGCAACAGCTTAATTTGGAAAATGTTCATAATAAATCTGAGCATTCAATGATGGTGTATAAACCGGAAGTAACGACCGTGGTGATGTATTCACTTTCGTTCCCAGATAAATCTCCATCATGCATATTTTTCAATTATACTGAAATGTTTTATGGTTATTTAGAATAAGTATCTCCATTTACCAACTAGGTACAAAACTTTGTTATCAATAGAATTTTAGTACAATTTTAAAAATAAACTCAGCGATATGTTAACGACAATTTTAAATAGTCCGTTTGAACAAAAACTGTTGAAATAATTATTTTCAGGTTTATGGCAACATATATCAAGAGACATCCGGACCTGAGACAGTTGCTTTCCAGTCAAACTAAATCACTCACCGTGTTCTTGCCAGGATTAATGGGAGTGTCTTATATACCAGACTACACACTACAGAATTTTAACAGTAATCCTGTAATCATGTACGAGGTATGATTGTATATAAAACAAATACAGTCAATCCCGTTTATAAAGGTCACCCAAGGGAACCAGTAAAAGTGGCTTTTATGGACAGGTGGTCTTTATATACAGGTTCAAAATATATGAATAAAGGACAAAAGGGATAAATTCTACTGGCCGTAATAAGCAGGTGGCCCTTATATAGAGGTGACCTTTAAAGCAGGTTAGACTGTATACCGCTCTATGTTCAAATCCCAGTCCGAAGCGCAAAGCTAAAACAGTCAAATAAGTTAAACATGTGAAATTCCAACAGGGAAGACTCAAGTAAGGCTGGGTGTTCCGGAAAGACACACCTTCTATTTAGCTAGCTAAACCCGCCACGTTTGAAATCAAAATTGAGAATGAAAGAAACATGAAGCTATGGGACGTCAAATATATTCAGATTAAATATGGATACAGAGACATCATACTTATCAACAATATTTTGATGACAGCAATAGACCCTTTTTATGGCCATTTAAAGCCTAGGCTTGCAATATCCTTGGGTCAACAATTTTTAAGCAGCTTCTTTCGTTGTAAAAAGCTCGCGTAGTGGCAGCAAGTTTAACCATAATATCCAATGTCTGCAATATGTTAATAGTAATTTTTTAAAATTCCAATTCATCGCGCCACGTTTTTTACAAGTTAATTTTTAATAAGATGTATTCTTTTCATGAAACAATGAAAAAATAAGCAATTCCTATTACGGCTACTGAATATAAACTCCCGGATTCGCTTGGGCACTTGAACAAATGTTTAATATATTTATCAGGTCAATAGCCAATCATCCAGCGTGGACGACGCGGTATTTTACTGATCAAGCACCTCTTCGTGTCGTAATTAACTATTAAGAGATTGCTGATCTGGTCATTAATTACACGAGTAGCAATCATCGTTCCAGATGCATTGTTTCGTTTCGCTCTTTTGCTTTATACGAAATCTGTATCATGGTTTCAGGTTGTGTTTTGTTTGCAATGATTTGGGCACATGTTATTCTGACAAAAGTTGTAGTCGAGCGAAAAAATAGAATTTTGGTCAAATTTACACCTTAAGAAATATTTACTGTTCGAACGAGCGGCGGTATTTGACCTATCGAAATTCTAGCCATCAAGGTTTTTACATATGATTAATAGGGATTTGGTCGGGCCCGGCAAATGACTTGGAGTTATCCGGGTATTCGAGGCGTCGACGGTCGAGCGATCAAAGTTCTACTGTAGTTTCATTCATAAATACAATAACTTATTTAATTATTTACTAATACTGATTTTTTTTTATTTTATTTAGGCAATTAAAGGACATATAATTGAAAATAGTCTAATTTCATCTGACAATGTAACTGGGCACATGAGAGCAACATCCGTTTCCGGAAAAGACATAATGATTATACATGAAGATAACGGTAATGGTTTTTTCATCTTTAATTTTTTAACAAAGCGTATTCATAAAAATACCACAAATATCAGAAATTCTTTGTCTGTGTTGGCTCAATCTTAAACAAATCTCAAACTAATTTACAACATCAATTAAATAAGTCGTTTTAAGGGTTTCAGTACTTATGGTACTTTGATTCATTTCGTTAGTTTCAATTTTGGTAATGAAGCATATTCTTTATTTCATTATTTAATGTTGTAGCAATTTTATAAAAGTTATTATTATTACTCAACCTGTTATTTTGCAGCACTATAGGGAAATTTCGACATAAAATTCCTAATCAATGGTGCTAGGTCCAAAATTGTGAAAAATCCAAATATTTTAAGAAGTTAAAGTGAGAGAAATAAAAGAAGCAAAATGTTATTTACTAAATCTAAGGCAATAAAGTAAAGCATAGTTTATTACAGATATCACATTTATAGAAAGAGTTGGTTTATTTTCAAACAGTTGAATAATACACAGCGAATATAATATGGATATGGAAGAGATAACTGAAATAATTTTAACTTATCGTAAAACTCAATCCCTCAACTCTTTTTCACTCTATTACAATGCTAATTTACCAGTATAAAAAACTTTGAAATGACCATACTCAAAGAAATTTGAAATGTTAATTATTATATGATTACAGTGTTTTTTGTTCTTTTTTAAAATGCATTAATCAAAAAGTTGCAGTCAAATATTTATATATTTGAATGATTTCAGATTTCCGCGTGATTGGAAACCACATTGAAGCAAAAGTGGAAGTTAGCGACATCTGGTGTTCTAACGGCTTACTACATATTATAGACAATCTTCTACAAGTACCAACACGGAATATTATCGACGAGTTAAGCAAACATACAGATTTAATGTAAGTATAGAACATTAGAAAATTGGAATCATGTTTTTATCGGGCCTATTTCTCCCACTATACTGAACAGAAGAAAACATATGACAGACAAGAATGGTAGTTTTTGTTTCCCTTCATTTACAGTCAAACCTGTCTATAAACGCCACAAAAGGGAACCATTAAAAGTGACGTTTATGTGCAGGTTGCCTTTATATACAGGTTCAAATAATACAAATATTTAACAATTGGGATACAATTCTATTCGCCTTATTTAGCAGGTGACCCTTATTTAGAGGTGGTCTTTAAGGCAGGTTGAACTATAATATTACTTTAATGTTTTATTTCTACCTTTACAATCTTTACTCATAGTTTAATAATTCAATTCTCCTTTGTTTCAAGCATTTTGATTGGCCATATTTTTTCTGTTACGTTTACATGACTGGATTGGCTCTCAGTGACGTCATCTTATTATGAATGACGCACAGAGACATTTGAATGTCCAATTCTTTCATACTTCCATAACAAAAAGAAAAATTATCTTCATTCCTATAATGACAAAGCTGTAATCAGGCATTTCTTTATCTGTCAAGCGGCATTCTTGTTTTGAAGTGTGTCAGATTTTCAGGGAAAAAATAAAATTCTCTCTTTTATAATACCAATGAACTAACATTGAATTTGAATTGGGGTCAAGTGTGTCAATTACGAGACATGTTTGTGTGACTGAGCATTTTAGAATTTCTAAGCATAATATGTGAATCATGTTAAGCAATAATTCATATTCTTTAATCTAGTAAATTTGAAATCGAATCACATTTGTTAGCTTTCCAGATATTTAGAAATGTCATTTTTTAAAGTCCAGGTTTCACATTTGCAGTATGTTTATAAGTGTAGTAAATCATAGAACATTTGTATCACAAAAAAGGTTGTTGAAATTTGCTAAAACTTTGCCGGAGAAATGATTAACGAGTTGAGAGTAGTTGAGTAATGGTGTTTAACGTCCCATTCAAGAATATTTCACTTGTATCGAGACGTCGCCACCTCTAGGAAAAGGTGCAGTAGCATAGTTCTTTAACGTGCCAAGCCCACCGTGACACGGGACCTCGTTCATTTTAAGTTCCCATCCGAAAGAACCGAGTGCTTGGCGAAAGAACAGTCACTTTCCACTTTCAAGTCTTGGGTCAGACCCGGCCGGGATCGAACCCACGCCCTCCCACACACGGAGCGAGCACCCTACTAACTGAGCTACCACAGTGGTCAATAATTAACGAGATGATTGAGAAACCACTACCTGTTATATGACAAAACCGCTTAAGAATCTGTTCTGTGTGTTAAATGCAAATTTTATTTTTAAAAAACTTAACATCTTTATTTCTTTTGTATAGGATAATGAAGAATTTTTTAATTCTGATGAGCGATTTGAAAGACACTTTAAAATCAGAGAATAAACAGTTTACAGTGTTGATTCCAAGTGACAAAGCATTTGACGTCATTCCGAGACCAAGAGCAGATATATTGCTAAGCAACAGAGCACTTTTGCAAAATGTAAGTAGTTTTATATACTAAGCAAGCACAAATGCAAAACAAAATCTTAAAAGCAAATGAAAACTTTTGAAAACTTGAGTAATTGTGTTAATCGCCCCAGTCAGAAATATTTCACTTCTACTGAGATGTAGCCAGCTATAGGCGAGGGTGCAGAAATTTATCCTGTACATTTTGCTGATTGCATTATACACGGGGCCTCGTTTATTTTAAGTTCTTATTCGAAAGAACTTGACTTGCATTTCGTAACGCTGAGTACTTGGCGAAAAAACAGTCACTACACACTTCAAGTCTTGCGTCAGACCCGGCTTGGGTTCGAACCCACAACCTCCTATTTGCAAATTAGATTAAACACATGTACTCCCATCACAAAAGTGAGACCGGTTGCCTGGAAAGATAACCACGGCCCATTATACAAAATGCACCAGATTGTGTAAATATAACCTATACTGTGTAGTTATAACTCGAAAACAAGTATAAACATACCGGTCCTCAGTGCTGGTTTTAACAGCTAATATAGAGCGATACGTCTCATCATAGTATACATGTCCAAAAACAATCTCAAAGCAAAGTAAAAACCTTGAAAAAGGCATAATCTGAGGATACTGAACTAATGGTATCCTCGGGCAAATTCAATGAGCAGGGATGTCAACCTTACAGGAATAATCAAATACAAACATATTGGTCCAAGGGACTGCTTGTCTAGTACCGTGCTTTATTAATAAATAATTTCAGAGAAATATCGGTCATTATAATACTCATTACATTACATCTATAAAGTTTATATTTAATAAAATAACAAATGCATTTTAATGATTAAAACATATGATAGTTATTATAGAAATGAAATTAAGTTTCGATACGTGAATTAAATGGTGTGCAAAATTACCATTTCCGAAAACAAAAATATTTTTGTTTCTTTAAATTATAAAATCGCTTTAGCTTAGAAATGCAAATGTCTCTGTGTTGTGCTTAAAAAATTACGTCACTGAGTACCAATCCTCTCATGCAAAAAATGGGAAAAAAAATCAGACCTATCAAAATGTTTGAAGAAAAGGACTATTGCATAACATATCATTTGTAGCAAAACTAGATTAAACTGTGCAACGTTCATTCACTGCTCTATACTCACAACTCAAAAACAAAGAATTTTTATCATATGAATGTTTTTATTTCAGATACTTATGGCGCATATAATGCCAAATGTTAACCTTCTGAAAGATGACTTTTATGACGGACAGGCAATAAAAGCTCAGGAAGAATATATTCATGTACTTAGAAATCAATCAAAAGGTATATTTATACTGTAACAATATAAATGCAAATATACACGGCAATACAATGATTTCTTTTATCGTGTGCCCACTGCGGTAGCTCAGTTGGTAGAATGGTCGCTCCATAATTGGGAGGTCGTGGGTTCGAACCCCGGTCGGGTCTGACCCCACACATAAAAGTGGGTAGTGACTGTTTTTTCGCCTAGCACTCGGCATTACAACATGAAAGTCGCGGTTCTTTCGATAAGAACTCACACTAACATATGTCTCGTGTCGTGGTAAGCTTGGCACGATAAAGAAACCTGCTGTTTAATGCCATCAGTGCAATTCACAGGCAAAATTTCTCCACCTTTGCCTATAGCTGGCGACATCTCGATATAAGTGAAGTATTCTTGACATGGCGCCATTAATCAACCATTAGGTAACCTGGTAAATAACAAAATAAGAGTTAATACCGCCAAGAGCAATATGAAAACTGCGATTAGACGTTCTTGTATTATTTGTATTGTTGTAATCAAAAACAAACATACTAATCCATGTCCGAATCACAATCCAGAAGCAAAGTAAAAACTTTGGAACTGACAAGTTAGGATAGACACGTGAAGTTCCACCATGGAAGTGATGCCGGGTGCTCCAGAAGGGTAAGCACCTCCTGTTTAGCTAGCTACATCCGCCAGGTGTGTTATCAAAATTGTGTGAAAGGAACATGGAACTATGAGACGTCAAATATATCCAGGGCAATCCTAAACACAGAGTCATCAATTTAATCAACAATACTGTGATGACGACAATAAAACTTTTTGAGGGCCTCGATAAGACGCCTTGCAATATTCCAGAGTCAACTTATTTGCAAGCAGCCTGCAAGAGAAATATCAAGGGCAATATATGATATAAGTTGAGGCAACACAATGGGTTATATTTTTATATGAGGTTTATATGCTGAATAAAAATATAAGATCAAGTATCGCCGGGGTAATAAAAGACCTTTATTGTAATTTTTTTTTTTTTTTTTTTTTTTTTTTTTGTAGTTTATATGGTGAATAACAATATAAGAGCAAGTATCATCCGTGGCAACATTAGAGGTACCAATGGTGTTATTCATGTGATAGACAGATTACTGTATTACCCGTATTACAGTATTGCTGATATTATGATGAAGCATGCTCAGCTCAGGTAAGTGACATGGAAATGCGCATACATATCTAAATGAGAAGTTCCTGAAAAATAATTAGTAAGGTGTTTCTGTATCCCAAATTATCGTGGATATGTTTGACGTCCCATGTTCCATGTTCCTTTCATTCGAAATATCGATTTCACAATTAGCGGATTTAGTAGGCGCTTACTTTTTCTGAATACCCATAATATCACATTTTCTTTCTTTTGCACACTTTTAAAGGAGACATGCTTGGCAAAAAGTTGAATCATTACTGTATTTCGTTGATTAAAACACGCACGTTTGAAACAAATATTTCAGAAGTGGTGCAGGTTTAAAGAGGGTTAAAAAGAAAAAAAAATTGGTTGTCTAACGTAATTGACAATGCACGGTAACACTGGTATGTGTATGATGGACTTATGTTTTCATCGTCATCATAAATGATAATAAATACAAAAATTCTGAAAAAATTATAAGATACAGAACTAGATCTTACAGAAAAGGAAATTGCAAAAAATAAGTGTGGTTTTAAACTTGACCTTTAACAAGTGTGTTTTCAATATTGTATTTTACAGGCCATTCTATCAGTTATTATCTACAAACACAGAATTTAAAACAATGGCTGAAACGGAAAACTCTCAAATGACTGTATTCGCTGTTTCGGCTGAATATATGAATTCGCTGTCATCGGAAAAGCTGCAATTTATAAGAAGTGATCCAAATATCGTAAAACAGGTAAGAAGTATAGTTAAGATGACATAAAGGTGATTAGGTAATAGTAAAATTATAAAACAGACGGGAAGTAAACTGGTTGAGTTGACAGTTGGGTGATAAAAAAACAAAGTTTAAAATGGTCTCAAGCAATAGTCTCAATAGACATGTATATAGAATTGTTTCTTATGGAATATGTACAATGCAACCTTGAACAGTTTCGCAATAAAAACATGAAAAATTGAAAATGAAATCTAGTTAGATCTTTAAGTCAGAATATTCTTCGTAAAGACAAATCCATTGGTCCCGATGTTTGTTTGATTTTATTATGGCTTGCCTGTTTCTGTTTTTTAAAGGTTAAAGATACGACTGATTCTTTGAGTTCTGCTTCATAACATGATCTGTATTGCTATTATGACCCCCCGGAAAAGCCACGCTTTAAACTACATGACAAACGTGATAGCATCTAATTTTTAAATGTAAAATTTCCCTTTGTATGCAGCCATATACCTGCTTCTTTTGCTATGATGTATTTTGTATTATACGGATTTAGCTAGCAAGACAACAGGTGCTTACCCTTCTAGGTCACCCGACCTTCACTTTGCTTTCGAAATTGACATTTGACCTTGGGTCGGTTTGTTTGCGGCCGATGGTTACTTGTATTGTTGTTAGACCTGTTGCCAAGTTCATGTTTTTAGTTACAAATTTCTATAATATTTTTCTGGATCATCCGGCCTTACGTTTACGTGTTGTATTATAGTTATCAGTTTTTTAAGTTTTTACATTGTACTTTGCTTTTGAAATTTAGATTTGGTTGCATTACCTATTACCAAGTTCATGTTTTTAAGTAACAAATTTCTATAATTTTTAATTTGTTGATATTTTTATTTTTTAGATTTATATAGGACATACGATACAGGGCTCCAGGCTTGACAGTAAATTTCTTCGCCAACACTTGTTGAATATGTATAATACTACCAACCATTATAACACACGTTTTACAATCTCAAACACATCGCATGGTAAGTGAAATCATTTTCTCATGAGGCTAAATTTTAAAATTTAAACACTAGTATGCGTATTTATTATACCAACCACCCCCGCAAACGAAGTTTAGAGGATATTTCGGAATCACCCTGTCTGCCTGTCTGTCTGTCTCTCTGTCCGTATGGTTGTCCGTCCCAATATCGTTTCCGCTCAATATCTTCTATGTCTATAAATGGATTTTGATAATGTAAATCAACATAAGACGATGTGTTGCATACCACATTTATGTGAATAAGTCAAAGGTCAAGGTCAGGAAGTCACTGTGGGGGACGGGGGCATTTTGCTCTCAAGAGACAGATCTAGTTTAACACTAGTTTGATATAAGGGTTCTTAAAATGTTTTAGGGCCACTAGATTAGATATTACTTCGTTATAAAATCTAGAACCCATCCAAAGTTATGAGTTTTATTAGAAATAGTCCAATGTATTTGTCTTCTTTTCCTGTTCCTTTTATTTATTTTTAATATATCCACCTTTCGTAGGGACACTTGGTGTAAAAAATCAACACTGACAGGAGTTATGCACATTATTTACCCGATGTGTTTTGCTCTTTTGCTTGGGCGTTATAGCTCTTTTAATATAAGTGTATATCACAAAAACACGTGCTGTAAACGTATTTAATTTCGCGTGTATTTATTTTTGCGGTAAAGGAAATTAAGACATATCCGCATAGTTAAATTTTCGCGTTTTTTGACATATGCACTATAACACAATAAGCATAATATAATTTCTGCGTAGTATTAATTTTCGCGCAAAACAAACGGCCGCGAAATAAGCGAAAATTAGTACACCGCGAAGATAAATACGTTTACAGTACTTGGTGGGGAGGATAGTAACCGTGTTACAAATAAGTCAAAAATTTAACCATTCATTGTCTAAAGTTTTCAAGTTAGATTGATAGTATAGAGAAGAGTTGAAAAAGCAACCAGAACCACACTCTATCAGTCACAGACTGTTGAACTGACATTTGGTTTAAATACTGCAATCATAGTTAATAAACATATTGGTTTAGTCAATAAATCTTGTTGATCAATTTCTTTTTCTTGTTTCTTATCCATTTGGTGTCACTGTTGATATTACATTTGAAAACTAATTATATTGCTTGTTTTTACCATTAGGTTTCACTGCTGATAACGGATTTGAAAATTAATAATTTTTATTCTTTCTTTACCGCTAGGTGTCACTGTTGATATTTGATTTGAAGACTAATTATTTTTCTTGTTTCTTTACCGCTAGGTGTCACTGTTAATATTGGATTTAAAGACTAATTATTTTTCTTGTTTCTTTACCGCGAAGTGTCGCTGTTGATATTGGATTTGAAATAAATTATTTTTCATCTTTCTTTACTTATTTTTCTTCTTTCTTTACCGCTAGGTGTCACTGTTGATATTGGATTTGAAGACTAATTATTTTTATTTTTTCTTTACCGCTAGGTGTCACTGTTGAGACTAGATTTAAAAACTACTTATTTTTCTTGTTTATTTACCGCTAGGTGTCACTGTTGATATAAGTTTTGAAGACTTATTATTTTTCTTGTTTCTTTACCGCTAGGTGTCACTGTTGATATTGGATTTGAAGACTTATTATTTTTCTTGTTTCTTTACCGCGAAGTGTCGCTGTTGATATTGGATTTGAAATAAATTATTTTTCATCTTTCTTTACTTATTTTTTTTCTTTCTTTACCGCTAGGTGTCACTGTTGATATTGGATTTGAAAACTAATTATTTTTAATCTTTCTTTACCGCTAGGTGTCACTGTTGAGACTAGATTTAAAAACTACTTATTTTTCTTGTTTATTTACCGCTAGGTGTTACTGTTGATATTAGATTTGAAAACTAATTATTTTTCTTGTTTCTTTACCGCTAGGTGTCACTGTTGATATTGGATTTGAAGACTTATTATTTTTCTTGTTTCTTTACCGCGAAGTGTCACTGTTGATATTGGATTTGAAGACTTATTATTTTTCTTGTTTCTTTACCGCGAAGTGTCACTGTTGATATTGGAGTTGAAAACTAATTATTTTGCTTATTTCTTTTGCCGCTAGGTGTCACTGTTGATATTGGAGTTGAAAACTAATTATTTTGCTTATTTCTTTTGCCGCTAAGTGTCACTGTTGATAAGACTTATATGTCTTGTTTCTTTACCACTAGGTGTCACTATTGATATTGAATTTGATATTAATTATTTTCTTCTTTCTATACCGCTAGGTGTCACTGTTGATACTGGATTTGAAAACCTGCGATTTGACCTTGACATTGTAAAAACAGGAACGGCTTGCACTAATGGTATTGTGTACATGATTCAAGGTTTCCTTAACCTTTCCTTAAAGACTGTTTATGATGAAATGCGATTCCACAACTTGTTAAAGTAAGTTATTCTGAGTCCAAATAAACATCTCAAATTTAATATTAAAGTAAGTTGTTCTGTAATTATGTCATATCGCCAGTAACAACAAAGCGGGTTTTGGTTTATTTCAGTTGATATCGGTTTTTTAGTTGCATCATGATCAATCAAATCGCAGATGAATTTAGCGTTTGGTTGATTTAAGTTTATCTGTGGCCCATCACACTTCAGATCGTAGGCTGTTGGTTTATTTATGTTGTGTTGTGACCAATCACACCTTAGATCATAGGATATTGGTTTATTGTGTTGGACCAATGAAAATTGGAATGGTAAGCATCGGTTTTTTATGTTGTATTGCCGTCAAATGGTAGACTATTGGTTGTGTTTTGGTTTATCAAACATGCTTAATTAGAAAATAACCGGTAATAAGATATCTTCGAAATGGTTCATAATAAAATTAAAAAAACAAACATGCCACTCCATGTCCGAATCACAATTCCAAAGCAACGTAAATACTTCGAAATTACATATTACACCAGTTTTAATGTTACAGCACTAGACGGCCGTTTCTGAATACAAATCCTCATCATTAGTGCATGGATCAAAATTATTAAATTTAAATTGTGTTTAAGATGTTGACAAAATACTCAAAGGGACCAGAAATATTATACCAAATTTAGCTAAAGAAATACTTTGCCTGAGGAAGTATACCTATTTTTTTTAAAGAATTTCAACATAGCAATTTGAGTACATCAAGTGAACTTCCACCAGAAAAGTTAAAAGTTTACTTACTATTTTAATCAGTTTCATGTTTGTATTTGTTTTATTTTTTCAGATATTCACTGAATCAGTTTTTAAAGCTTTTGCCAGTACATGCAGAGGAACTGTTTACTGATATACAGAGCAAACTAACCGTATTTATTCCTTATGAGAAAGCAGTACAATTCTTATCACAGACCGATATCAAATATATCAATGAAGAGTTGAATAATACAGAAAAAACACAGGTACTTTTTATAGGCGAACAATATTCATTGACTTGTTCGGTTGACCTATAATTTGTATACTGTTTATGGATCAGTACCTTTATATAGAGGGGACATGGGTGTTACATTTACCTGTCCTGATGACCTATAATTTGAATACTGTTTATGGACCAGTACATTTATATAGAGGGGACGTGGGTGTTACATTTACCTGTCCTGTTGACCTATAATTTGAATACTGATTGTGGATCAGTACATTTATATAGAGGGAAATTAGGTGTTACATTTACCTTTCCGGTTGATCTATAATTTGAATACTGAGTATGGATCAGTACATTTATATAGAGGGAACACAGGTGTTAAATTTACCTGTCCGGTTGACCTATAATTTGAATACTGAGTATGGATCAGTACATTTATATAGAGGGAACACAGGTGTTACATTTACCTGTCGGGTTGACCTATAATTTGAATACTGATTATGGATCAGTACATTTATATATAGGGAGCACAGGTGTTACATTGACCTGCACGGTTGACCTTTAATTTGAATTTTGATAATGAACACGTACATTTATGAAGTGTGAAGTCTTGCATTGGGTGGATGGTAATGAATATTTGTGATGGAAGGTCAAGCTAGCAGGTCAATATTGTTTGCCTATACAAAGATATTAGTTTTGGTGTAGATACAATTTCTCAACATTTTAACATATAATTATTTGAGAATAGCTAATGAATTTATTTAACGAAATTTAAAAAATTAAATGTCAGAAGGAAATACATGACCTATAACAACTAGTAACTCTGAAACTCCACATGGAATCCTCGGGCCCTTTCCTCTTTTACGTTACTTACATAAATAGCATTCCAGACTTCCAAAATCATTAGTTTAATTATTTACAGGCGATTGCTTGCTCTACAAAACAATAAAAAGAAACATAGAAGACCACATCATAACCATGTAAATTTCAATTTTAAACCTTTTTTGTTTTGTTTTTTACTTTAGTTATTTCATCGGCATATTGTAAATGGAAGTATGTGGAAATACAAAGATTTGTCTAAACATTCCAATTTGAGTAGAGAAATGGAAGAACAGGACGTAAAACTAATACGAAATACAGATGGTATGTCATAATTCAAATATGAGTTGAGTAATGGTGTTTAACGTCCCAGTCAAGAATATTTCACTTATATCGAGACGTCGCCAGATATAGTCGAAGGTGCAGAAATTTTGTCTGTGCGTTGCGCTGATGGCTTTTTACAGCATGGTCCTTTATCATGCCTAGCCAACCATGACACAGGACCTCGTTTATTTTAAGTTCCCATCTGAAAGAACCGTGACTTTCATTTTGTAATACCGAGTGCTTGACGAAAGAAAAGTTACTACCCACTTTCAAGTCTTGGGGTCAGATCAAGTCTGGGTTCGAACCCGCGACCTCCCACTTACGGAATTAAAATTTAAAGTCAAATCTGCAAACAGGTCTGTCAGTGTAGTCAGTTAATTAATTTGAAAGGGATCTCCTCTGGGATCAACGAACTTGATACAGCGATATGGCCGACGTATATTATGCGAGTTTTCAGACTCCGTCGTAGTAGAAGCTATAATAGAGTAAATCAAACACAAACATACCAGTCCATGTCAAGGTAATAATCCAAAATATAAAAAATTGAAGACTAGCAATTAGTTAAACACGTGGAGTTTCATCAGGGAAGTAAGGCGGAGTACCCTGTAAAGATTTGTACTTCCTGTCTAGCGAGTTATACCCGACACATATGAATTCTATAAATCTAAAAAAATTGCGAAAGTATCATGGAACTTTAGGATTAATCATGACCTTTACCGGTATATAGAGATTCTTTTTACAACTTGCGACATTGTAAACAATCGAACACGTTCGATAGTCACTATTTACTTGCGAGTAATATGAATCGGTCAAAGATGAAAGATGGACATCGCTTGTTACAAGCTAAAACTGTTGACATTACTGGTTACATTGTAGATATCATTGTTGTTAAAATCAACGATCATAGATCAATTCACTGGTTAAAACCTTGAATTGGAAAATAGGGACCTCAGCAGCCAAGTGGTCTAAAGCAAATGTTTACTTTACTTCTGGCCGCCTACGTTTGAATCCCACTAAAGACATTTCCTAGTTGGAGAATTGGTGTCAGTGTGAAGGACAGTGTTCTTCTCTGGGCACTCT
Source organism: Anadara kagoshimensis (assembly GCA_021292105.1). Lineage (NCBI taxonomy): Eukaryota > Metazoa > Mollusca > Bivalvia > Arcoida > Arcidae > Anadara > Anadara kagoshimensis. Next base: position 25,612,835 of record CM037868.1, read on the forward strand.
GATTTTATTCACCATTCATGAACTGATCATCTTGATGTAAATGAAAGATTCCTGACTTGGTTTTAAAACTCACCTCTCCTTTTCACTCCCCGAACAAATCCTGTCCAAATTTCAGTACTTCCAGTGCTTTGATTAATTACGTGTATTATTATTTAATTTTACAGGATGTTACCTGCAGTGGAACAGCATTGAAGCGAAAATATTAAAATCTGATATTCTGGGATCAAATGGAATTGTGCACATTATAGACAGATATTTGTTTAAAGCGCCAGACGAATCTATAAACACTATGACCACGGATTCTTCACACGCCAAAGACAATCGACCATCTTCAGCTAGCATTAATATAACTTCCTATTCTGTTTTATTATTATTGTTTATTTTTTGCATAATTTCTTCGAGTTACACTTGAGTCCTATACTACCTTTTAGCTATGTTTTAAGCCATTCCACGTGTGTTCAATTTCCGGTACTTTAAGGCGGTCCATTTTCCATGTGTGTTCCATTTACTGTTATATAAAATATTCATGTGATCCATTTATCCAATAAATGTTGGACTACAATCTATGTGAGGTCTATTCTTCAAGTACAAGACAATTAAAGACAAATCACATTCCATTTACAAGACATTTAAAGGCGGACAACATCCAATATGTTTCAGTTCCTGTAATATATGATATCCATGTGGTCCATTTTGTAAGACAGTTCATGGCGGACCACAATCCATCGGAGGTCTTATCTTAAAGTACAAGACAGTTCAAGGCGGACAACATCCATGTGTGTTTCATTCCACAATCCATGTGAGGTCTAATCGTCAAGTACAAGACAATTTAAGACAAATCGCGTTTTATATGTTTTCAATTTTCTGTATTAGAAGACATTTTAAGGTGGACGATATCCAATGCTGGATACCGCACGTCCGTATGATCTATTTTCTATATACAAGACAACGTAGAAAGATTCTCAACCCATGTGATGCCCATTTCATGTATTTCAAGACAATTCAAGGTGGACAACATCCATGTCTGTTTCATTCTCTGCGTTACAAGAATTTAAGGCGGACAACATCCAATATATGTTCAGTTCCTGTAATACAAGATATCCATGTGGTTCATTTTTGTAAGACAGTTTGTGGTGATCCACAATCTAGGTGAGGTCTATTTCTTAAAGGACAGGACGAACCGCATTCCATGTGTTTTCAATTTTCTGTATTAGAAGACATTTTACGTTGGACAATTTGCCATGTGGTTTTTTATGTAATACAAGACATCAATGTGACCCATTTCCTCTAAGACAAGGCAATATATGGAAGATCACAACCCAAGTGATGTGCATTTTCTGTATTTCAAGAGAGTTTAGACAGACATTTGAAACTAAGAGATTTTAAGGCGGTTATTATTATATATTACTTCCATTATGATTACAAGACAGCCAAGTGGTCCTTTTTTGTAAGACAATATATAATGAACCACATTCCACTTGTTTTCTATCTCCTGTAATACAACACAGTTTAAGTCTGACCACATCCCTTGTATGTTACATTTGCCAGAAAGCAGAAACATTCATGCGAATTCCCATTCCTGCGATACAAGCCTGCTTAAGGAGGCACACATTTGATGTGTTTCAAATTTCCTATGGCAAAACAGTTTTGATCGTCTCAGCAAAGGTGCCTCCATTACAATTTCGTGAAGGATCTCCAATAATATTAAAGCATTCAGAATATGCCATATGCCTTTTGGACAAAAAAAGTTTTTAAAATCATATGAAGTGAATACCTAGATTATTTATTATTAAAAATGTGTTCTTTGCATATTATACAAAGTGAATACCTAAGGTATTTATTACAAATTTCTTCTTTGCACATCATATGAAGTAAATATCTAGGGTATTTATTAAAAATCTGTTCTTTGCATATTATACAAAGTGAATATCTAGGGTATTTATTAAAAATCTGTTCTTTGCATATTATACAAAGTGAATATCTAGGCTAATTATTAAAAAATTGTTCTTTGCAAGAAAATGATACTTGCTGATATAAACTAAATTACATGCAATAAAATTTTGTATTTTATGAAATTATTATGCAATACTGTAGATAGTAAAAATAATGCCTATTCTCTTCTGAAGTTTATGAAAATACTGTATGCACTTTTTGCAAATAACATGTTGTATGAATTCTGTACTTTATTTCAGTTAATATGAATCATTATGAAATTTAATACTGTAATTTGAGTCCACATTTATACTAATACCACAATGAATGAATTTTTATGAAATTTTATGCTGTGGTGAAGTTTATAAAATTACATTGTTGTGTGCATATTTATGAAATTTTAAGTTTATATACTATTATACTATCCTGTATAAAAATTAAAAAAAAATGTTCTGAAGATTTATGAAATTCTACGCTTTACTTAAGTTTATAAAATTACCTTACTGAATGATAAATTCTGAAGTAATGTCTTGTATGCAAATTCATGAAATTCAATGCTATATCTAAATCTACATCTATAAATATACCTTGCTTTATGAAAAAATATTAAATCATATGCTATACTAGTTTATAAAAGTATCACGATGTAAAAACTTATGTTTTATTTTGTTTTTTTAAATATTTAAAATGAACATTTATAAAATTCTATGCTATATTGAAGTTTTTGAAAAAATACTATTCCTTGTGAAAAATGTTAAGATTTTATGCTATATTGAAATCTTAAAAATACCATGCTGCATAAAAATTATGAAAGATCATAAACAATATGTTGTATGAAATTGTCTAAAATTATATGCAATATTAAAAATTATGAAACTATGTTGTATAAAGACTTTTGAAATTCTGCGTTTAAGAATTATATTAAACTATGCTGAATGAAAATTTATGAAATTGAATCTTTTTTTACTACCCTGATATATGAGTTGAGTTGAGTAATGGTGTTTAACGTCCCAGTCAAGAATATTACACTTATATCGAGATGTCGCCAGCTAAAGGCGAAGGTGCAGACATTTTGCCTGTGCGTTGCACTGATGACATTATATAGCAGAGTTCTTTATCGCTCCAAGCCCACCATGACACGGAACCTCTTTAATTTAACGTTCCCATCCGAAAGAACAGCGACTTTAATTTCGTAATGTCGAGTGCTTGGCAAACGAACAGTCACTATCCACTTTTAAGTCTTGGGTCGGGGCTCGAACCCACGACCTCCAACTTAAGGAGCGAGCACTCTACCTACTGAGCTACCACAGTGGTTCTGATATATGAAAAAAATTAAATTCTATGCTATACTGAGTTTTACTTAAAAAAAATACCATGCTGCATGATAACTTTAAAACTTCAATTGACGAATGTTTATAAAACCTCATGCTGTATGAAAGTTTATAAATTGTATTCTATCCCCTATGGAAAGTGATAGAATATTGTGTTGAACGAATAAATTAAAATGACATTCTTAATGAATATTAATGTATCTATATGCTGTATGAAAGTTTATGTAATTTCATGTAGTGTGAAAGTTATTGAAAATTCATTCTGCGTTGAAAATTGAAATGCTGTATGGAAATTTAATAAGAAAGTTTATACAGTTTTTTGTTGTATGAAATTTGATGAGATACATTGCTAAATTGTAAAATCGTCCCCGAAATCAATAAAAAAAGTCATCTAATAAAAGTTATTTTACACCCGTGTGCTGATGGTAAATAACGTCATACGATTGATGTAACATACCATGACGTCTTATTTTAGCCAGTGTGATTTGTGCTTTGCTGTTCTGTTTAATTTGAAAAAGCACTTCACAGATACAAAATTGATTAATCCACATGTTCTCAACAATACAACATGTACAATGAACAGAATCTTTCATTCATATTTATGTAACATTGAATTGAATTCGATAAATAAAATGTTGATGCCAATCATGCTATACAGGTCCATCTAGAAAGTCTGGGCACCCCATAAAAGTGATTCCTAACTAGCCACAAATTTTTTTGTTATAAAATTTTTTGACATGCTTTATCAATGATTTGTTTAATAATTGGTTACATGAGACATACCACTAGATCTAATCGATGTAACTTGGACACAATAAAATTGCAAAAGACACTGTTATCTCCCTTTATGTATTCCAGATACAAAAGCGGGTGTCCTTTGGCAAAAATGATTTTAAACAATGAGAACAAAGCATCTGTTCCACAACATAAGTAAAAATGTTTTTTCTAAGTCAAGTAATACTATAAAACATCTTTTTGTAGTAGGAATTGGACGTTATACGCAAAATAAATAATCGTTAAATACACTTACCTAAAATCCAATTTTACCGTATTTCTAAATATTTTAGTATTTTCAATACAGAAGGAATTTTAACAGATAAAATGACATATTTTACTTAGAAAGGGCTTAATAATCACTAGGAACTAAGTATTTTCTATTTATTAAGTCTATATTTGAAGAAATAGGATTTTTCCCAAATATTTTCATTTTTTTATCATTCACTGTTCACTAAAAACTAAAATTGAAAATTTTATCAATTATGCCATTTAAATTACATTCTAGGTAGCATATAAAAATAGTCTTTCAACAAATATAAGTTAACAAAACACCAAGTACTAAGACCATCAAAATTGCTCTTTTACAAAGGTTAAAGAAGGGGATGTCCAAACTTTCTTGATGGACCTGTACTCATTGGATAAAATTTGATTCAAATCGTTCAATAAATCAACATAATAATCCATGCTGTTGAGTAATGGTGTTTAATGTTCCTGTCAGACGTCGATAGCTATAGGCGATTGTTCAGAAATTCTGTATGTGCGTTGCGCTGATGGCATTATACAGCAGGGTTCTTTAGCGAGTCAAGCCTACCAAGACACGGAACCTCGTTTATTTCAAGTTCCCATCCGAAAGAATCGTGATTTTTATTTCGAAATGCCGAATGCTTGGCGAAAGAAAACAGTCACTGTCCACTTTTAAGTCTTGGGTCAGACCCGGCCGGGGTGCGAACCCACGACCTCCCATTTACGAGCGGTCACTCTACCAACTGAGCTACTGCAGTGGTATGCTTAAATTACAATCCCAAAGCTAAGTTAAAGCTTTAGATAGTGGCAAATAAAGCTAACCACGTGATCACACACCAGGAAGTGAGGTTGATAGTTCGGGAACGGCAAGCACCTCCTATTTAGCTAGTTACACCCGACACGTGTGTTATAACGATTGAGTATGAAAGGAACGTGGAATTTTGGGACGTCAAATATATCCAGAATAAATTTAGATGCAGATACATCATACTTATAAACAATATTGTGATGAAGCCCATAAAACTTTTTGAAGGCCTCGATAAGCCTAGGCAATTTATTTGCAAATGGCTTACTTCGTTGTATAATTGTATAAATCTAAATTTACATAATCACTCATGCATGATCCTGTAATAATAAAATTAATTTCACGGCATTAGAGGGTCATGTCGGAACACAATTCCTCATCAGTTGTGTCCCGCCAAAATTTTGAAAAAAAAAGTGTTAAAAAATGTCCAAAGGACCAAAATATATTAAACGAAATACTTTGCATGAGGTTGTTTATCTTATTTTTTTAGGATTTTCAGTTTTTTACTAGCAGCAAATTTAGACAGTAGTGCATTTCTGATAAAACAAAAGTACGTAATCTCTCACTGAATATCCTCCATTAGTGAAATACCTTGCTTATGTTCATGGTATGGATTTTTGTAAAATGTATAAAGAATGACAACAAGCAAATTTGATTCATAAGGCTTCCCTGCAAAAAGTTCTTTTTTTTTGTTATTTACACTTATGCACCCAGGTAATTAAAAACAAACATACTAATCCATGTCTGAATCACAATCCAGAAGCAAAGTAAAAACTTTGGAACTGACAAGTCAGGTTAGACACATAAACTTCCACAAGGGAAGTGAGACCGGGTGCTCCGGAAGGGTAAGCACCCCCTGTTTAGTTAGCTACACCCACCACGTGTGTATTCAAAATTGTTTGAAAGGAACATGAAACTACGTGAAGTCGAATAAATCCAGGGCAATCCTGGACACAGCGACATCAAACTTATCAACAATACTGTGATGACGGCCATAAAATAAACTTTTTGAGGGCCTTGATAAGCCTAAGCTTGCAATATCCCCGAGTCAACAATTTATTTGCAAGCAAGATAAACAAAAGATGAAATTCTTGCAATACAGAAGCAAATTATAAATTACCAAGCAGTTCCAAGTTGGGTTGTGAGAGTTTGGGGTCGGAATCCTAGTCGAGTCTGTTTAAGAACAAGCAAACCAACTCGGGTTAAAATTAAGCTAGCGACAACCTATACATCACTGATTTCAATCATTATATCAAGAGTGTATAGGCTTTGTCAGTGGAGTAATGGTGTTTAACGTCAGTCAAGATTCTTATTATCGAGAAAGACAGTTTTGGGATTGTGGAGGTAACTAAAGTGTTTTGAAAAAACACCAAGCTTAGGCAAGTGAACAAAATGTCTCCATTAGTGGAATACGCTCCAAAGCCACAAGAGGCGATGTGATACGTAAGACGGGGTTTCAGAACCTTGGTCACCAAGGGCCGTCTTCACATGGGGGCTCATGTACTGCATACAGTAGGGATAAAAACAATCATTCTATTTAATACAAGCACGTTTTATAAAATACATTTTATTTATTTTTAAATCTGGTTCTATCCTACAACTGGAGCACCAATATCTGAAAACATAAAAAAACAACTAAATTCAGTGAATCATGATCCTCGCCAAAAGGTACATTTATAATATTCAAAGGGACATAACTCCAAGAAAAATGTGCAAATGGACTCGGGTAAACGATATGTACATTTTCTATCAATGTTAATGCTTTGGCAAAGTTTCGTAAGACAAAAAGTTCTTCATAGTTTTGTAGTACAGTCGAAACTGCCTAAAAGGTCACCTCTATATAAGTCCACCTGGTTTTGAAGGTTAGTAAAATTTTATCCTAATTGCTCTCTATTCTCTATTTATGTTATTTGAACATGTATATAAAGACCACCTGCCCATAAAGATCACTTTTACTGGTTCCCTTTGGTGACCTTTATAGACAAGTTTAACTTGTTACTTTCTTCCAAAGGTGGGGGTTAAACGGTTTGATACAGAATGAATGAGAAATTATCAGTTATCTGGGTCGGTTATAAACCAGGCATCTGTTGAAGTACTGATTCGGCAGCTCATCTCGGCCCATCGTTAGCTATATAGCTACAGGCTCATCTCGGCCCATCGTTAGTTATATAGCTACAGGCTTATCTCGGCCCATCGTTAGCTATATAGCTACAGGCTCATCTCGGCCCATCGTTAGCTATATAGCTACAGGCTCATCTCGGCCCATCGTTAGCTATATAGCTACAGGCTCATCTCGGCCCATCGTTAGCTATATAGCTACAGGCTCATCTCGGCCCATCGTTAGCTATATAGCTACAGGCTCATCTCGGCCCATCGTAAGCTATATAGCTACAGGCTCATCTCGGCCCATCGTTAGCTATATAGCTACAGGCTCATCTCGGCCCATCGTTAGCTATATAGCTACAGGCTCATATCGGCCCATCGTTAGCTATATAGCTACAGGCTCATCTCGGCCCATCGTTAGCTATATAGCTACAGGCTCATCTCGGCCCATCGTAAGCTATATAGCTACAGGCTCATCTCGGCCCATCGTTAGCTATATAGCTACAGGCTCATCTCGGCCCATCGTTAGCTATATAGCTACAGGCTCATCTCGGCCCATCGTTAGCTATATAGCTACAGGCTCATCTCGGCCCATCGTTAGCTATGTAGCTACAGGCTCATCTCGGCCCACCGTTAGCTATATAGCTACATGCTCATCTCGGCCCATCGTTAGCTATATAGCTACAGGCTTATCTCGGCCCATCGTTAGCTATATAGCTACAGGCTCATCTCGGCCCATCGTTAGCTATATAGCTACAGGCTCATCTCGGCCCATCGTAAGCTATATAGCTACAGGCTCATCTCGGCCCATCGTAAGCTATATAGCTACAGGCTCATCTCGGCCCATCGTTAGCTATATAGCTACAGGCTTATCTCGGCCCATCGTTAGCTATATAGCTACAGGCTCATCTCGGCCCATCGTTAGCTATATAGCTACAGGCTCATCTCGGCCCATCGTAAGCTATATAGCTACAGGCTCATCTCGGCCCATCGTAAGCTATATAGCTACAGGCTCATCTCGGCCCATCGTTAGCTATATAGCTACAGGCTCATCTCGGCCCATCGTTAGCTATATAGCTACAGGCTCATCTCGGCCCATCGTAAGCTATATAGCTACAGGCTCATATCGGCCCATCGTTAGCTATATAGCTACAGGCTCATCTCGGCCCATCGTTAGCTATATAGCTACAGGCTCATCTCGGCCCATCGTTAGCTATATAGCTACAGGCTCATCTCGGCCCATCGTTAGCTATATAGCTACAGGCTCATCTCGGCCCATCGTTAGCTATATAGCTACAGGCTCATCTCGGCCCATCGTTAGCTATGTAGCTACAGGCTCATCTCGGCCCATCGTTAGCTATATAGCTACAGGCTCATCTCGGCCCATCGTTAGCTATATAGCTACAGGCTCATCTCGGCCCATCGTTAGCTATATAGCTACAGCTTTTCGACTGATAATATCTATCTCGCGACAGTTTTCGTTAAATATTCAGTCCAGCTTCGGGTTGGTCCTTTTTCGTTAGTTACGTGTTAAACGAATGCTAGTAAACAAAGAGGACAGTCTCTCCCTTATTTCATTTTTTACCCTAAACCTTTTCCGTGAGGTCAGTGTAAGCACTTTGTGTTTCTAAGACACATAAGTTGTTTTCTCTGCATTTTTAGCTATCATTTTTGTTGTTATTTCTGGTCTTACACACTTTGGACTGAACTTGAAACTGATGTTCTTCCAAATATTAGTTGACCTACTTTTGAACATATTTATGCTTGTGCTCCCTCCCGGCGGTGGTGATAACTCCAAGTTCAGGAAAAGACCAGAGGCATTTATATTCAGGAAAAACGAAAAATAAATGACTGGGGGATATCTGCCCGTGGCATCGACGGTTCACTGTGATGATGTTACAAAAACTAACTCGACTTACTGTCGAGGTCAGAAGTCAAAGTTCAAGGTCACAATTTTATTAATATACGTACTTTGTTTGCTACACACATTGCATGTTTTAGGACAAAGTTTTCTGGCGGTATCTTGATCAAAGCAGACAAACGATTTGATATCAGGGTCTTGACAGTTTCCACTGGGGTCATCCTGGCAGGGGTCAACTGTAGTAGCCACTACAAAAAAGTATATTCAAATTTTTCACAAATACATTTTTGATAGCAACATGAAGGGGTGCGTTATGTCACTTTTCACCTAAAAAAATATAACCTAACTTAAATATTCGCACGCTCGTGTTTAATTCGAAAAGTTGAGATGTTTTACGTCCCAGTCAGGAATATTTCATTTATATCGAGACGTCGCCAGTTATAGGTGAAGAAGCAGAAATTTCCTGTGCGTTGTGCTGATGGTTTTACAGCAATGTTATCGAGCCGCGCCTTCTGTGACACGGGACTTCGTTCATTTTAAGTTTTTATCCCAAAAAAACCGTGACTTTCATTTCGCGATGCTAAGCGCTTGTTGAAGGAACAGTAACTACACACTTTCAAGTCTTAGGTCAGACCCGGCCAGGATTCGAACCAACGATCTCCCACTTACAACGCGACAACTGAGCTATCGCAATCGTTATAATTCGAAGATATACCACGGGTAATGATTGGTTGTTTCTATACTAACACGACCTATCAAAAACATCGAAATAAACACTGCTTACACTTTTATCAAAAGTACACTATACAATTATACCTGCGTCAAATAATTCATGACATTTCAACATCTAAGTTTTATCGGATATTTAGTCTGAATCAAAAGGAAACCATTTTCCAGGTAAAGAGAAGGTATATACGGGGTACACTACTATACTTAGCTTTAGACTGCTTGATTTTACACTTTATCATACCCCCGCTTATAAAGTGGGGGGGTATATAGTAATAGGGGTGTCCGTCCGTGCGTCCGTCCTTCCGTCCTTTCCGTTACACCTTAGGGTACCTATCTATTATCCGCAACTCCTTCTAAACCATTCAATGGATTTTCATGAAAGTTTCACACAATCTTTGTGATACAATGTAGGTGTGCACCTCCTATTTAAAAATTTGATCCCATGGATTTTTGGGAGCGGGAGGGGGGTATTTTTTGTGAGCTTGTGGCTCAGTTTTTCTAGTTTAAATTATTTTATTTACAATTAGATAATCAAAAACAAATATACTAATCCATGTCCGAATCACAATCCAGAAGCAAAGTAAAAACTTTGGAACTGACAAGTTAGGTTAGAACTTCCACCAGGGAAGTGAGGCCGGGTGGTCCGAAGGGTAAGCACCACCTGTTTAGCTAGCTACACAAAATATACAAAATGCATCTGAAGGTGATGGAAATCTGAATTTCGGGCACTTGAATTCTCGTAATCAACAATCACAACAGCGTCACCAAAATATGTGAATCAGTAAAATGAGATTAGAATCTTTTTTTAAATTCCCTATATAATTTTTTACAATCCGTAAAAATGTCCAAATGTCATTTTTTAATTATTCACTCAAAATGATGCCATACCGATTCACCGTGTATATTGGCATCATTGTTTACAATCGAAGAGGTAAAAAGTGCCCTAATTTAAGTCACGTGTTGATGAAAGTCATGTAGCACTTCCGGAACTTTTTTTCTAAGAAACGACGCACCCAAACCCAACCACCGACACACCCTGTGGGCAAAAACCAGTACAGCCAGTAATCTCTCTCACATGATACACATCTTCCACAAGTTTTAGAGCTTTGTGAAAAATACCCGCGAATATAATTTCAGAAATACTATTCTATACTGATTTAGTGACCTAATTAATACGGAATTAAAATTCATATTGATCGACGCGATAGTGGAACCCATTGTGAATTTTAATGATTCCATTTGTTTCCGTATAAGGTAACTAAATCACTGTGTAACGAATTCATCCCACCGATGATCTTGATTTTCAAGTTGTCAAAACATTAGTATATCTGCAGACACAGCAAACCGCTTTGACGACGCCATTTTCTACATAGGTTACAGGGGACGTAATTGCTACAATGACCGAATATTTTTGGGAACAAGGGAGATAATCATTATTCTAATGCAATGATTTTGTAAACAGCATTTTGATTGGACCCCTACCGCAGTAAAATCTACGTTTTACGGTCGGAGTTATGACGTCGCGTGCTGTCTAGACTACGACTACGTCATGTATTCCTACACGCCGGTACACGTGTTTTTGTTTACAAAACGTAATGACGTAATTCATCGTTGTAAACAAAGATTTTGTTATATTTAAAGGCATTTTCGGGTTTATTCATTGCGCACCGAATCCGCGCATCTAGGGGCTACAACTCTTGTTTACGTTAGTGTCTGTGTAAGTGGTGCGACATTTCAAATGAAGGGAAATACTAGCAGTAGACGAAGATCGACCGTAGCAACTGTAAACATCCGGCTTTCTTTTAATCAGTATTTGGCAATATAAATAGTATAAATCGTAAAATTAGTGATCAAAATGCCTCTTAGACGAAGAGATGGTTTATTAAAGTATCGGATAAGAAGTATGTTCTGCCCGCATGATTCAAATGAACAAATCTGGTCCAACTGTTGTCGAACCCGAACGTACTTCTCAACTACTAACTTCGAAAAATGATTAAATGATATCTATTACAGTAAACATAAACAAATGGAAACCATACAGCGGTGAATTGTCCAAATTTCATCACGACGTTGTACATAGCAATTAGGTTCTATCTATCTTGTGTAATCCAGAACGAAAAACGGTACGGCCTATAATGCGAGTATTACTAGCATGTAAACTTACCATGGTATAGAGTTTTCTCTCTTTGACCATACCACAAAGTAATGGAAATTTATGTAAGTTCCCAGAGATATTAGAATGTTAATATGGTTGAACAAAACTTCTATTTTGTTCTTTTCGTTGAAGTTTTTCAGAAATCTTAAAGATTCGCAGATATTTTTTACGATAATTATGAATCTATTTTTAATATCCAGATTATAAAACAAAGATTAATATTGTAAATTATATGTAAAAATATACTTTGTTTTGCTTTGTTTTGTGTATTATCTTAAATCTGATGCTAATATTTGAATTAACTGAAGAGAGAAAACCTTTTGGGGATTTTTTTTCATTTTTTTCAATGGAAAATTTGAAAAAATCATGGGGGTAGGGATAATTTTTTATTTTTAAATCCTAAAATATCCCGGTGACCTATCAATTTTTCTTTGTTTTTGTAAAGTATATAGTCTGGTTAAACTTTTGGCAGATTTTGATAAGATTTCGAATGGTAGATTTTTTTTGGTACATGAAAATGTATGGAATTTTTGTGAAAAAGGCGGTAAAATGAGCACTTTCTCCAATGCATTTTTGACCAATTATTTTAATAAATGTATATTGAACTGCCAACTTGACATTTTTTAACATGTTAAATATGGGTATGATGTATTTTTGCTGTTTAAAACATTTTAATGAATTTCTTGAGTTTGTTTGAGGTTGATTTTTCAAATTATACCGATTTTTGGGTAAAAATGCAAAATCCTTGAAATACTGCATACATTGAACAAGAGTTGTTGAAAAATTACATGCGGTGACCTACCATTATTTTTGCATATTTTTGTTTGCATGTTCATATAGAACAAACAGTGAAAAAATTAGCTTGTTTTGAATGGTGGTTCTATTTCATAGTATATGCCTTTAAATACCGATATTTATTCGGCATCTGTATTTCGAACAATAAAATTATATTACCTATAGATATCTGTGCTTTAGTGATAGAACTATATTAATTTTGTGTTGTGGCGCAACGATACAGGTTTGTACTAAACAATGTCTAACTGTAGCATCGGAAATCTTCATTTATTCAATTAATTTGAGCGTTATTTTTTTTTATTTGCATTAGAATGGAGATAACTATGTTACATTTGAAGAGTTCCGACCGTAAAACGTGGATTTTACTGTCGCAAATACCGTTTACCTGGCCCGCAAGCGTCGCCAGGTAGAACTCATTTTGCGACAGTAAAATCCACGTTTTACGGTCGGAACTCTTCAAATATAATATAGTTATCTCCTAAGTGACCTAATATTTTGCTATATTGGGTTACTAATTGACCAATGGGAATAGATGATCTTTATCTGATCAGGTGGGATATAGACATATATACGTACCACATTTGCCACAAGTTTTAGGACATAGTTTAGTGGCAGTCTCTGTATCCATACATACCACACTATGTACCTGTGGATCAGTACAATCAATATCAGTACTATCAGTACATGTACTGGCTGCTGCAGTAGTCCTCACTGATGTTGGTAAGTACCGTGTTGTCGTCATCTGTGTGCTGGGTAAAGTCTGACCTACAAAAAGATATAAAAGCCATAACGCTGGTGTCGAGAAAACCAGAGTGCCTTGAGAAAACACCGCTCTTTGGTAAGCGAACTAGTCGTTAGAAAACGAATGCTCAGAGAAAACCAATTGGTGTCAAGAAAACCAAAATGGTCAGAAAAACCACTGACCTTTGGAAAGCGAACTGATGTCGAGAAAACCACAGTGCTCAAAGAAAACCACGGACTTTTCGCAAGGGTGTAAAAAAAACCCACAGAGCTCAGAGAAAAACCAAGGTCTTTCGAAAAGCAAACGGGTGTCAAAACACCAGAGTGCTCAGAGAAAAAACACGAACTTTCGAAAAGCGAACGGGTGTCAGAAAACCAAATAGCTCAGAGAAAAACCACGGACTTTCGAAAAGCGAACGGGTGTCAGAAAACCAGTCCTCAGAGAAAAATCGCGGACTTTCGAACAGCGAACGGGTGTCAAAAAATAAAGACTGCTCAGGGAAAAACCACGGACTTTCGAACAGCGAACGGGTGTAAACAAGAGGCCCATGGACCTTATACGCTCACCTGATAACTAATGGCTAACTGATAGATTTAAAGAAAACATAAATACTAAACCCCAATGACTTTTTTCTTTACATCAAAATGATCATTGTATCAATACCTACAACATTCTAATATACATGCCTATACAAAACGTTTATAATTTTCAAGATAATTAACCATTTCAGTATTGTTTTGCATCTGTGACCTTGACCATTGATTCCATGACCTTTTTCTATACATCAAAATGATTGTTGTGTCAATACCTACAACATTCTAATATACATGCCTATACAAAAAGTTTATAGTTTTCGAGATAATTAACCATTTCGGTATTGATTCGCATCTGTGACCTTGACCTTTGAACCCATGACCTTTTTCTATACATCAAAATGATCGTTGTATCAATACCTACAACATTCTAATATACATGCCTATACATATACAAAAAGTTTATAGTTTTCGAGATAATTAACCATTTCGGTATTGTCTCGCATCTGTGACCTTGACCTTTGAACCCATGACCTTTTTCTATACATCAAAATGACTGTTGTATCAATACCTACAACATTCTAATATAAATTCCTATACAAAAAGTTTATAGTTTTCGAGATAATTAACAATTTCGGTATTGTCTCGCATCTGTGACCTTGACCTTTGAACCCATGACCTTTTTCTATACATCAAAATGATCGTTGTATCAATACCTACAACATTCTAATATACATGACCATACAAAAAGTTTATAGTTTTCGAGATAATAATTATAATCAGAGATAAGAAAAATTAGGTCACGACCTTCACATTGACTTTGACCTCATTTTGAAGATACTAACAAGAAGATGTCAAAACTGAAAACCCCATGTCATTATCTGGCCGAATAGTCAAGTTATAACAATTTGAAGCTATTTTACGATTTTTTTCAAAATTAAACGCAAAAACGCGTAACCTATTTTTTGTCCGAATTTCACAAAATGAACAAACTATAGGCTTAAGACCCTAGAGAAGTCAAATATCACATCAGATTTTTTCTCCAATCAATACTTTCGGAGAAGAAGATTTTGTAAGATTTTTTTACCTCTAGGTCACCTTGACCTAGTTATGGTAGCCATGGCAACACCACGAACAAATCTGAATTGCACCGACCCAGACATGCTTCTGACCAAGTCTCGTTGAAATCTGCCAAGTACTTTCAGAGGAGAAGTCGAAAATGTGTGTTAACGACGCACGCACGCACGCACATACACACGCTGCACCATACCATAAGCTCACATGACCTTTGGTCAGGTGAGCTAAAAAACCATATAGCTCAGAGAAAAATTCGCGGACTTTTGAAAAACGAACGGGTGTCAAAACAACCACATAGCTCAGAGATAAACCATGGACTTTCGAAAAGCGAACGGGTGTCACGAAAAATAGACTGGTCAGAGAAAAATCATGGACTTTCGAAAAGCGGCCACCTGTTTTAGCACGGCTAGGACTTTGAATATATTTAACTCAATATTAGTTCAACAGTGTACCGCATGACCAGTGTCCCGCCGTGTTTTGTGTCCAATTATTGATTGATTGATTGGTTGATTGATCTATTGATCGATTGATTGATTTTATGTTACAATCACGAGTATTTAACTTATATCGGTACTTCATCAGTTATACATGAAACTTTTACTTTTGCATTGCGCTGGAGCTGAAGTGTATCGAGGGATATTTCTTGAACGTGTAATGCCTACTGTGACATTTCCAAAAAAAAACCCGTG
This sequence comes from Anadara kagoshimensis, assembly GCA_021292105.1. NCBI lineage: Eukaryota > Metazoa > Mollusca > Bivalvia > Arcoida > Arcidae > Anadara > Anadara kagoshimensis. Next base: position 25,628,607 of record CM037868.1, read on the forward strand.
AATTTCTATTCATAAATGCTTTACGAACGAATAGCCTTCGCATTTTTAATCTTGGTCAATTTACCAAAATGATAAAGAGTCATATGTGAATCGAAAGGACGATTTTGACCTCATTTTAATCATCCGATAACGGTATACACAGCCCTAATGAGACCATATCTCGCCGATTTAATGTTCATTTGCCTTAGAATTTTAACCATCTGATTACGGTATACACAGCCCTAATGAGACAATATTTCGGCGATTTCCCTAGAATGGGGAATTTTGAATATAACAAATTACAAAAACCTGAAAAAATACTTAAAAACTAATTCTCACAGCCTTTTGCCAAATCTGAAATTTAACCATCTGATTACGGTATACACAGCCCTAATGAGATAATATTTCGGCGATTTCCCTAGAATGGGGAATTTTGAATATAACAAATTACAAGAACCTGAAAAAAATACTTAAAAACTAATTCTCACAGCCTTTTGCCAAATCTGAAATTTAACCATCTGATTACGGTATACACAGCCCTAATGAGACAATATTTCGGCGATTTCCCTAGAATGGGGAATTTTGAATATAACAAATTACAAAAACCTGAAAAAATACTTAAAAACTAATTCTCACAGCCTTTTGCCAAATCTGAAATTTAACCATCTGATTACGGTATACACAGCCCTAATGAGACAATATTTCGGCGATTTCCCTAGAATGGGGAATTTTGAATATAACAAATTACAAAAACCTGAAAAAATACTTAAAAACTAATTCTCACAGCCTTTTGCCAAATCTGAAATTTAACCATCTGATTACGGTATACACAGCCCTAATGAGACAATATTTCGGCGATTTCCATGGAATGGGGAATTTTGAATATAACAAATTACAAAAACCTGAAAAAATACTTAAAAACTAATTCTCACAGCCTTTTGCCAAATCTGAAATTTAACCATCTGATTACGGTATACACAGCCCTAATGAGACAATATTTCGGCGATTTCCCTAGAATAGGGAATTTTGAATATAACAAATTACAAAACCTGAAAAAATACTTAAAATGAATTCTCACAGCCTTTTGCCAAATTTGAAATTTAACCATCTGATTACGGTATACACAGCCCTAATGAGACAATATTTCGGCGATTTCCCTAGAATGGGGAATTTTGAATATAACAAATTACAAAAACCTGAAAAGAAACTTGAATTCTCACAGCCTTTTGCCATATCTGAAATTTAACCATCTGATTACGGTATACACAGCCCTAATGAGACCATATTTCGGCGATTTCTCTAGAATCGGGAATTTCGAATATAACAAATTACAAAAACCTGAAAAAATACTTGAAATGAACAGCCTTTTGCCAAATCTGAAATTTAATAATGATGTATAAATTGTTGCGATATTTTCCCCAGGTAAACTTCGTATCTATATAACCCGTGATCGTGAACAATGCCTATGTCGCTTATATTTTTCTTACGGGTACGTATGTACGCATACCAACACGTGTACTGTCTGCATACCAACACGTGTATTGTCTGCATACCAACACGTGTATTGTCTGCATACCAACACGTGTATTGTCTGCATACCAACACGTGTATTGTCTGCATACCAACACGTGTATTGTCTGCATATCAACACGTGTATTGTCTGCATATCAACACGTGTATTGTCTGCATACCAACACGTGTATTGTCTGCATACCAACACGTGTATTGTCTGCATACCAACACGTGTATTGTCTGCATACCAACACGTGTATTGTCTGCATATTAACACGTGTATTGTCTGCATATCAACACGTATATTGCTGCATACCAACACGTGTATTGTCTGCAGACCAACACGTGTATTGTCTGCATACCAACACGTGTATTGTCTGCATACCAACATGTGTATTGTCTGCATACCAACATGTGTATTGTCTGCATACCAACACGTGTATTGTCTGCATACCAACATGTGTATTGTCTGCATATCAACACGTGTATTGTCTGCATATCAACACGTATATTGTCTGCATATCAACACGTGTATTGTCTGCATACCAACATGTGTATTGTCTGCATACCAACATGTGTATTGTCTGCATACCAACATGTGTATTGTCTGCATACCAACATGTGTATTGTCTGCATACCAACACGTGTATTGTCTGCATACCAACATGTGTATTGTCTGCATATCAACACGTGTATTGTCTGCATATCAACACGTATATTGTCTGCATATCAACACGTGTATTGTCTGCATACCAACATGTGTATTGTCTGCATACCAACATGTGTATTGTCTGCATACCAACACGTGTATTGTCTGCATAGCAACACGTGTATTGTCTGCATACCAACATGTGTATTGTCTGCATATCAACACGTGTATTGTCTGCATATCAACACGTGTATTGTCTGCATATCAACACGTGTATTGTCTGCATACCAACACGTGTATTGTCTGCATACCAACACGTGTATTGTCTGCATACCAACACGTGTATTGTCTGTATACCAACATGTGTATTGTCTGCATACCAACACGTGTATTGTCTGCATATCAACACGTGTATTGTCTGCATACCAACACGTGTATTGTCTGCATACCAACACGTGTATTGTCTGCATACCAACACGTGTATTGTCTGCATACCAACACGTGTATTTTAGCTGGGGGATAATATTACAAAAAAGTATTAAAAACTGATAATTATCAAATTTGAAAATAGGCTGTGAGGATTTCGTTTCAAATATTATTTCTGGTTTTGGTAGTTTTCCACATTTTAAATACCATATTCTAGGGCAAAGGAGCATTAAGGGTCATCTAAGTAGCAAAATTTAAATCTTCACACTTGTGTAGGTAATTTCATAATTATACCCCTCTTTCACGCTTTCAACCAAATGGTTTTCACTTGAATTTTCCTACTTAAATGACCCTTAAGGGTAATGTAAGTAGGAAAATTCAAGTGAAAACCGTTTGGTTGAAATGCGTGAAAGAGAGATATAATTAAGAAATTACCTAAAAAAGAGTGAAGATTTATAAATAAAAATAAAGTAGGAATTGATAATTTAAGAGTTTATATAAGATTTGTTGCATTTTTTAAAGAAAATTGTGCAAAAATACACGTGTTGGGGAAAACAGCTTACACCTTGTATAACGAATTAATTTAAAAAAATGAAAAGATATTAATACATTTAACAGTATAGAGCAGTGCAAAGAGGACAGAGTTTGTTAAAGAAATACGAGGTTTTTGAAAACTCGACAAATTACGGTGGAGGGTTTCTATGATTTGTTTCCTTTAAAACATGCGTGTACCAGGCGTGATAGTTCATATTTTAAGGCTACCAACGATCCGATGAAGGATTATAAAAGCTAAGTTTGTATATATTACTTGATTATTGTTGAGGCATATTCGGCTTTATATAGTTCAACATTGTTCAAACCAAACAATATTCACCTCAATTCAAATAGAACAGTATTTTGTGACCGTGCACTTTTAGTGACCTGTTGTATTTTAGATTATAAGTGGCCTTAGAATATAAATATCACGCCTGGTACACGCATTTTTAAAGAAAAATAAATCGTAGATAACATCAACCGTAAATTGTCGAATTTTCAAAAAACCTCGTATTTCTTTAACAAACTCTGGTCCCTTTGCACTGCTCTATAACGTTGAGTATCTTAATGTCTTTTCATTTTTTAAAATTAATTCGTTATACAAGGTATAAGCTGTTTTCCCCAACACGTGTATTTTTGCACAATTTTCTTTAAAAAATGCAACAAATATTTTACAAACTCTTAAATCATTAATTCCTACTTTATTTTTATTTATAAATCTTCACACTTGCGTAGGTAATTTCATAATTATACCCCTCTTTCATGCTTTTCAACCAAATGGTTTTCACTTGAATTTTCCTACTTATATTCAGGGGCGAATCCAGGATTTTTTGAAAGGGGGGGTTGAGAACTATCCAGGATTTTTTAAAAGGGGGGGGGTTGAGAACTATACAGGATTTTTTTAAAGGGGGATGAGAATTATATCAATGCTAGATGCGAGCGCCAAAGGCGCGAGCTTCCAGAGACGACTGGTCTAGGGCCGATGGGGGCCAAGAAAATAATTTTAATCAGTCAATATCTCACTCTCTCTCCCTCTTTAAATTTTTCAAAGGGGGGGGGGTTGCAACCCCCGCAACCCCTCCCCTAAATCCGCCACTGTCACTTCATGTGACCTTATGTGATCTGTTAACCTCGACAAAATCAAATCGGTGTCATTCTAGGTTGATTTTGAATTGTTTTGAGTAGTACTGAGTAGTAGTGAACACATTTTAGATAATAGAAGACCGTTAGCTACTCGTCTTACTGTCTTCTATACAGATAATACCTTTTTAAAAATTCTTTCACGTTCATTTTAAAATTTCAATTATCGAATTTGTTTTCGCGATAAAGGAACAAACTACAGTCGAACCTGCCTTAAAGGCCACCTTTATATAAAGGCCATCTGCTAATAAAAGCCTGTAAAAGTTTATCACAATTGTTCTTTACTCATATTATTTGAACCATAAATACAGTCCAACCTGCCTTAAAGGCAACCTCCTTATAAGGGCCACCTGCTTATAAAGGACAATAGAACTGTATCCTAGTTGTTATTTATCCATACTATTTGAACCTGTATACAAAGACCGCCTGTCCATCAAGGCCACTTTAAATGGTTCCCTTGGGTGCCTTTATAGACAAGTTTGACTGTACCAGTTTTACTTCTTCCTTGGGTAAACTTTATAGACAGGTTTGACCGTAAATTATGTTTGAGGCTCTGCTTACAGTTTATTTAATTGGTTAAAAATCCTGTCTCGCCTATGAATATGATACCCGTTTTATAAATTGCCTGTGTTTAATTACTTCAACATTTATATGCTGAATTTATACTTGACACGTTTAAATTTACTCAGTAAATCATCAAATTTTTAGCACACCTAGTTGACTTTTGAGGTTTTTGAGTCATTTAACAATTTCTGCTATCCATTTTCTAACTCGAAATCAGGTACACACACATCAAATTCAAGCAATTTGACTGTGTTCATATTTTTGTTTTTTAAAGATATAAGATCATGAGATGTTTAAAACAAATAAAAAATGTTAAAATGTGATACAAAATGACTGACAAAGGCAGAGGACGTAACTCATTCCTTACAAAATTATCCAAACATAGCCGAAAAGTGCAGTTTCATGCTAAAAAACAATGCATTAAGAGATCATTTAGGGTGGAAAACATTGTATCAATTAAAAGAACATTAAAATCGCTCTTTATTGATGCAATAAAAGTAATAGCATGTTCTGCTCGTTTGCGAGATAAACGAATTTCAAAAAGGTCCTATATTTTGCATTACCAAACTCTGTCGGCGGTTCATGTAGATTCGTTTTTCTTCAAAACTGATATTTTAACAAACAATTATTTCCACTCTTTCATTCTTTATATTGCTGTTCTACTTTTAATGCAAAACACGAGAGAGATTGATTTATGTTGGCATTTTTATTTTCTGTTTGGACTGTGGTCGAACTTACGAAACTGTTTATTGAGACCTTAGCTATATCGATGATCAGCGATCAAATGCTTATCTACTGATTTACCATCCCTTTCATATCACTATATAAATAAAAAATAATGATTATAATTTTAAAATGCTTGAATTTTCAAAATTGTTTTAATGTAATTTAGTACACATCTATAGAAATAGATATGCTGAATATGATGATGACCGGTATGCATATATTCATAATACTAATTATGATTGCAATGCTGCTATCAATGTATTTATAAATAGTTTTGATTTGGATCGATGATGGCCTTAGAATCTCAATGTTACGCCTGGTTTACGCATTTTAGATGGCAAATCAATCGTAGAAGACCTCGGTCATGAACTGTCTAAGTTTGAAAACCTCATGTTTGTTTAAGCAACTCTAGACCCATGTACAAGAATAATCATATGTTTATTGAATCGACAATTTTCTTTTTTTTAAGCTTTACAGCAAATTGATTAAAACTTATTTATTCATAGCATTAATGTATATATAAGATACATATTTTGTAAAATGATTGATATTTAATTACGAGGCATAACATCACGATGTTTTCTCTTATGAAATATCCATTTTTGACATTAAATTTGCTTGATGATTCTATTAAAAAGTTAGAAAAATATCAAGCCATTAAATAAATAAAATTATATATAATGACAATAATTTAAGAAAAAGATACTAGGCAAAAAACATTAATTAGAAAATCGGGATTCGAACTCACAACTTTGACTTTAAGCAAAACAGTATAACCGTGTGTTACCAAACACGTTACGCGCACGGCCACCGATACATTGAATAATATGGTTTACGTATTCATATTTTATTCTGCTACAATTTCCAAAAAATGATTAAAACTTATTCATCTATTAAAGTAATGTTGACCATTCTATTTTTGTATAAATATGTATTGAACAATGCTTTAGATCAGATATGACTTTCACTATCGGAATTCATTCCCATAAAAACTTGGTGAATGCAAACGTGTAGATACATTTAAATTTTAATTTCATAAAATTATGTCCGATTTTCGAATTTAGCTGAGGATAAAAACATTTAGATTGTGTTTTGGGACTTTACAGACCATTAACAAAAATTCTAAAACGTTTTTATTTGACAAACGTGTACCATAAATGATCATTTGATAGCTAATTATATTTTTACTAATTATAATTGACTTGGACTCGTCCTACCATAGATTTGCCCTATCATAGTTAATGTTACCTTATGTGAACTATTAAGCCTCAGTTTGATTTATTTGCCTCTCTTTCGTTTAAACTCTAAAATGTAAACAGCAAAGTGAATACTACTGAGATTACCTACTCACTTCATCATGTGACCTTATGTGATCTGTTAACCTCGATAAAATCAAATCGGTGTCATTCTAGGTTGATTTTGAATTGTTTTGAGTAGTACTGAGTAGTAGTGAACACATTTTAGATAATAGAAGACCGTTAGCTACTCGTCTTAATGTCTTCTATACAGATAATACCTTTTTAAAAATTCTTTCACGTTCATTTTAAAATTTCAATTATCCAATTTGTTTTCGCGATAAAGGAACAAACTACAGTCGAACCTGCCTTAAAGGCCACCTTTATATAAAGGCCATCTGCTAATAAAAGCCTGTTAAAGTTTATCACAATTGTTCTTTACTCATATTATTTGAACCATAAATACAGTCCAACCTGCCCTAAAGGCAACCTCCTTATAAGGGCCACCTGCTTAAAAAGGACAATAGAACTGTATCCTAGCTGTTCTTTATCCATACTATTTGAACCTGTTTACAAAGGCCGTCTGTCCATCAAGGCCGCTTTAAATGGTTCCCTTGGGTGCCTTTATAGACAAGTTTGACTGTACCAGTTTTACTTCTTCCTTGGGTAAACTTTATAGAAGGTTTGACCGTAAATTATGTTTGAGGCTCTGCTTACAGTTTATTTAATTGGTTAAAAATCCTGTCTCGCCTATGAATATGATACCCGTTTTATAAATTACCTGTGTTTAATTACTGCAACATTTATGTGCTGAATTTATACTTGACACGTTTAAATTTACTCAGTAAATCATCAAATTTTTAGCACACCTAGTTGACTTTTGAGGTTTTTGAGTCATTTAACAATTTCTGCCATCCTTTTTCTAACTCGAAATCAGGTACACACACATCAAATTCAAGCAATTTGACTGTGTTCATATTTTTGTTGTTCAAAGATATAAGATCATGAGATGTTTAACACAAATAAAAAATGTTAAAATGTGATACAAAATGACTGACAAAGGCAGAGGACGTAACTCATTCATTACAAAATTATCCAAACATAGCCGAAAAGTGCAGTTTCATGCTAAAAACAATGCATTCAGAGATCATTTAGGGTGGAAAACATTGTATCAATTAAAAGAACATTAAAATCGCTCTTTATTGATGCAATAAAAGTAATAGCATGTTCTGCTCGTTTGCGAGATAAACGAATTTCAAAAAGGTCCTAAATTTTGCATTACCAAACTCTGTCGGCGGTTCATGTAGATTCGTTTTTCTTCAAAACTGATATTTCAACAAACAATTATTTCCACTCTTTTATTCTTTATATTGCTGTTCTACTTTTAATGCAAAACACGAGAGAGATTGATTTATGTTGGCATTTTTATTTTCTGTTTGGACTGTGGTCGAACTTACGAACCTGTTTATTGAGACCTTAGCTATATCGATGATCAGCGATCAAATGCTTATCTACTGATTTACCATCCCTTTCATATCACTATATAAATAAAAAATAATGATTATAATTTTAAAATGCTTGAATTTTCAAAATTGTTTTAATGTAATTTAGTACACATCTATAGAAATAGATATGCTGAATATGATGATGACCGGTATGCATATATTCATAATACTAATTATGATGGCAATGCTGCTATCAATGTATTTATGAATAGTTTTGATTTGGATCGATGATGGCCTTTGAATCTCAATGTCACGCCTGGTTTACGCATTTTAGATGGCAAATCAATCGTAGAAGACCTCGGTCATGAACTGTTTAAGTTTGAAAACCTCATGTTTGTTTAAGCAACTCTAGACTCATGTACAAGAATAATCATATGTTTATTGAATCCAAAATTTTCTTTTTTTAACCTTTACAGCAAATTGATTAAAACTTATTAATTCATAGCATTAATTTATATATAAGTTACATATTTTGTAAAATGATTGATATTTAATCACGAGGCATAACATCACGATGTTTTCTCTTATGAAATATCCATTTTTGACATTAAATTTGCTTGATAATTCTATTAAAAAGTTAGAAAAATATCAAGCCATTAAATAAATAAAATTATATATATAATGACAATAATTTAAGAAAAAGATACTAGGCAAAAAACATTAATTAAAAAATCGGGATTCGAACTCACAACTTTGACTTTAGCAAAACAGTATAACCGTATGTTACCAAACAAGTTACGCGCACGGCCACCGATACATTGAATAATATGGTTTACGTATTCATATTTTATTCTGCTACAATTTCCAAAAAATGATTAAAACTGATTCATCTATTAAAGTAATGTTGACCATTCTATTTTTGTATAAATATGTATTGAACAATGCTTTAGATCAGATATGACTTTCACTATCGGAATTCATTCCCATAAAAACTTGGTGAATGCAAATGTGTAGATACATTTAAATTTTAATTTCATAAAATTATGTCCGATTTTCGAATTTAGCTGAGGATAAAAACATTTAGATTGTGTTTTGGGACTTTACAGACCATTAACAAAAATTCTAAAACGTTTTTATTTGACAAACGTGTACCATAAATGATCATTTGATAGCTAATTATATTTTTACTAATTATAATTGACTTGGACTCGTCCTACCATAGACTTGTCCTATCATAGTTAATGTTACCTTATGTGAACTATTAAGCCTCAGTTTGATTTATTTGCCTCTCTTTCGTTTAAACTCTAAAATGTAAACAGCAAAGTGAACACTACTGAGATTACCTACTCACTTCATGTGACCTTATGTGATCTGTTAACCTTGATAAAATCAAATCGGTGTCATTCTAGGTTGATTTTGAATTGTTTTGAGTAGTACTGAGTAGTAGTGAACACATTTTAGATAATAGAAGACCGTTAGCTACTCGTCTTAATGTCTTCTATACAGATAATACCTTTTTAAAAATTCTTTCACGTTCATTTTAAAATTTCAATTATCGAATTTGTTTTCGCGATAAAGGAACAAACTACAGTCGAACCTGCCTTAAAGGCCATCTGCTAATAAAAGCCTGTAAAAGTTTATCACAATTGTTCTTTACTCATATTATTTGAACCATAAATACAGTCCAACCTGCCTTAAAGGCAACCTCCTTATAAGGGCCACCTGCTTATAAAGGACAATAGAACTGTATCCTAGTTGTTATTTATCCCTACTATTTGAACCTGTATACAAAGGCCGCCTGTCCATCATGGCCGCTTTAAATGGTTCCCTTGGGTGCCTTTATAGACAAGTTTGACTGTACCAGTTTTACTTCTTCCTTGGGTAAACTTTATAGACAGGTTTGACCGTAAATTATGTTTGAGGCTCTGCTTACAGTATATTTAATTGGTTAAAAATCCTGTCTCGCCTATGAATATGATACCCGTTTTATAAATTACCTGTGTTTAATTACTGCAACATTTATGTGCTGAATTTATACTTGAAAAGTTTAAATTTACTCAGTAAATCATCAAATTTTTAGCACACCTAGTTGACTTTTGAGGTATTTGAGTCATTTAACAATTTCTGCCATCCATTTTCTAACTCGAAATCAGGTACACACACATCAAATTCAAGCAATTTGACTGTGTTCATATTTTTGTTTTTTAAAGATATAAAATCATGAGATGTTTAACACAAATAAAAAATGTTAAAATGTGATACAAAATGACTGACAAAGTCAGAGGACGTAACTCATTCATTACAAAATTATCCAAACATAGCCGAAAAGTGCAGTTTCATGCTAAAAAAATGCATTCAGAGATCATTTAGGGTGGAAAACATTGTATCAATTAAAAGAACATTAAAATCGCGCTTTATTGATGCAATAAAAGTAATAGCATGTTCTGCTCGTTTGCGAGATAAACGAATTTCAAAAAGGTCCTATATTTTGCATTACCAAACTCTGTCGGCGGTTCATGTAGATTCGTTATTCTTCAAAACTGATATTTTAACAAACAATTATTTCCACTCTTTCATTCTTTATATTGCTGTTCTACTTTTAATGCAAAACACGAGAGAGATTGATTTATGTTGGCATTTTATTTTCTGTTTGGATTGTGGTCGAACTTACGAAACTGTTTATTGAGACCTTAGCTATATCGATGATCAGCGATCAAATGCTTATCTACTGATTTACCATCCCTTTCATATCACTATATAAATAAAAAATAATGATTATAATTTTAAAATGCTTGAATTTTCAAAATTGTTTTAATGTAATTTAGTACACATCTATAGAAATAGATATGCTGAATATGATGATGACCGGTATGCATATATTCATAATACTAATTATGATTGCAATGCTGATATCAATGTATTTATGAATAGTTTTGATTTGGATCGACGATGGCCTTAGAATCTCAATGTCACGCCTGGTTTACGCATTTTAGATGGCAAATCAATCGTAGAAGACCTCGGTCATGAACTGTCTAAGTTTGAAAACCTCATGTTTGTTTAAGCAACTCTAGACTCATGTACAAGAATAATCATATGTTTATTGAATCGAAAATTTCCTTTTTTTAAGCTTTACAGCAAATTGATTAAAACTTATTTATTCATAGCATTAATTTATATATAAGTTACATATTTTGTAAAATGATTGATATTTAATCACGAGGCATAACATCACGATGTTTTCTCTTATGAAATATCCATTTTCGACATTAAATTTGCTTGATAATTCTATTAAAAAGTTAGAAAAATATCAAGCCATTAAATAAATAAAATTATATATAATGACAATAATTTAAGAAAAAGATACTAGGCAAAAAACATTAATTAGAAAATCGGGATTCGAACTCACAACTTTGACTTTAGCAAAACAGTATAACCGTGTGCTACCAAACACGTTACGCGCACGGCCACCGATACATTGAATAATATGGTTTACGTATTCATATTTTATTCTGCTACAACTTCCAAAAAATGATTAAAACTGATTTATATATTAAAGTTATGTTGACCATTCTATTTTTGTATAAATATGTATTGAACAATGCTTTAGATCAGATATGACTTTCACTATCGGAATTCATTCCCATAAAAACTTAGTGAATGGAAACGTGTAGATACATTTAAATTTTAATTTCATAAAATTATGTCCGATTTTCGAATTTAGCTGAGGATAAAAACATTTAGATTGTTTTTTGGGACTTTACAGACCATTAACAAAAATTCTAAAACGTTTTTTATTTGACAAACGTATACAATAAATGATCATGATAGCTAATTATATTTTTACTAATTGATAATTGACTTGGACTCGTCCTACCCATAGATTGCTCTATCATAGTTAATGTTACCTTATGTGAACTATTAAGCCTCAGTTTGATTTATTTGCCTCTCTTTCGTTTAAACTCTAAAATGTAACAGCAAAGTGAACATTACTGAGATTACCTACTCACAGTATTACCCTTAATTCCCATGAATCTGGTTTCATTATAATTGTGTTTACCATAATGGGGTGGTCAAAATCGTGTCAAAATCGCCATTACGGTTCATATAATTTTAAGTATTAAAATTAGTTTTTGTAAAATAAATACTTTACCAACATTCAATTTATAGAAGAAAACTATAGGCTTGGGTAGGTGGTGCCTATGGTAACGTATTTATTGTAGGTGGTGCCTATGGTACGTAATTTATTGTAGGTGGTGGCCTATGGTAACGTATTTATTGTAGGTGTGCCTATGGTAACGTATTTATTGTAGGTGGTGCCTATGGTAGCGTTGTATTTATTGTAATAACAAACAGCACACGATGTACCATTATACTTGCCACAAACTCCACATGATTTTTGCGCAGAATCTAAGAGCTGTTTCTAATTGTGCGCATATTATGCGGAGTAACGTTGGTCGCTGTCACATGTCGCATCGGGTGGCGTTCATGCACTGTAAGCAATAGAGTGGCTTGTAGAAGATTGCAAAGTAGATTTAGATGTCAGTGGTGGAGCCGCTGTAGTAACTATCTGGGTTGTCATGACAACTGGTGCTTTTGTGGTATTTGAACCTGCTGAAAGTCATAAATTTTTAGATTTTGTTTTATTTTTCGTATGCATATATTACAAACGAAGCGTCCTTAGAACAACCCAATCACAAAGCAGAAAACAGATTTTGAATGCAATATACTAGTAATATCGCTGTTACCAAACCATTGATTTGTGTGGTTTTTTTTTTTTTTTTTTTTTTTTTCTATTTCATCTTAACCATTGGGCGATTTCACATTTGTGCTTAAAAATATAACAAAAATGGAAAATCTAAAATTTTTACCTAAGAGGGGCGTATTTATGGATAGTTACGTGATTTTTATATAATTTACGGAAAAGGTAAAGCAGCATCATCACACCGATCTCGACCCCGGGACTTCTGGATACTAGCAGGCCAACTGACCCTCCTACCTGGCCATCTATCCTGGTCCAGTTTGATATACGAGCGCAAGTTTAGTAATGGTGTCCCAGTCAATAATTTTTCACTTATATCACTTATATCGAGACGTCAGCTATGGGCAAAGGTGCAGAAATTTGCCTGTACGTTGCGCTGATGGCATTATACAGCACGATAATTTTAATGAATAAAGCGTGCGCCGGCGTGAATAAATGTTATCGATAATTTTATCCGGGGAAAAATGTGTCCGAGAGGTAAAATCTATCCGGTGGAATAAATATTATGGCTTATTCCGTAAATATTATCAACAAATCTAACAAGAAAATTAATCCTTGGAAAATATCTTTTTTTTCATGTGCAATACATATACGCATGCTGAGATACGCTTTTTACGCCTATATGCGTTTTATATTGGACCAAAGATGAAATTATCACATTAATATTGTTACGGAAAATTTTGGATTCTTGTGTGATCTGAGCTGCATTATAGGGAAAACTTTCATTCAAAAAGCCCGAAAAATTTTCCCACATATGAAGCAGCCACTCTACCAAATGAGTTGAGTTGAGTCATGGTGTTTAACGTTCCATTCAATAATATTTTACTTATATCGAGACGTCGCCAGATACAGGCGAAGGTGCTGAAATTGTGCCTGTGCGTTGCGCTGATGGCATTAAATACAGTAGGGTTCTTTATCGTGCCAAGCCGACCGTGACACGGGACCTCGTTTTTTTAAGTTTATATCCAAAAGAACCGTGTCTTTCATTTCGTAATGCCGAGTGCTTTCCGAAAGTACAGTCACTACCCACTTTTAGTCTTTAGTCAGACCGAGTCGGGGATCAAACCCATGACCTCCCACTTACGGAGCGAGCACTATACCAACTGAGCTACCGCAGTGGTTTCCCTCCCACATACAAAGCAGCCACTCTACCAACTGAGCTACCTTATTTCAACTTACCACAAAGTCCACACATTTTTGGACAAAATTTACTGAAATGAACGTCGTTACAAATAAAGGTTGCCAGTTTGGGGTCACAATGTGATGTTGGGTTATCCATACAATCAACTGATGTTGTCTTGGTTGTTGACATGGTTGTTGACATAGCTGTTGTTTGTTCAGTTGTCAAAGGCGTTGTGACTTTGGACAAAGGTGTTGTTATTTTAATCCGGGGTGTAGTTGACTGAGCTGAAAATGGAATGTAAAACAAAACTAAAATCTATAGTAATTTCGCCAAGACACTCTGGAAACCGAAGGCATCATCATCATCATCATCATCATAACCACCACCACCATCATCATCATTATCATCATCATCATCGTCGTCGTCGTCGTCATCACATCACCATTACCACCACCACCACCACCACCACCACCACCACCACCATCATCATCATCATCATCATCATCATCATCATCATCATCATCACACAACAACAACAACATGACATACTTACGACACAAACCACAGCTTTTGGCGCAAAGTTGTGAAGCAGTACTCTTGTCTAGGCAAATAACAGTAAGTACTTCCTTGTCATTGCACTGGGAAGACGCATCAACGCAGACTCCTGACGGTTTTACTGACGTCACCGTTGTCATTCCAGGCGTAGTTACAACTGCAAATGAATATTTTCAATATTAAAACAGTTGTCAATGTTGGACAAAATTTCAACCAATCGTCTTCATGCAAAAATCATTATTGTAACTAGCAAATCTTTGTCATAATCAAAGTATTACCACTAGCCTGTCATTGTTGGACAAAATTTCAACCAATTGTCTGCATGCAAAAAAAATCATTCGTATCCAACCAAATTTTGTCATAGAAAGAGGTATATTTGATTCAACATTTTGAATATAATGATTGGCTGTGCATTTAACCTATCACTGTACAGATGTTTCACGTGCCGTACTCATCCAATGAACGGGGGTGTTACTGTTTCCAGCCAGTCATTTTTTCTGTAAAGTTGCTGTTTCGAACCAGTAGTATAATCCTGTGTGTACCTATAGCTTGTAGCCTAAACAAGTGCCGACATCTGAGACTCCGAGTCATGAAATTCGTTTTAATAAAATCAAAAAATATTTGCGGTGTTCGGACAGCAATTTTACACAGTTTTTGATAAAAGTCAAATACGATGGTGACACATACATATCTCGTGACAATTAATTTCTGTGTAAGATGTTTGAAAGATTATTTTTCACAGAAATGTTAAAAATGGCTTGATTTCGTCATTGTTAATTCGTTTCAGTCAGAATTAAAATTATAGTGGAGGGCACAAATGGAAGTCATTGCTATAAAAACAATGAACTTTTCAGTGGTGTAGCCAGCAAAAAATTAGTGTGCAAGCCTAGTGCCAGTGCATTCACGCTTCTCCACTGACTATTAAACATACCAGTGCTAGGTTTGTCCGTCGGACATAAACCACACGTCTTTGCACAAAATTGTGGCGCCGATGCTGTATCCTTGCAGACGACTTCCTGTACTGCCGTGTCCTGGCACTGGGAACCTAAATAATCTACACATGTGTCTGCAGCGTATGTACCTATAATGAAATTGTATTCAAGTATTTTACCATGTATTTTTATGTCCCTTATAAAGAGGCGGTCAGTTTAGGAATGGTTGAGGAAACCGTATTTCTCAGAAAAAAAGACAACCTACCTTCGGCAAGCAAGATGACAAACTTTCTCCCACTACGATCTGGCTACAGTTTAACAATTATTCCTTAGCTAAGATTTTCCTTAACTTAAATTTAGCGAATTTTGTGGTAAATATTTTTTGTCAAAACTAAATGCAAATGTTTTAATCTGGAAGTGATCTTAAAAATGACAGCTTAAATTCCTGAATATCTTGAAAATTAACAAAATCATAAAGATTTGAAAATTAACAAAATCATAAAGATTTGAAAATTTGCAAGATTTAAGTTAAGGAAAATCTTAGCCAAAGAATAATTGTGAAACCGGGGCCTGTCCTGAGTGAGATTCGAAACTAAGCAGAGAGGCGCTGTGATTTTTAAGCCTATACTTCAGACTAATCTGCCATGGGTGATCATTGAACTTAATATAGGTGACCTAAAGCAAAGCCAAAGCCAACCAAGAACCAATATATGGACGTATATTTTACCAAATTTCATATCAGCGATGTGGGATCAGCAATTGGGGCTCATTAATAGATCGTGGATGTCGCAAAAATTAAATTTTTACTAAATAAAAATGGGTGATCATTGAACCTAATCAAGGTTAATATTTGACCTAAAACAAAGCCCACTAAGAAACCAATATATGGACATATATTTTACCTAACTTCATATCGGCGATATGGGATCAGCGATTGGGGCTCATTAACAGATCGTGAATGTCGCGAAAATTAAATTATCACTAAAATGGGTATCATTGAACTTAATAAAGGTTAATACTTGACCTAAAGCAAAGGCCACCAAGAAACCAATATATGGACATATATAAAACTTAAAATCGGGGATCATAAATAGATCGTGAATGTCGCGAAATTAAAAGTGTGAGCAATCGATGAACTGAATATAGGTGAATATACTTGACCTAAAGCAAAGGTTAACAAGATACCAATATATGGACATATATAAAACCTACAATCGGGGATCTAAAATAGATCGTGAATGTCGCGAAATTAAAAGTGTGTGCAATCGATGAACTGAATATAGGTGAATATACTTGACCTAAAGCAAAGGTTAACAAGATACCAATATATGGACATATATAAAACCTACAATCGGGGATCTAAAATAGATCGTGAATGTCGCGAAATTAAAAGTGTGTGCAATCGATGAACTTAATATAGGTGAATACTTGACCTAAAGCAAAGGCCACCAAGAACCAATATATGGACACTTCATATATGTGATATGGGATCCGCGATTGAGGCTCATAAATGGATCGTGAATGTCGCGAAATTAAATTCTCGCGAAAAAAGTGCACTTAAAATAGATGAATACTTAACCTGATACAAGCACTAGCAATGTGCAACAAACCACACAAACTTGTCGCCTCATTTTATCCATTATCAGTAAAGTTCTTATAAACAATGGTTGACATCATGATAAGCCTGATAAGACGGTTCCCAAGAAAATGGCGCGAAATTTAAATTTTGGCGATACTTCTAGTCCAAAATCATTTCATTTCACATACAGCGGGTGTATCTAGCTAAACAGGAGGTGCGTATCTTCTGGAGCACCCAGTTTTTCTGGTGGAAGTTCATATATGTTTTTAACCTACTTTGTCAGTTTCAAAGTGTTTTGCTTTGGGATTGTTATTTGGACATGTTTTAGTAATGCATATTTCTTTTTTATTTATTTCAAACGTTGCGGTAGTAGCTAGCTTAACGGGCACTGTTTACATTTCTGGAGCACCTGGCCTAACTTTCCTGGTGGATGTTTAGGATTGTTTTTTTTAACATAGAATGGTTTTGTTTGTTTTTGATAATTATATCGAGGCCGCTGGTTTATGGAGTGGTGTTTTAGTGTTTAATGTCAGAGCCAAGATTCTTTTACTCAAATTAATATGCAAGTTGATGAATCTTTCCACTTACATCGAGACCGCCAGTTCATGGATGGTACAGTGGAGTAACGGTGTTTTACGCCATTCAAGAATCTTTCACTTATATCGAGACCGCCAGTTCGTGGATGATAGAGTGGCGTATCGGTGTTTTACGCGTTTCAAGAACCTTACACTTATATCGAGACCGCCAGTTCATGGATAGTAGAGTGGAGTAACGGTGTTTTACGCCATTCAAGAATCATTCACTTATATCGAGACCGTCAGTTCATGGGTGATAGAGTGGCGTAACGGTGTTTTACGCGTTTCAAGAATCTTTCTCTTATATCGAGACCGCCAGTTCGTGGATGATAGAGTGGCGTAACGGTGTTTTACGCGTTTCAAGAATCTTTCACTTACATCGAGACCGCCAGTTCATGGATGGTAGAGTGGAGTAACGGTGTTTTACGCCATTCAAGAATCTTTCACTTATATCGAGACCGTCAGTTCATGGATGATAGAGTGGAGTAACGGTGTTTTACGCCATTCAAAAATCTTTCACTTATATCGAGACCGCCAGTTCATGGATGGTAGAGTGGAGTAACGGTGTTTTACGCCATTCAAGAATCTTTCACTTATATCGAGACCGCCAGTTCATGGATGGTAGAGTGGAGTAACGGTGTTTTACGCCATTCAAGAATCTTTCACTTATATCGAGACCGTCAGTTCATGGATGGTAGAGTGGAGTAACGGTGTTTTACGCCATTCAAGAATCTTTCACTTATATCGAGACCGCCAGTTCGTGGATGATAGAGTGGCGTAACGGTGTTTTACGCGTTTCAAGAATCTTTCACTTATACGAGACCGCCAGTTCGTGGATGATAGAGTGGCGTAACGGTGTTTTACGCGTTTCAAGAATCTTTCACTTATATCGAGACCGCCAGTTCGTGGATGATAGAGTGGCGTAACGGTGTTTTACGCGTTTCAAGAATCTTTCTCTTATATCGAGACCGCCAGTTCGTGGATGATAGAGTGGCGTAACGGTGTTTTACGCGTTTCAAGAATCTTTCACTTACATCGAGACCGCCAGTTCATGGATGGTAGAGTGGAGTAACGGTGTTTTACGCCATTCAAGAATCTTTCACTTATATCGAGACCGCCAGTTCGTGGATGATAGAGTGGCGTATCGGTGTTTTACGCGTTTCAAGAACCTTACACTTATATCGAGACCGCCAATTCATGGATAGTAGAGTGGAGTAACGGTGTTTTACGCCATTCAAGAATCATTCACTTATATCGAGACCGCCAGTTCATAGATGATAGAGTGGAGTAACGGTGTTTTACGCCATTCAAGAATCTTTCACTTATATCGAGACCGCCAGTTCATGGATGGTAGAGTGGTGTAACGGTGTTTTACGCCATTCAAGAATCTTTCACTTTTATCGAGTCCGCCAGTTCACGGAAGATGTTGTTCAGTAATGGTATTTTACACGATAGTCAATTTTATTTTTACTTATGTCGAGACCACAAGTTCTGGGAAGGTGGTGTGGAGTAATGATATTTTATGACATGTACATATAAAATATTGACCACGAAATGACAGAACTCAAAAGGCACTGTCTGGTCCGAAAATATTGTTTTCCTATTTAAATATCAAACACCAACACACTGGTCCATGTAACCACAAGTAAAAACTTTGAAAACGAGTAAATTAAGTTTAATACGTAAACTTCCAACTTGGAAGTGAGACCGGGTGCTCCGAAAGAGTAAACGACGCCTATCTAGTGACTCAAATTTGACAAAGAAGCGTGCTGTCTTAACTAGCTACTAGAAAAGCACATTACTAGAACGTTTGCGATATTTTGTTAAGGGAGCCCTGCCAAATGGAGTTGAGTTGAGTTATGGTGTTTAACGTCCCAGTCAAGAATATTTCACTTATATATCGAGACGTCGCCAGCTATAGGCGAAGGTGCAGAAATTTTGTCTGTGCCTTTCGCTGATGGCATTATACAGCAGGGTTCTTTAGCGTGGCAAGTCCACCGTGACACAGGACCACGTTTATTATACCCTCGCTTAAAAAGTGGGGGTATATAGTAATTGGGGTGTCCGTCCGTCCTTACGTTACACCTTAGGCAGGGGCGTACGTTTGTACGCAAAAACGTCCACATTGTTTTTGCAAAAAAAAAAAAAAAAAAGAAACGAGAGAGAGAGAGAGAGAGAATATAATATATTTCTTATACCAAACCGTTGGTCATCACCGGAAATGTTATATACTAATTCGGTTTATACCCGACTTCGATAGCCTCTGAGGTGCGGTTCCGGTGTTGTCTTGACTTTGCCGGCATGGCAAAACAATTGAAGCTATCTGATTTGTTCTCGGCTTCAAAAGCCGATAACTCGAGCGCAGTTAGTCCAGCAGCTCAACAGCAGAATCCAGATACACAAGATACGAATGCCTGTTAACAATTACATTAAAGAACTTCTACTAGCCATTCGTCACGTTTCATTATGTATTAACACAATATATTTACAAAAGTATTTCCTCTCCTCCGTTTTAACCTCACCACTATATTAATTAACTTGACTTTCTCAATTATTGAGTGTGTCGTTTTCGTAGTGCTTATGCCATACAGCATCAGATCTCCTTGTACCTCGTCTTCAGGTTTAAGAATGAACCAGTCCTCAAAAGAACGACAAAAACTACCACAGCATAGCATAAAATTATAAGAAAAATTCTGATAAATAGCGCCCTTAGAGGGCCGAAAATTCGCATCAGGGCGGCCCCCAAACCCCCTGCCCTCTTTAGGCGTCCACATCATAAACACCCTAGCTACGCCCCTGTTAGGGTACCTATCTCTTATCCGCAACTCCTCCTAAACCCTTCAATGGATTTTCATGAAACTTTCACACAATCTTTGTGATATAATGTAGATGTGCACCTTCTATTTAAAAATTTGATCCGGTGGATTTTTTTATGTGGGGGGAGCGGGTATTTTTGTGACCTTGTGGCTCACAGTTTTTCTAGTTTTAAGTTCCCATCCGAAAGAACCGTGACTTTCATTTCGTAATGCCGAGTGCTTGGCGAAAGAACAGTCACTACCCACGGCTGCCAAATGGACCCTTGGGATTTAATACGTTTACTCGATTAACAAGTCCAGTACACGTTTTCATAATGGTTCTTTGCTACATGGAACTCTGTCAGATGCTTGAATGCTAACACCTTTTCGAAATCGCTGTTTTCAATTTTATATTAAGTCAACGTTAATTCAATCCTATCATGATCATGCCAGTTAGCATGTTTGCAACAAGGAAAAAATGCAGTGTTGGACCAGAGATCGAACCTGGAACTTCACACGCTATAGACAAGAGCTCTACCAACTGGACTTACCAGACTCGGGTTCCTGGTCCTACATCGACATTCCCTAAGATCGACTTTATTATCTCGTAATTATCAGTCCATCACTTCTGATAAAATATAGGTTAAAAAAAAACAGGGTTGGACCGAGGTCTTACCTGGGACCTTTTCACTATAGTCAAGTACTCTACCAACCGAGCTACTTTGCCACTATATACATATACAGTACTGTTCAAATAGGCATTAATTGAGAGCGCCTTTAACAGCATCATTCCCATGTCTCGAGTCTGACCATGCCCATTAAACCTTGAAAATTAATATCACACTAACAGAGCTAGCACCCTGCCAAAATCAGTGGAGTAATGAAAGGAATTGATAGGACCCAGCCAAGATTCTTTCATTTAAATTCAGGTTCAGTTTTGGAATGGTGGAGGAAACTGGAGTGCCAAAGAAAAATCACTTACTGTCAGCAATTGAACTGAAAAACTTTCTCGCACTAAGATCTGTTCATGTGAGATTGGAGTATAGTGCTTACTCCTTAAGTGGGAAGTTATGAGTTCGATCCTGGGCTGGGTCTGATCAAAGACTTGAAAGTGGGTAGTGACTGTTCTTTCTCCAAGCACTCAGCATTACCAAATGAAAGGTTCTTTTGGATGGGAACCTAAAATAAACGAGGTCCAGTGTCACAGTAGGCTTGGCACGATAAAGAACCCTACTGTCTAATGCCATCAGCGCAACGCACTGGCAAAATTTCTGCACCTTTGCCTATAGCTGGCGATGTCTCGATATAAGTGAAATATTCATGACTGGGACGTTAATCACCATTACTCAACTTATGTGAGATTGGAACCTAGGTGTTAAGTGCCAATGTGATCTGGAAGTGCATGTTTTAGACAACTTAGCAACAGAGGCCCCAACCAACCAAACTGAGCCATCATACACAGACATTGGTATACTGTAAACCAACATTTATTCGCGTGTGATTAACTTCCATGTGTTTCGCGAAGACAAAACAATCACAAAAGTTAATCGTCATGAATTTGTTCATAAAAATGGTTTTATTTATACCAAATATTCAGCTATAGACCATATCGCAAACGTTGATAGCCCTGAAAGGGTTTTGGTAAGAGAATCGTGAAAATTAATATCCGTGAATAAAATTTGGTTTACAGTGTTAGTTTTACTTGTCACTATACATTTTTTAAGGCTGGCTATGATCATATCAATAATTGAACCCAAGTGTAGTACCCTATGCCTATGGTTTAAAGTATTTATTTTATGCCCAAAGCAGGGTTGTCATTTCAGGGATGGTGGAGAAAACAGGAGTACCAGGGAAATATCACAATCTTCAGCAAGCAAACTTACGCTTGTATCTGTCCAAGTGAGATTGGACACTAAGAGGTTGAGTAATGGTGTTTAACATCCCATCAAGAATATTTCACTTATATCGAGACTTCACCAACTATAGGTGAAAGTGCAGAAATTCTGCCTGTTCGTTGCACTGATTGCATTATAGAGCAGAGTTCTTAAGCATGCCAAGCCAAACGTGAGATAGGACCTCGTTTATTTTAAGTTCCCATCTAAAAGAACAGCGACTTTCATTTCATAATGCCGAGTGCTTGGCGAAAGAACAGTCACTACCCACTTTCAAGTCTTGGGTCAAACCTGGCCAGGTTCGAACCCACAACCTCCCACATTAAGGCGGAGCACTCTACCAACTGAGCTAATGCAGTCAGGTTGGACACTAAGAGGTGAGCAGACCTTTGATCCATAAGCAAGCCTTTGGACCACTTGGACCCTGCTACTACTTGTACTACCTGTGAAGCGAGTAACAACAAGCTACAAGACTTGGTATAAAAATTATGTCACCAACCTTTAATATAAAAGAAAATCCCATTTCATTTTTTATTTTAGAGGGGGGAGGGTGTTACAGACTCTTATGCTCATCAAATGATGTGTAGCTAAAAGGGACAGAGGCAGAGGAGGGGTGGTAGAGGGAGAGGGAAAGAGCAAAACTTAATATATATACAGTCAAACCTGTCTATAAAGGCCACCCAATGGAACCAGTAAAAGTGGCCTTTATAGGCAGGTGGCCTTTATATACAGGTCCAAATATTATGAGTAAAGAACAACTGGGATACAATTCTACTGGCCTTTATAAGCAGGTGACCCTTATATAGAGGTGACCTTTAAGGCAGGTTTGACTGTACATAACTACATGACAATGAGACAAGATGTTAATAAAACATTTGTTTTAAAAATATTTCAAAACAACCTTTAATTTCCTTCTTTTCATTTTTTCACATTTGGAATGTAATAACAAGATATTATCATTTTCTTAGAACATAAAAATTACAATATACATAAAATTTATATTTTTTTTTTTTTTTTTAAGCCATCAATGTAACACCTTTTTGAAGTTTTTCAAAGTAATAGAAAAACATCAACATTGGACTTTGGCTTAACATGCAATTCATTCCTCTCTTAGCTCAACTGTTGCACTAACCAAGCCAAGTTACGAATATCCAGTTTATTTTGAAAACAAAGAAAAATTGACCCAACAAGAATTATGCTGGGAACTTGTAAATAAGCCTCTGATAAGCTTAAAAAATTCTGTTCATTTAGATGATGGAAAAACACAAATATTACATATGATGTTGCTCATAATATGCAAGCCTCTCACTGACATAACGGTTGCATTTCTTCTGGTCATCAAGGAAAAAAAATCCAAAATTTATTAGCTAATTGAAAATACCAGCATTAAACTGAGGCTGGCTTGACATAGATTTTTGTAAAATACAAGTCATTAATTGGTTAATTTTTGTAACAAAAAGCCTCTCATTGGCTAATTTTTGTAACATAAAAACCTCTCATTGGCTAATTTTTGTAACATAAAAGCCTCTCATTGGCTAATTTTTGTAACATAAAAACCTCTCATTGGCTAATTTTTGTAACATAAAAGCCTCTCACTGGGTTAATTCTTGTAACATAAAAACCTCTCATTGGCTAATTCTTGTAACATAAAAACCTCTCATTGGCTAATTCTTGTAGCATGCAAAAGCCTCTTATTGGCTGATTAACTGTTGACTTGTAATATTTTTTTTCCCAACTATCAGTCACAAAAATCCAAAATAAAGAGAATTCAGGACCAATATGGATGGTCACAAGATGCTGATCTCTCATTGGTGAAGGTAAGATTGTGCACTATTTTTCTGTTAACTGAACTGTTTGCTTAGTTGCATTTGTGTAACCATTTACAAATTTTTGTAAACATGGGAGCCTTATATAAAATGAGAGAAACTGTCTGTTGCTGTGTTTGAAGTGACCAGTGAAAATAACCACTATCTGTGTGGCATGTGTTTGTGATGTGAATTAAATGCTGGCTAGCTCCAGCGCTTGACATTAAAAGCTGACGAAGTTAAGAGTTCGACTGAAAGGTAGTCCAGTGCATACATTGATGGTCTGGTTGGTATTGTTTGAGTCGGAGGTTAAGAGTTAGATTCTGCATCTGGAGTCTGAGGTGGTGGTTTGTAATATGGATCTTTTGGTAACATCAAATCATTAAGCTTCTTCATAACATCATTTTCTTCTGAGATATCATTTTTCTGAAATAGACAAGCAAATTCAGTGAATAAGGATGCCAAACAGGAGTGCCCAGAGAACACAAAGGACATTGTTTGTTTTTTTGTTTTTTTTTTTTTGGTGTGATTTGCACTTATGTTCAAAGGGCAATAACTCCTAGGAAAATGAGCAAACCAACTAGGGTTAATGATATGCACATCTCCTATCAATGTTGATGCTTTGCACCAAGTTTAATGAAATAGTGCCTCACAGTTTTGGAATATTTGCACAAACAAAACTTTCAGATGGACATACAGAAGCACGGAAGGAAGGACTGACTGACAGACAGATGCTTGAATTTAATACCCCCTCTTTCTTCGAAAGGTGGGGATAAAAAACTCACTGTAAAAAATAACGAGTAAAGTGTAAATACGACACATATGCCCCCCCCCCCCCCCCCCCCCCGCTTCATTTATGATAAATAAATTGAATGGGGTTCATTCTCCCACTCAATTTTTCAAGGTTAGCTGTCCTTTGACCTTGAACTTGATGACCTCAATTTGGTACACGACGCATCCTCTTTCCTTAATGTAAAATCTCTTGAAATCACTCTTTTTTATACAAAAGTTAAAGAGCGGAAACAGATTCTGGGACGTACCTTAGGACATGGGCAACGCATATTCATGGCAGAGGCATAAAATGGCAAGTCAAAACGGAACTCAAACTCTTTTCAGGGGCAAAAATGCCCAACCCCAACTAAGATTTCACCTGGTAATCTTGATATTTCTTATGCCTTTACATACCTTATCTACAGTTTCACCATTTTGCACTCAACTTTAGCATTTTGTATCTTTGTAGAAGTGGAGTTGAATAATGGAGTTTTAAGCCTCCGTTAAGATTCTTTCACTTACATTGAGACATTCAGTTCAGGAATGATGGAGGAAACAGGAGTGTCCAGAGAACACAAACAACATTCAGCATGTGAACTTAGACTTAGAAGAATACCGGTACTACTGATGTTCGACAAGCCAACTGAAAAACTGTCACACACTAGGATCCGTCTCGAGTGGGATTGGAACGTTGGTGGTGAGAGGCCCTTTGAGAAGAGCATGCTTTAGACCACTCAGCCACCCTGACCCCCCTAGCCCCACCGCCATCCCCCTACCCCACCCCATAATTTTTTAACTTTTAAGTATATGGATCTATCCGAGTAGGATTTGAACAGTGAGAGGCACTGTGATCTATCTGTAAAGGCACGCACGCTTGGCCACTGAGGCCCTAACAATCTAAAAATATTATACAATTATTGACTTTTGATGAGGTAAACATAAGGATTTATCACCCTCAAAAACATTATATTTACCAAGGCCCTAGGCCAAGGTGAATATTATGCATTTGATGTTGATAGATCATTATGTCTCCTGAATCGAAAGTCAATAATTTTTTTTATTATATGACCAATGATTTTCATCACCATATTTTTATATATATATTAGATCTTTTATATTACAAAACGTAAAAACGTGTCCTGTTTTTTGGGTTGTTTTTTTTTCAATATTACATCACATAACGTCCTGTGCATTTTTGCGCGGTGTACATTACCTATTGTTACGTCACATACCGTTGTGTGCATTTTTGCGAATGTTATATATAAATGTCGCATGCATTATTTTGCGGTGAACATATCGATTTATCAGGCTCGCCAAACACCATCTCAGCCAATCAAAAAAAGTTAAAATCATTGGCCAAATAATAATTTTAATAACTTACAAATACACATATTCTCATCAGCCCGGAGCCGTTTGATTTGCTGTCTATAGTCAGGGTTGTCTGGTACTGCATAGCTTTTAATAAAGCAGCCATTCCAACTTCACCAATTTTATTTCCTAAAAATTACAAATAATAAGAAATATTGATTTGATTTAATGTCAATGTCAACCATCTTAGAAATGGTTAATTGTTTAATTGATTGTTTGATTGATTGATTGATTCATTCATTCATTGATTGTTTCATTTATTCATTCATTGACTGATTGATTGATTGATCAATTGAAAGGTTGATTAAATGGGGTTTTACATTCTAGTCTTATAAAGAATAATTCACTTATATCAAAATGTCACCAGCTGTAGATGTAGTGGGTAAAAACACAACGAACACTTTTCTGTACTATATACAATCTTTTCCCCGAGTGATAATTGATGTTTCGCCGGTCACATCCACAATGTTCCGACAAAGGCCACATCACGGTACCAAAGCAGCGTCACTGCAACTAATGACGGACTAGTGTCAGTGATGTCAGTAAACGGCACAATTCAGGCTGAGTTTTTTGTTTTTTTGTGTGCAATTCAAGCATGCCAGGCCTTTGTCGGAACATAATGTGTGCGTGGCCAGCAATCTGTCAATTCCCGTACTTTTACCAGTAATGAGTGGAGAAAACCTGTTTTACACCCCCAGTCAAACTCTTGAAGTCATATAGAGATATCCAGTTCAAGGATAGCGGAGGTACCAGAGCGTCTAGAGCAAACCACAAACCTTCAACAAGAAAGCTGACAAACTTACTTAAGAGATTGAAAATAATCAGCATAGAAAATGAATGTGAACTCAGAAAAGTCAGCATTTGACTATTCTATCACAGAAGCCCCTTTTTTCATTGTTAAGATTCTGACTTACTTGAGAGATTGAAAATAATCAGCATAGAAAATGCATGTGAACTGTAAAATCAGCATTTTGACCATTCTATCACAGAAGCCCCTTTTTTTTCATTGTTAAGATTCCGACTTACTTGAGAGATTGAAAATAATCAGCATAGAAAATGAATGTGAACTCAGAAAAATCAGCCTTTTAATCATTCTATCACAGAAGCCCCTTTTTTTATTGTTAAGATTCCAACTTACTTGAGAGATTGAAAATAATCAGCATAGAAAATGAATGTGAACTGTAAAATCAGCGTTTTGACCATTCTATCACAGAAGCCCCTTTTTTCATTGTTAAGATTCCGACTTACTTGAGAGATTTAAAATGATCAGCATAAAAAATGAATGTGAACTGTAAAATCAGCGTTTTGACCATTCTATCACAGAAGTCCCTTTTTTCATTGTTAAGATTCCGACTTACTTGAGAGATTTAAAATGATCAGCATAGAAAATGAATGTGAACTGTAAAATCAGCGTTTTGACCATTCTATCACATAAGCCCCTTTTTTCATTGTTAAGATTCCGACTTACTTGAGAGATTGAAAATGATCAGCATAGAAAATGAATGTGAACTGAAAAGTCAGCGTTATGACCATTCTATCACTGAAGCCTCTTTTTTGATTGTTAAGATTCCGACTTACTTGAGAGATTGAAAATAATCAGCATAGAAAATGAATGTGAACTGAAAAGTCAGCGTTTTGACCATTCTATAACAGAAGCCCCTTTTTGGATGAGACATGAGACAAAATAGGATAATCAAAATCTCGACTTACTTGAGAGATTCAAATTAATCAGCATTCTATTTCCCGACACCCAGAGTTGACCGTCTATAAAATCAGCAGCATCTGTTAAAGGATTCACAAAGTCCGACCCACTGGAATCCTGTAAAAAAATTATGAATAGGAAATCCTTAAAATTTAATTTGATGGTACAGAAACAATGGCTAATGATAGGATTTAAAAAATTCTCCATCCCTGTTTGATTGAATCACAAGGACCAGCTTCATAATAATTTTTTTTTCTTTAAAAAGTACCCGAAATCATCAAATCATCATTTAAAATTCATATTGGTCACATGACTGGTCACATGACAAGAACTTTCAGACCAGGGCCCAGTTGCACGAAACATAATTAGAGTTAATTATTAATTATACCAAATTAACACAAAGATAATTATGCTAATTGTGGCTTATTTCAATCAACAATTAATTTTACTTATGCTCTGTGCAAAAGTCCCTTATTCACAAATAATGTGTTCTAAAATTTCCCCATTTAGGTTGGCATAAATGGTGTGCCCCTTACCTCTAGTTCAGAGGCCTCAGTGGCCTAATGAATAAGATGTCAGTCTACAAATCCATGGTCTCTCATCACTGTGAGTTTGAGCCCTGCTCAGACCACATGTGGGAAAGTGAATTTTCCTTTACTGGTTCACTAGGTGTCAATATAATGTGACTGGGGGAGTGGTACGCTTGTCTGTGGTGTACTAACTTGGTGAGCTTACACTTTAAAAGTCGCCCCGAGTGCCCACTGGTACAAGGCAGACTATAAAACACACTCGCACTTCACAAGCAAACACAAACTTGTTCAAAGAATAATCCATAGAGATTAATAAAAGTAGTTCTTGTCGCAAATAGCTGAAAAATTGCTGATGCGACGTTAAGCAACATTCAACAACAGCAACTTTACCTCTGGTTCCGTATGTGTAGGTTTTCCCTTATCTTTCCCGCCTTTTCCTTTCCCTTTTCCTGCAGTCTTTGTGTCAGCTGCTATAGATGCTGTTAGAAAAACAAAACCCTTCATGACTCCAAATCTTTACATGAAAAAACTAGGTAAAATATTTATCTTTATACACCCTACAAAATTCTGAAGCTTAAATCGCATTATGAATCCATTTTTTTTTTCAAATTTAAAATAGATCTGAAAAAAAGTCAACATTTTAATTTTCATATTCAACAAATCTTAAAATTCAAAATTAAAAAACAAAAATTCAAATTCGAAATTTATATTAAAAAAAATTCAAAATTTTTCAAAAAATTTCAAATTCAAAATTCAAAATTGTAATTTTAAAAAAATCTAGAAATCCTGAAAATAAAAAGTAGACGCATACAAATATTTCAACATATTTTTAGATAGTGACAATTAAATTCTGCATGATAATTGGAAATGACATGAAGGTTTCAGCACTTTTCATTACTTGACCAATGCAGAAGTGTCATCTATGGTGCGAGTTGCCATTAAAAAAACATACATATACTTGAAAATAACATCATTTGAATTTATGAGTTTCCAATTTTTTTTTTATTTGAAAACCATTTTTAATATAAAATAAATAATTGTGAATATATAATGAAGGTTTCAGCACGTCATTACTCGGCCGATTCAGAAGTGTCATCTATGGTGCTAGTTGCCATTCAAAAAACATACATATACTTGAAAATAACGTTATTTGAATTTATCAGTTATGAGTTTCCAATTCTTTTTATTTGAAAACCATTTTAATATAAAAAAAAATAATTGCGAGAAAGTTTGTCAGCACTTGCTAAGGTCTGTGATTTTCACTGGATACTCAGTGTTCCTCAGCCATCTCAGAATTAACCACCACCTTGTAATAAATGCAAAAAATCTTAACTGTGGTGTTTATAAACACTGATCACTTCATTTTGACTTTAACAAACAGCATCAAAAATTAAGCTGAAATTATAAAAGTCCCTAATCTAAAACTTATACAAATGTAACAGTTAAGAGTTTTTGTACAAGAGAATTACATAAGAAAGCTGTATGGGGCCAAATGGAAAGAACCAATGTGTCACAAAGCTAAAAACTGTTTGAAAAAAAGCATGCAAACTGCTGCAATAAATTATATGACATAGGTACGTGATGTATAAAAGAATTTCTGAAATATTACCGGCCCAACTGAAATTTACCAATATGATTAAATTAATGATATATCTGATTTGATGGAACCGTCCCTAGGTTTAAAAAAAAAAAAAAAAAAAAAATACACACATAAAATCATGCAAATTGCAGCTTTTATTAAATTTGTATGTCAAATTCAATGCAAGGCATCAAAAGTCCATCAAAAATGCATTTTAAAATTTGTGAATAATAGCAAATTACAAAAAGGAAAATAATAAGAAGATGAGAAAATGTTCTGACATATGATAAAAAATAAAAATAAGAATTAAAACATGAGTGAGAAATAATTCTAGTCATCAGAAGAAAATTTAAATGAAAGTTTTTTTGTTTTTTTTTTAATTAGAATTTGCAATACATTTAAGGCATTTTTCTTAAAAAAAAGCTAAAAAAGAAATTTCATTGATGTTATTTACGCTGCACTGTGTCACCAAATGCAAGTGAAATATTTAAAATATGTGAAAATTAGGAATTTTCTTCATGCTGAGCAAAATATTAAATTATTGTGAATGTTAAAATTCTTTTTTACGCTAAACAAAATATTTAAAATTTGTGAAAGTTGAAATTCTTTCAATGCTGAAAAAAAAAATCAAAATCAAATAAAATGATAAATAATGATAATCTGTGTTGCTATGGTAACTGTTGTGTTTCCATGATAACTGTGTCAAAGTGGTTTGTAATTTCTGTTTAAGAAAGCCTCACCCACTTCTGTGTCAGAGTCACTTGACAAAAATCCAATTTCTGAATGACGGCACAAGATAATCAAAGATTATAATTGTATAATACACATAATTTCATTATAAGTTTTGTTTTTTTTTTTAAGAAAAAATAAATAAAATAATAATAATAAAAAAAAATTATCAAATGGTAAATTCCAGGGTAGGACAAATTGGTGGTGATTTTCACAAACAATCGGGTGTCCGTTACACCTCCATACCCACTCCTAACAAAAACCACAACCCCTATTTTGTAGGTCCATTTTGTAGAGGGAGGGGTTTGGTTTAATGGTTATGTTTCACATTAGAATAATAAATGGATGGTAATTTCCACCTAAAAACCCTGTAGTGGTCTATATACCTCTTCCCCACCCCCTAAAAACAACTATTTTTTAGTTTGGGTGGGAGTTGTGAATTCAGTGTTTTGGAAAAATTATCTGTAAAGTACTGAAAAATAATTTATTATAAATTAAGATATCTATCATATATTCATAAAACAGTTCTTAAAATATGGAAAAATGTGAAATATAAAATTATGAATAAAACTTTATTTTAAAAAAATTTGCATGAAAGTAAATTAACAATATACGGATAACTTTTTAAAAAAAATTAGATACATGTAAATACATAATATATGATGTACATATCTATATACAATATAAATCTATGTTAAAAACATGCATAAGGAAAAGATCATGCTAAAATGCTGAAAGTGTATGGTAAATATAACAAGGTTTATGAATATTCATAATCACTTTAACCTTATGAATATTCAAATTGATGGAAAATCATGAATATTCACAATTACTTTTACCTGATGAATATTCAAATGTATGAAAAATCATGAATATTCATATTCAAATGGATGGAAAATCATGAACATTTATATTCAAATAGATGCAAAATCATAAATATTCATATTCAAATACATGCAAAATCATGAATATTTATATTCAAATGCATGCAAAACATAAATATTCATATTCAAATGCATGCAAAACATGAACATTCATATTCAAATACATGCAAAATCATAAATATTCATATTCAAATGCAATGCAAAATCATAAATATTCATATTCAAATGCATGCAAAATCATGAACATTCATAACTATTGTAACTGATATGAATATTGATATTCAAAGTTCATGCATGCTAAAATGGTAATATAACTAGTCAAAGCTATGAATATTCATAATAAATATGAATAGAAAATTTTTTGAAATAATAAAGGTGTTTGTATTTCTGAAAGTATATGGTTTAACTATCCAGATATATGAAGTTATTACACAAAACTTGAAAGAAAAGGAAACTAATGAATATGAATATTCTTTCCTATTCTTTCAACAGTTGTAGACTTATAAATATTCATAGGAAATAAAATGATATCAAAATATCATGCTTGAATGGCTAAATGCCTAAATGCTAACTAATGAATATTCATAACTGCTGTAGAATTATAAATATTCAAATAAATTTTGAAAGTTCATGCAGGCTTAAATGACCATACAACAAGACCAACCTATGAAAGTAAACTCGTGAATATTCAAATGAATGCAAACTAATAAATATTCATAATGCTTAACAGAAAATTTATTTGAATATAATAAAAGTTAATGCTTAAATTTCAAAAGTTTATGCTATGACTAACTTATAAATATTCATAAATACTAAGACCATTTTTTTAATTCTAACTTAGTAAAAAACTGATAAATATCTAGATATTCTATTGAAAAAAAATCACACACTCTTCTGCAAAGCTTTTGTTTTGCATTCATTTATAACAAATTAATTTTCATACGTAGCCTTGTTGCCATGGATATTAATGATAATAATAATGAAAACTATATATAAATAAACATTGGTAGTTGTATTTATTTTATAAAGGGTTTGTACGTAATTAAATAATTCAAAATTTTTCTGAAAACAAGAAAGGTTGACCGTAACCATGGAAACCAATTGTAAATAATAAAACACAGAAATGTTAACCAGTTGTTACTCAAATCAGACATCCAGGAAACAGATATAAGTTCTACTAATTTAATTTAATTTAAATTTTTTCCTTTTTTAATTTTCTCTAATCAAATATATTTTAAGAAACATACAAACTTAAAAATTTAAACTTATTCTGACATTGACTTTATTTCCTTACACCCTGAAAGATCCAAAATTTCTATGGAAAACTTTCATTCAAGACCATGTACATGTCTATTGATATATTAAAAGGTTTCAATAAGTGCTCCAAGCAAAGGCAGGAACTAACTGGAAAGTGAAGAATTGAAATGGGCAAGTATCTGCTTTCTCCATACTGCAAAAAGCAAGTTATTAAGTTTTTCAAATTTTAAGAATTAAATGAAAAAAAAAAACAATCTACAAGCTAATTTAAGTTGAAAAAAGCAACAATTAAAACACTTAAATTTTTATAAAATTTGAAGAAAATAGTTTCATTTATCTATCTACCTTATATGGGATTGAAATTTAAATTAAAAAAAAACTAACATAATTTTTTTGATAAATAAACAAAAAAAAAAACAAGAAAAAATTATGAACATTAACTAAAATAACTAAATGGGACTGTACAAATTGCTTGTAGGTTATCTCCCCTAGATAAATCTAAACCACTTTGGATTACTTCCCCTTGTTTGTTGGGTCAATTTTGTTTCTTTTCCCCTGTTTAATGAGGTCTAGAATTTTTTCATTCCATTTCATTCTGGTTTATTTCTTTTGTTCCATTAAGTTTACTAATTTCAGACCCATTTTGGTTATTTTCCACTCAATCATTCAGCTCCATTTTGGATTATTTCCCCTTTTTCATTTTGTCAGTTTTGCTACTTCTGATTTGAAAAACTTAATCGGTAAAATCGTTATTATCAGAAAAAGAGGACCTGTTAATGATAATCTGGCAATATTGTGTGTTTCAATTTAGTTCAATGGTTCTTGTTATATAAACCGAGACAAAAAAGGTAGGATTTTCTTGTAGTACCGTAATTGGCGTATCACTGGCCATGCTTTTTATGTTCCAACACTGGCCGACATCATGGTACCAAAGCAACTAATGACATACTAGTGTCAGTGACGTCATTAAATGACTCAATTCAGGCAGAGTTTTCATTCTTTTTCTGTGTATTTCAAGCATGCTGGGCCTTTGTCAGAACATGATGGGTGTGGCCAGCGAGCCGTCAATAACTTGAATACACATAACGGTGTATGCCCAAATGTGGGTTATAATGAAGAAATAAACAGTGCAATCAGTGTTTTGAAATAAATATATAGTTCTTGTGGAATTTTTCATGTAGTTTCCCCCCACAATTTTTATATACAAAGTTCCTTTGAAATTTTTATTACTAAAATAGGAAAAAATGTGCACTCTTTGGCTTTAGGAATGAAATGGGTCTTTTTACCAAACCCTATAAGTGGCCAGAAAAATTGGTGTGAGTAACCTTAGACTTGTACAGAACCATTTATAACTCTACGTATAATACTCTATAATTATACAATCATGATTATATATAATAAATTGTTTATATAATATATGTAACATTGAAATAATATACAAAGGGGAGATAATTTGGTCTGAAAAAATAAATCTGAGCAATTTGGGGTAAGGTTTGGATCATTCTAGAGAATAAATTACCAGTCAAAGTTGTAAGAAATCTCAAGGCTGCTATAGAGTGAGGAGAAAATATAATTTAAAAGTCTATGAGATTAACAAATAATTTAAATTTAAAAAACTTCTAAAATTAAAGTAACTTAAATCATGAAATTTAAATTTATAGACGAAATAATTTATTTTAGGATTGTTGTGATTTTGACTTTTATTGTAGATTCTGTGCATAAATGAAGGATATAAAACCTCTGAAAGACAAGAGTTGAGAGTAATGGTGTTAAACGTCCCAGTCAAGAATATTTCACTTATATTGAGATGTTGCCAGCTGTAGGCAAAGGTGCAGAAATTTTGCATGTGCGTTGCTCTGATGGCATTACCGGTATACAGCAGGGTTCTTTAGCGTGCCAAGCCCACCCTGACACGGGATCTCATTTTATTTTAAGTTCCCATTCGAAAGAACTGTGACTTTTATTTTGTAATGCCAAGTGCTTGGTGAAAAAACAGTCACTACCTACTTTCAAGTCTTGGGTCAGACCTAGCTTGGGATTGAACCCATGACTTCCCACTTTATGGAGTGAGCATTCTATCAACTGAGCTACCTCAGTGGTTCTCTCAAAGACAAGAAAATGAATACTAGTTAACTTTGAAAAAAGCGGGGAACTAAACATTTGATAGACACAAAAAGGTGTATCTAACAATTGTGCAGAAGGGATCATATTAAAAATTGTGCAGAAGTGGACATGCTTATTATGAGACACAAAAAGTGTATCTAAATTTGCAGTAAAGGAGACAAAAGACATTTTGTTGACACAAAAAAGTGTATCTTAATTTGCAGAAAGTGGGACATCAGACAATTGGTCAAAAGAGGAAAGCTAACAATTGTGAAGATGGGGTCATATTAAAAATTGTGCAGAAGTGGACATGCTAATTTTGAGAGACACAAAAAGTGTATCTTAATTTGCCGAAAGCAGGACATCAGACAATCAATCTAGAGAGAAAAAAGTTTAGCTAACATTTGTGCAGATGGGGACATGCAACATTTGAGATACAAAAACATATCTCAATTCTATATGCCAAAGTAGACATTTGATATTTAAGAAACAATAATTTTTTTTCAGATTTGGTGCAAATCTAAGCAAAAAAGTAATTAAGTCTTAGACAAGATTTGTGCAGATTTAAGAGGCTAAAAATAGCTTTAAGAAGTTGTGCAGAATTTGACCTTTTTTCACTCAGCCATTCAGAGATGATATTCAGAGAGATTATGCACTTATGCATGTTATAATGAGTTAGGATGGACAGACAAAAGACAATACTGAACATGCACATTTGACTGTGAACATGTGTGCATGATTTCTCACCATGAACCACTGTAATAACATACAGAGTAAGCCAGGAGAAAAAAACAACAGCAAATTGCATTTAATTCAAATAAAATATGGATTTTATAAAAAACAGCAAACAGTATTTAACTTCAAATAAAATACGCGTTTTATAAAAAACAGAAAACTGTATTTAACTTTAAATAAACTTCATAAAAAACAGCAAATTATTTTTAATTTTAAATAAAACACGAACATCATAAAAAACAACAGCTAATTATTTTTAATTTCAAATATAATATGAATTTCATAAAAAACAGCAAATTATTTTTAATTTCAAATAAAATATGAATTTAAGAGAAAAAACAGCAAATTGCAAGTTTAATTAGATGTTCAGAAAGAACAGCAAATTGCATTTATTTCAAATGAAATATGAATTTCATAAAAAAGGGAATTTGAATTTAATTTCAT
Source organism: Anadara kagoshimensis (assembly GCA_021292105.1). Lineage (NCBI taxonomy): Eukaryota > Metazoa > Mollusca > Bivalvia > Arcoida > Arcidae > Anadara > Anadara kagoshimensis. The sequence continues at coordinate 25,664,934 of CM037868.1, forward strand.
GAAATAAGTATGAATTTTAGAAAAAAAGCATATAATTTTTACATAAAATATAAAGGTCAATGAGTAAATAAAATGTACTATATTATTTTAAAATATCCTCTGATAGTTACTCCCTCATATTGGAGGAGTTGTTCCATTAATGGAAGGAAATACAAAAGAAAGAAAGCTACCTAATACAGTGGAGGTGTTCCATTATTAGAGGGAAATACAAAGTAAAGAATGAAGAGGTAAATTCTGATTAACTTGAAATATTCATATGCTTAAATATACCATAATGAAAATGATTCAAAACTAGAAACAATTAAAGATATGATAATTTAAAAGAATTGGTCACAAATATAAATTTATATTTTTATAATTTTAATGTCTTTAAGAGAAGTGTTATGAAATTTTCTTGTAACAAGCCTAACCGAGAGTGAAGCAAGATACACCTGTTTACAATATGGCGGATGTTATTACCACATATTTTTTATACCTGTATAACTGTACGCATGTAACTTCATACATCGATTGAATAAGAATAAATGGTCCAATTTAGAATTAAAACAAAATTTTATTGATATTTTCACAAAAAGTTGCTGTCTAAATCATTGATGATCGATCTTTGATAGTGATAAACTGCAAAAAAAAAAAAAAAAAAAACAATCCAACTGTATGACTAAAACAAAATGGCGCATCTAAAACCGTGTTTACGTTTTATAGCAAAATAATCTATTATTTGACTAAAATATGACAAATTTCTATTAAATATACTTTAATTATCACTAAATTGATGTATTTATAGCCAATCATAAAGTTATAAACCCCATGTACATGTAATTACTATAAAATACGGGTATAAAAAATATGTGGTAATAACACATTTGTTATTGACACGTACGGGGCAATAAACACTTTGTTTACAATTTTGCCATTCAACTGTAAATGGTAAAGACGGCAACGATGCCATTTTTACATACAAAGGTACATAAATATTTGAGTAGTGAAAAGGAAACAAAAATATGGCTCTTAGTTCATAATATGTCTGTTCTTTTTCATTAGTTGGGGTGGAGTAGGTTGGATAAAAAAACTACGATTAAAATTTCAAAGGGGCATAACTATGAGAAATTTGCAGGGTTACCTCCTCTCCTGTTATCAAATCCTGGTAATCGTGTATAATAAGTTTTAAGTAAAAATAACAGTTTTGGATTATGGATGGAGAGATGGACCATGCCTTACCAATAAATGTCCAGTTTCTAGAAATGGGCTTATAAAACAGTTATAAAATAAAGTTTCGGATTATGGATGGAGAGATGGACCATGCCTTACCAATATATGTCCAGTTTCTAGAAATGGGCTTATAAAACAGTTATAAATAACAGTTTTGGATTATGGATGGAGAGATGGACCATGCCTTACCAAAATATGTCCAGTTTCTAGAAATGGGCTTATAAAACAGTTATAAATAACAGTTTTGGATTATGGATGGAGAGATGGACCATGCCTTACCAATAAATGTCCAGTTTCTAGAAATTGGCTTATAAAACAGTTATAAATAATAGTTTTGGATTATGGATGGAGAGATGGACCATGCCTTACCAATATTTTCCAGTTTCTAGAAATGGGCTTATAACAAGGTTATAACATAAAAGATGAATCATGTTCATAGCAGAGTTGAAGCTTTTGTTTAGAATAAAATGTATATGTGACAGTACCAAGTAGAAATCCCATCTACGGAACAAACTGACAATCTAAGTAATCAAGACAGTAAAAGTATGTCATGATGACGCCGCGTCAAATTATGCACAGCACCTGTTCACTGAATATTTCATTATTTTTTAAGTTTTGATGAATCTTCAGTGAAAAACAATACATAACACATGCATGTTCTTTCACATGTTCCAATACTTGCCGTTTTCAAAAAAAGAAGTCCTTTACATTTGTGGACGAAGTTAATACTGTACATAAACATGATTTATGTATAGGAAAATGATTAAATTGACTGACCTTTGACCTTTGTATTTTTATGTTTAGAAACATTAATTATGACAAACTCCCGAGTTAAAATTTCAAATCTAGTGCCTTTGTTACAGCAATTAAAATTTAAAAATATTCAATTTGTTCCGTAGATGGGATTTCTACTTTGTACAGTCACATATATACTTGGCTAAAGCAGGATTGGCCTAAAGTGAAGTACATTATCTCAGAAGAAGGTTTAATTTTTTGTGAAGATATGACTAACTTGTATACTATTATTAGTGGCATGCATACAACTTATAGACATTAACATGGGCTATTTTACCACCTAATCTATTCATATCTGATTAACAAAGACCTTTTACAACCCACCATTAGCAACTCAAATAACAGGCTGACCAATTTGAGGGATTTATTCATTTTTGACGGATTTGTTTTATACAAACAGATAATGGACAGATAAAATAAAAAGTCAAATTAGACAGATTTTTCCCATTTTGACATTTTTTAAATTAAAAGCACTAAAAATTCAGACTTTTTGTAAAGAAATTGTACCAAAATCAAACACTTAATGATAAAAAGCAACCTTGCACACTAAAAATGTACCAATCTGGACAAATAAGTAGATTTGATTGGTCAGCCTGAAATAAGACCCCTTGTTTAAAACTAAAACTCAACTCGCAACTGATTGCTATGTGGAAACTCAACTCACAACTGATTGCTATGTGGAAACTCAACTCACAACTGATTGCTATGTGGAAACTCAACTCACAACTGATTGCTATGTGGAAACTCAACTCACAACTGATTGCTATGTGGAAACTCAACTCACAACTGATTGCTATGTGGAAACTCAACTCGCAACTGATTGCTATGTGGAAACTCAACTCACAACTGATTGCTATGTGGAAACCCAACTCACAACTGATTGCTATGTGGAAAATTATTTTCACTTACTAGTTTTGGCTAGAAACTCACATTAGATTAACATAGGCCATTTTACAAACCACACTTTACTTATATAGATTACTACAGGTCATTCTGCAACAAAGACTCAAATACCTGGGCTAAAAATACCTTTTTACAACCCAACTAACTCGGATTAACACACAACCAAACATTACCAACTCATATAAGATTAACATAGGCCATATTACAACCCAAACTTTACCTACACCATTCTAAAACATAGCATTAAAATAGGTAATTTTATAATCCAACCTACTTATATTAAGCCCTTTCTGACCCAAAACACCTCATTTTAGATATTCAAAATTAATATTAATAAGCCTTTTCCACATCCTAACAACACCTACTCATTTCAGACACATTCAAATATGAATAGGCCATTTCCACATCCTAACAACACCTAGTCATTTCAAACATTCAAATATAAATGGGCCATTTCTACATCCTAACAACACCTACCCATTTCAGACATTCAAATATGATTAGGCCTTTTCTACATCCTTACAACACCTCCCATTTCAGACATATTCAAATATTAAATATAAATAGGCCATTTCCACATCCTAACAACACCTAGTCATTTCAGACATTCAAATATGAATATGCCATTTCCGCATCCTAACAACACCTAGCCATTTCAGACAGGCCATATGCATGCCACAACCTGACAACACTTACTTATTTCAGACATTCAAATATGAATAGGCCATTTCTACACCCCAACAACACCTACTCATTTCAGACAGGCCATATGCATGCCACAACCTAACATTACCTATAACTAATCATGAATTTTAAAACAAATTCTAAAATATGAATAGGTCAAATATCAATCTAACACTAATTCAAATATTAATTAATGAGGCCTTTTACACCTAATATTAACCACTCAGGTTTTAAAAAAAATTCAAATGTTAATAGGCCATTCTACCACCTAACATTACTGTATTATTATTTTAGACACATTAAAAACATTTTATAAAAATTGTAATTCATATTTATACAGAAACTACTAGAATATACATATATATTTTTTTAAAAAACATTCAGTAATAATGTGTTAGTTTTATTATACCAGGATAAACTTCCATTGAATAAAACATTTATCCCACCTAGAATTTTTTATGTCATGTGACTCACCTCCTGAACTTCGACCTCCGACATTTGCTGTTTTGTCTGTCAAAAATTTCCAAGCAAGTAAAATAACATATGAATAATGAAATAAAAATGTTACACTCATGTTTTATTAGAACTGTGTCTTGAGAGCCAAATACCACCTGCCCCTGTCCCAACATTTAATGTTTTCCCATGACCTTGACCTTTCCGATATGACCTTGGTTCAAGGTCATGACACACCTTTGGACCATGAAAATTATACATGTGAGGTTTTATGACAGTTGTCCAAAGCAATAATGAGAGATGACCTGAACATGATTTTTACACAGAGACGGACAGATGAATGGATGGACACAGACAGATGGACAGACAGACATGGTGATTCCTTTATACCCACCTAAAACTAGTTTGTAGGGGGTATTATAAGCAAGCTTATGTATGAAGAATGGCTGAAAAAGCAAACAATTATGACTCGAGATGTTTAGTCTTAGTTGACCCCATACTTGCCTACACTTTTTCAAACTCAGACTCTAAGTTTGAGTAAATTTTGTTACCAAGTTTTACAAAATCAATAGTAACATGAGTAAAGGTCTGATTCTATTGTTACTTCCATGCTTTTCACGGCAGCTGAAAATCCTGGTTGTCAATTTCATGACCATAATGTTGAGAAGCCATTTTTAAACAAATGTACAACATTAAATCTCCATCTTGTGCCTCTTTGGCAGTATTTAAACATTGCCTTTCGTCAAATTGAATTAGAGGAAGTTTATATACCTATATATACAAAGAGTGGAAGCACGTGGCCTAGTGGTTAAAACGTTGGACTCATGATTCGAAGGTCGTGGGTTCAATCCCTGGACCGGGCGATGTGTTGTGTCCTTGAGCAAGACATTTAATTTCAGGTTGTTCCAGTTCACTCAGCTGAAAAATAAATGAGTACCAGCAAAATGTTGGGGGTTAACCCTGCGATGGACCGGCGTCCCATTCAGGGGAGAGTCTTGTACTCTCAGTCGTTTAAGCCACAGAAACCGGGATAAGCTCTGGCCTGATGGGCCTAATGGCTCGGGACAGACTTTAAGTTTAATATACAAAGCATAGAAAACAGTTTAACTCCAATCTTTAAAAATTTCCAAATTTTTTTTTTTTTTTTTTTTGAAATTTGTAAATTTTAACTGGAAATTGTACAGCCATAATTTAAGCTTCAAAATGGTAAAACTTACTCAAACTTTGTAAGGGTAGGCAAGTAATGTGACCGTATCAGGAATAACTAGCTACACATGGCGCTCGATCAACGTATTGAGAAAAATAAATGAGACTCAAATATATAATTATGTATATTGGGAAGATGATTTCTGTCTTATTTGGAATTTAGAAATGAGCTCTTAACACATGTTAACCATGAAGTGTAAGAAACAAGCTGAATGGCAGACTGGAATAATGGTCCTATAGGCTCCAGTAAGATTCTAAAATAAGATGTTGAATTAAATTGTACATTAAATTGTACATAAATGATAAAAAATTAATTTAACTAGAACGGTCTCTTGAGAGCCAAATATCCCCTACCCACAAACATTGACCTCCTGACCTTGACCTTTGACTTATGTACATAAATTTGGTATGCAACACATTGTCTCATGTTGATTTACATTTGTGCCAAGTTTGATTAAAATCCATCAATTGACATGGAAGATATGGAGCAGAATGATATTGGGACGGACAACCAGATGGAAAAGACAGACGGACAAACAGGGTGATTCCTATATACCCCCTAAACTTTGTTTGTGGGGGGTATAAAAATGTCATGTGCTAAATGGGGTTAACGTTTGCCACTGTACCATGTGATCAATACCTCTTAAGGTTTGTGCGGGACATTTTGGAAAACGTCAATGCCATAGATTCCCGGAATGAAGTCGTTTTCGTGGGAAAACGTCATCTCATGTTATTCCATATCCATTGGAAATAAGTGTTCCGCACAAACATTGTACATGGTACAGGGCAAACCCCATTTAATCTTATTAATTCCTTCTATTTGTAGTGGTCACTCTGAAATTATATAGTCCATCCACGGAATTTTTGCAGAGTGTTCATAAACAGGGGGAATCTAATCTACACAAATAGGTATGAATACTGTGCTATCTTATGTGTATATTCACGTCTTCATGCGTTCATTTGTCAAAGACACCCCCTTAGATATATATAGACTCTTCCATGTTTATAATCACTCTGCTAAAAAACATCATGGACAGACTTTAACTTGCAACTGCATATTATTTATTTATCACTGTTCTGAAAATTAAAAAAAATTCTGTGAAAACGAACCTTCATGATAATACATTCATTATTCTAAAAATAAAATAAATTTGGTCATGACTCCAGGATTTATTAATGAAAATTTGTTCATGTATTTAGTTTGACCTTGATCAGCTGAAGGTCATTAGTTTGAATAAATAAAATATCTATAACAGAAATGAAAAAAAAAATATTTCTTTTTGTTTTGGAAAAATGAAAGAATTTTGAATTAGGCAAATTATGTTATAACATGTTTGAAATGTCCAATTCTTTTATTTTTCCAAAACAAAAAAAATTATTTTCATTTATTATGATTCAATTTATAGAATTTTTTAAAACAATAAATCAAAAATTTAAACAACAATACTTCCATAGCAAGTGAAATAAAAACATTGCCTAGGCAAAGGAATTCAAATGTCTCTATGTATAGTCCATAATAAAATGGCATCACTGAAAGGCAATTGCAATCCATTGAGCAACAAAAGCACTACTGAGTGGGATGATATATGCCAGTAAATGTCTAAAATTGAACTCAGGATAAGAGAAACTGGATGCAAAGAACAACAACTTCAATTCCATAGGAAGTTGAAACTTCAAACAAAAACCTGTTTTATATGTTAAACTTGTGGTAAATTCATACCAAATTTTAAAGGAATAAAATTAAACATAAAAAAGTTCTAGCATTTTCTACATTATTTTGGCACTCAAAGGGCAATAACTCCTGTAAAATTCAGGCAGCATCTTCATTTTATGATATGCAAATTTTCTTATGATCACGATCACACATGCCAAATTTGAAAACAATTGGCAGAAAACTGTGGGACTAGTTGCACCCACAAGCAAGACAGACCTATGGACAACGCCATACGATAATGCACCTTCTGCCTTTGAGGGGGTATAAAATTGGAAAAGATCTGATCAATCAAAATGCTTGAAACAAAGATGTATTATATAAATATAAAACCATGACTGTTGCATTTGTAGGAATATAAAAAAAAAAATATATATATATATGAAATAATAAAATATTACGAGAAATGATCCTGATGATGAACAGCAATAATTAAATTTTAAAAAATTATTTAAATAAACAGATGATTATACAATCTTAAAGTATGATCAAAAACGAATGTAGGTCAGTGACCTAATTTTAAATTCTATAAATATTTTCACAACATCATATATATATTACAATCATAAAAACATACATATCTAATAAATAAAAAATAGTTTTTACTCAAATGTAATATAAACAAATGGTGTTTGCCAAATATTTGTTCAAAATTATAAGTTAATAGGACCCTAATTAATGTAAACGAGATGGCATGTGAAACCATGGGCCTATAGCATATGACCTTATGACCTTTTGACCTGGCTTCATTTACATAAACAGGTTCAAACAAACCTTTACAGGTGAGGAGTAATGAAGTTTTAAGTCTGTCAAACACTTTTTGGCTAAAAAAAAGTTAGGAAATCAGGAGAGTTTTTAGTTAAAAATCAGGAGATTATCGGGAATTTTTGGTATAAAAAGTGATTAAAAAAAACCCATGTTTCTTTAGCTAATTTGCTAAATTCCTGCAATGACATTTTTAGTTTTACAAAACAATCAGCTTATGCAATTCCATAGGCGCTGAAATTTAAAGTTTCACACAAAATTTATGGGGCAGTATATGGTTTTTGAGCTGGTTTTTGTCTAATGAACGTTGACCCCATGGTGATTTTTTGCAAATCTATATATATCCAAAAAATGTGATTTCTAAAGGCCTGACTTTGAAACTGAAAATTTCTTCCTGTGAAGATTAACGGTTAAATAGTGTGTGAAGATATTATTTAAACAAAATGCTGTAACAAATAATATGGGATAAAACCACAATTCCTGTAAACCCTTAATAAACCCTAGACAATCACAACAAACATATACCACATGATCATACAATAAAACCTTGTTTAAATGCCCCTCCATAAATTTGCCATCTCACTTATCACCCCCACCCCCCACCCACTAGAGTCAAACATGGCTATATACAGGTTCAAACAATTTGAATAAAGAGCAATTGGGATACAATTCAACTGGCCTTTTTAAGCAGGCAGCTCTTATTTAGAGTAAATCAAGGTTTTAATGTACCATATTCAAACCTGTCTTAGACAACCTAAAGGTAAAATCTAGTGCTAAAAATTCTTTTGGTCCCAGGTCAGATGTTAACCCTTTGGTCCTAGTATGGCCAATATAGTTTACCTTCTACCTGAGGCAAATTGTCCCTTAAAAAATTGATATGGATTGTGTATATAAAATATTAAAAATTCATTACTTAAAGACATCGTTTTGACCTTGACCTTGACCATTGAAGTTTTGCTGTCGCCAATTAGTTTAGATCTAAACAAATGGGTTTGTTTTGGACCAATAAAGTTTATTCTTGACCAATGGGTTTCGTTTTCTACCATTGAACCAATTAAGTTTTGTTCTTGACCAATGGGTTTCGTTTTCTACCATTGAACCAATTAAGTTTTGTTCTTGACCAATGGGTTTCATTTTGGACCGATGAAGTTTTGTTCTACACCAATGGGTTTGGTTTTGGACCATTGGATCAATAAGTTTTGTTCTTGACTGTGCATTTGAATTTTGTCTTTCACCACTTGAGTTTTGTGGGTTTGGTTCTGAATCAATAAGTTCACAATTTACACTTGTAAATTTACTCTTGTACTGAGTCATTGACTTTTTATAAAATCACATGATAAACATGGGACATCTGAAATACACTGGATCAATTTTATAGCTGTTCGACTTTTCTCGACAATAAATATAGTACAACTTCTTTGTGTAGGCATGGCAACAGCTGACTTCAACTTCTGTTGTTTCATATGATGGTTAAAATGTTTTGAAATCTCAAAAAAAACTTTTGCCAAATATCATTTAAATCAATAAGCAAAATCATCTTAAGTTAGCAGTTTTTGGATCAACCCTGACCTTTGACCTTTGTCTTGACAGGTTTGACCTTTAAATATGGTAGTACATTTACAATAACTTAATCTATTATTATATATAGATATATATAAGTAAAATGCCCAGAAAGGCCAAGAAAAATAAGTTGTGTTTCTTAGGCAATATGGAGGGGTGTGGTTTTGTTTGCCTGAAATCCCTACCTTCCCTGGTGTATGTTTAATCATCAGGATATATTGTATATTAAGGGTAAGGTTAAAAAATCAAGAGCGATAGGTTAATTCGGAAACACAATTGGTTTTTCTTGGCCTCCCTAAAACATTATTTTTATATTCCATGTCTATTGTAGTTTAAATTTTTTAACTTTATGGTTTCATTCATAAATTTTTCTAATTTAATTATATTTTCATCAAAATTGTTTATAAATGCTAAAACATTTTTTTCAATCTTCTATAAAAAAAATTTTCAATCTTTTAAAATCATATTTTAAATTTTTTCAACTTTGAACAAATTCTTTAAATGGTATTTTAGCTTTAAAACTTATATAATTCATCCATAATTTTCTTCCAAATTTCCAAAACTCATGATAATAATACAAAATAAATTCCAATAAGATAAAAAATAAATCCAATGAAATATGCAGAAAGAATTTTCAACATACAGACACGAAATTTTTAAAAATTACAGTCAAGCCTGTCTATAAAACTATCCAAGGGAACCAGTAAAAGTGGCCTTTATGGAAAAGTGGCCTTTATATAAGGATTATATGAGTAAAGGGCAATTGGGATAAAATTTTACTGGCCTTTATATAGAGGTGGCCTTTAAGGCAGGTTGGACTGTATAAAGGTTAAATAGTATGAATAAAGGGGCAATTGGGATACTTCTTAATGGCCTTTAAAAAAGGTGGCTTTTATACAGAGGTGGCCTTTAAGACAGGTTTGACTGTATATACAGGAGGGAGAGCAAAATTAATAGCAAAAGCGTGCTATGGAACAAAATATTGATTGAAATAAAACTGTGCCTTAAAACATATTAATATGGTACGATCAAACGATATGGTGTGATAGGGATTTGTAGCAGTCATTACCCATTAGCAGTGCTTTTTCAAAGGCTAAAAATAAGTCATAAGTAGCATGATTTAATTAGAATTATAAATGACACGGTTTGTTTAAATTCACAAGCTTAATGCATTGATAAAAATTCACAGATGATCAAGCGGGATTCTCTGTGGATATGATCAGGAATCATTGGTGGTAATTAGCAGAATATTAAAAGATTATAAGCTCACAAGCTTAATGCCCTGATCACAAATTCACCTATTATCAGGCGGGATTCTCTGTGGATATGATCGGGAATCATTTGTTGTAAGCAGAATATTAAATAATTAAGACTTTAAGCTCATACGCTAAATGCACTGATCACAAATTCATCGATTATCAGGCGGGATTCTCTGTGGATATGATTTTGAATCATTTGTTGTAATTAGCAGAATAATAAAAGATTATAAGCTCACAAACTTGTTGCCCTGATCACAAATTCACCGATTATCAGGCGAGATTCTCTGTGGATATGATCGGGAATCATTTGTTGTATTTAGCAGAATATTAAAAGATTTTAGGCTCACAAGCTTAATGCCCTGATCACAATATGAATGGGAATCGTTTGTTGTAAGCAGAATATTAAATAAGACTTTAGGCTTTAAGCTTAATCCCCTGATCACAAATTCACTGATTATCAGGTGGGATTAACTGTGGATATGATCGAGAATCATTTGTGATAAGCAGAATATGAAATAAGATTTTAAGCTTACAAGCTACATGCCTTGATCTAAAATTCACAAATCACCTCCGGGAATTTGCTACAGATATGACCTGACATCACTCGTGATAGGCAGATTATTAAATAAGATTTTAAGTTGACAAGCTTAATGCCATGATCACAAATATACAGATGGTCTTGCTGGATAAGCTAAAGATCCGATCCCACATCATTTTTCATCCAGCATCAATCATGGTAAAACCTGTTTTATTTCACATTTATTGCTGGTGTCATCTCAATATCATCACTGTCGTGATTCAAGTACATTCAAAACACCTTTTAATTGATATAATACCCCAGTCACACATTTATAGATTATGGATCAGGGGACATTAAACCTTACAATAAATTTAAATCTGTATAGTAAAAAAAATATCAATCAGCTGCTTTAAAGGGCCTCAGTAGTACCAGACCCCAACCCCAGACTCAGCCTAAATTTTCGTTGGAGATTCAACCTGAGGACTAGTCTTGATTTTAATACTTTGAGTATGAAGAAGTTAGTATTAGCGCCAATAATAGTACCAGGCTAAGCCGTAGTAGTACTTCATATATTAAGATTGAAGACTAAATTAGTAATTTATGTCCTGAATTAGTCACTAATCTTAAAACCCTTGTAAATTTCCTTGAGTAAAAAAAATTGAAAACCTATAAATTTAAAACTTTTTTAAAATAAAAAAGAGAAATGAGACCCTAAATTGGAAGTTTAGACATTTAAAAGATGAGTTTTATTACATAATTTATCCACAGTGTTCCATAGCAGAAACTCAGAAATAACTAGCCTGGTTATAATAAAGTCAGCACAGCAGGTGCTTGTTGCTAAGTAAAGACTAAAAGTACTAATTTATATTCTATAAATAGTAGTCTTCCTCTTGTGGGGGGTACTTTACAAAATATAGAGTGGTCTCCCCTTTCAAGTTAATGGTTTGCCTCTTATGGGGTACTTTTTCAGATTAGAAAGAAGTCTCCCTTTTTAAGTTTGTGGTATCCCCTTTCAAGTTAGTGGTTTTCCTTCTATGGGGGTACTTTTTCAGATTAGAAAGAAGTATCCCCTTTCAAGTTTGTGGTCTCCCTTTCAAGTAAGTCGTCTTTCTTTTCAAGAAAGTGGTCTTCCTCTGTTGTGAGCATTTTTAAAGAAGAGTTGTCTCCCCTCACAAGTCCCTCTCTAGCTTTCAGGAAGCCATCATTTTTTTAAATGAATAACAACTTCAACCCTTTGTAATTCCCTTGAGAAGGCCCCTTTCAGAAGCAATGCTCTATTTCTTGAAATAACATCTGTATCGTGTGTGGCTTTTCTGAAACTCAGTTATACACCTTTTCAATTCAACTCATTTCACTGTTCAGATGAAAGCCTTTTGTTAGAGTCTTGAAGTCCTTTTAGTACAAGTAGGTCACCCCACAATCATAGTGATGTGGGAAAAATGGTGTTTTACATCCCCCTCAAGTTTATTTCCTACCTGCAGTGGCAAGCCAACTGACAAATACTGCCACAATAGAGTAGCCTAGGTAGGATTTGCACCAGGTAATGACTCATAAGAAGGGCTCTGGTATATAACTACACCCTCTTGACCACTGTCCCACTGACACCCCTCGACCTTCTCCACGATTCTGGTAACAAAAGGTGATTTGTTCTCTTAGTCCTGTTTTGTAGTAACTCAATTACTGAGACCCCTCCCCCATAAGAGAAGGAACTACCATAATGTAAACTGCAAACTTGCAAAATCTCTCACATTTGGGACTATCTCAGAAAAAGATTTGAACCAGTGATTGAGAGGCCCTTGGATCCATAATTTTTTACCGATGGACCATTGAGACTCCTCCTCTTCCTGAGATGTGCTTTCATCCCCCAGCTGCATTTTTAGCACTGAGGTCCTTTCCCTGCACTTTGATCCCTTAGTCCCGTATTGTAGCATTCAATTACTGAGGCCCCTCCTCAATAAATTAGTATTCATAAATTTTATAAATAATATATTTATAACAAGAAGTGCTTTGATCCTTTAGCGGCATTTTTTAACACTTCGGCCCCTCCCCCATATGGGAAGAACTCGTTGGCGGCATTTTTTAACACAGCAGCCCCTCCCCCATATATACATAATATAAAAGAAGCGCTTAGCAGCATTTTTTAAGCACTGACACCTGACACCCCCCCCACCCCCCCCCCCCCCAATAAGAGGAGATATCTACTATACAAGAAGCGCTTTTATCTCTTAACGGCATTTTTTAGCACTGACACCCCCCACCCCCACAAGAGGAGATTAGTACTATATTTACATGTATATGTATATAAATATATGTATATTTGTGTATGATACTATTAAAAATGAAATGTTAATATTAACCTTTTCCACTCTTTGATTCTGTAGGAAAACAAAAGTAATATTAGCACATAAATACATTTGTATTAATAATCTATACTACACACATCACATCACATCACCATGGTTACAGACTTATAAACAAACAAATTCACACAGTAAAAAACAACAAAGAATTTCATGTACAGAGACCAAACCACATTCAAAATTAATGAATCATGTATACAGAACCTCCAAATGTATTCCTATTATTTTTTTTGATTTTTTTTTTTGGGGGGGGGGCTGAAAACGGGTCTTATTTCTACATGTTCAAGATGTTTTCCAGGGACTTTAACAAATTTTAATAATTATGAATTCCTACATACACACTTTCTAGTGACCTAATTTTTACAAATTTGGTATAAAATAAAGAAATGATAACACTAACATGACTAAGGAACCAATCATTTTTGGAGTACAGCCAAACCTGTCTATAAAGACCACCCAAGGGAACCAGTAAAAGTGGCCTTTATGGGCAGGTGGTTTTTATATACAGATTCAAATAATCTGTATAAAGAGCAATTGGGATGCAATTCTACTGGCTTTTATAAGCAGGTGGCCCTTATATAGAGGTGGCCTTATGGCAGGTTGGACAGTACTATGTGCATATTTGCCTTCTCCCTGCATCTATTAACAACATTTGGAACTTTCTTTGAAACCACCCTTTCACACCCATCTCCACAGCATACCCCCCACCGTTTTCCAACAAATTAGACAGATTTTTTTCCATTCCCATGGTTTTTTAACTTAAAAGTACTAAAAATCCGGAGTTTTTGTATGGAAATTTTACCAAAATCAAACACTTAATGATAAAAAAGTACCTAAATGGCAAACTTGCACACTTACATATATCGATCTCGACAAATAAACAAATTTGATTGGTCAGCTTTTTTACCATTGTTTTCAATTTTGGCTATTTTACCACTAATTTTCACAATTACAAAGACCCCGAACCCATTCACAAAAGATTAAGAGACAGCACTGTATACATAATACACACAATTTTGAATAATGTATGTAAAGTTGTTTAATTCAAATCAAAACTTATTAATATTAGTGTGAGTGGTTTTTTATCAATTCACAATGCCACATTTGATTTAAACAATTATATGAGATCAAGTACACATGCACTCTAATTAAATTCATTGGGATTCTCCAGGGGAGCATGTGAAATTCACAAATGTGAACTTATTCTGTACTGTGAAATGATTCATATTTTCATGATATCCCATTTTTATGGTTGTAAGAAAAATTGGAATATACCATCCCATTGCTTGAGGCAGTAAATTTTTGGTATTTCCTAGTAAGTTTTACAAAATAAATTGTAAGAAATTATTTTCGTATTTAAACAAAAACAAACACAGATGTGTTGTAGGACACTTGGTGTGAATTTTCGATCCCCCTGTTTTTTCCTCACTTTTCTAGACATCTGAAGATCCTGATAATTGATACTTTCAGGACTAAGACGCTTAGAAGCCATTTGTAAACAAATATTTAACTGGATCCCAATCTTTGCTCTTGGACAGTATTTCAACATTGACCCTTCACTCAAATGGAATAGGAGGAAATTGGTATTTCGCTATTTAAATGGACTAGAAAAGGGTTTCAACTCCAATTTCCAGAAATAATTCAATTTTTTTTAAGTAGTAAGTTTTAACTGGCAATCTTAAGGTAGTAATTTTAGCTTAAAAATCATACAACTTAAACAGAAATCACAAACTACACCCTTACAAGCTAGAACTGTCTCTTGAGCATGCTGAGAGCCCTCCACCCCCTCAAAAAAAGTTTAGGGGGTATATAGGAATCACCCTGTCTGTTTGTTCATCTGGTTGTCTGTCCCAATACATTGTCCACTCCATATCTTTCATGTCTATGGATGGATTTTGATCAACTTGAGCACAAATGTAAACCAAAATGAGATGATGTTTCACATACCAAATTCATGTATATAAGTAAAAGGTCAGGAGGTCAGGAGGTCAACGGGTATAAATAGTGTTTGTTTCTTAGAACCAAGAAAATTGAACACCATAAAAATGAATGATTTCACAGCTGTTCCATGTAAACAAACAATGGAGGTGCCACATGATACGTCAGGTGACTCCCATTTCAAAATCATATCAGGAACACTTCAAACTAGTGCACAAATCACAAATCTGAATAATGGTCAAATCATTATCTGCCAAACTTAGTTTTTAATTACAGCAAAACCTCCTTATAACTACCTTCAATTGACGTATCGCCGACCACGCCCACAATGTTCCGACACTGGCCGCCATCACGGTACCAAAGCAGCGTCACAGCAACTAATGACATACTAGTGTCAGTGACGTCATTAAATGGCGCTATTCAGGCCGAGTTTTCATTCTTTTTTGCGTGTAAATCAAGCATCTGGTCATTTGACGGAACATTGTGGGCGTAGCTGGCGATACGTCAATTATCTTGCCACTTCATTTATTGTCACAATTTTTTGAAGTGCCAAAATCTGCTTTTTTTCTTTAAAAGCCTGCATCAGTTTATTGCCAAATCCCTTTATAATGCTAAAAATCTGATTGGACATTATTAGTGAAGATGACTGTCCTATCTAGAAACCCTTTTATAAAGCCAAACTTTGACTGAACAAATAGTACAGATGACTCTGGGTTTACTGTTCTGCCCAAATACCCCTTTGTAATGCTAAAATTTTAATGATGACGATGAATTGAGGCTTTAATGTACTTTCAAGAAACCCCTTTATGACACCAAACTGAACAAATAGTGGTGATGAATCCAAGCTTTAATGTTCTATCCAGAAACCCTTTATAATGCCAAAATTTGACTGAAGAATTAGTGGCAATAAAACCCCTTTATAATGCCAAACTTTGACCGAACAAATGGTCATTATGAATCCAGGCTTTAATGTTCTATTCAGAAACCCCTTTATTATGCCAAAATTTGACTGAACAAATGGTGGTATGAATCCAGGCTTTAATGTTCTATCCAGAAACCCCTTTATAATGCCAAAATTTGACTGAAGAATTAGTGGCAATGAAACCCCTTTATTATGCCAAACTTTGACTGAACAAATAGTGGACATGAATCAAGGTTTCAATTTTCTATTCAGAAACCCCTTTATAATGCCAAAACTTGACTGAACAAATGGTCATTATGAATCCAGGCTTTAATGTTCTATTCAGAAACCCGTTTATTTTGCCAAAATTTGACTGAACAAATGGTGGTATGAATCCAGGCTCTAATGTTCTATCCAGAAACCCCTTTATTATGCCAAAAT
Organism: Anadara kagoshimensis; assembly: GCA_021292105.1. NCBI lineage: Eukaryota > Metazoa > Mollusca > Bivalvia > Arcoida > Arcidae > Anadara > Anadara kagoshimensis. The sequence continues at coordinate 25,681,639 of CM037868.1, forward strand.
TTGACTGAAGAATTAGTGGCAATGAAACCCTTTTATTATGCCAAAATTTGACTGAAGAGCTAGTGGCATTAAATTGAGGTTTTGCTGTATTTAACCTCTTTCTTTTTTTTTTTTTTTTTTAATTTTTAGTGCCAATCAGTTAACACATACAAAACAGATAATTATTTTAGGATAGAATACACACCTTTCTTTGTTCCTCCTTTATCATCTTTGTCTTTCTTTCCTTTTGTTTTGTCGTGTTTTTCTTCCTCTTTAGCATCTTTCCCTCCTTTCACATCCTAAAATTATCAGTTAAGATTTTATAATACAACCTGCCTTAAATGGAAGCGTGTGGCCTAGTGGTTAAGGCGTTGGACTCATGATTCGAAGGTCGTGGGTTCGATCCCTGGACCGGGCAATGTGTTGTGTCCTTGAGCAAGACACTTAATTTCACGTTGTTCCAGTTCACTCAGCTGAAAAATAAATGAGTACCAGCAAAATGCTGGGGGTTAACCCTGCGATGGACATGCGTCCCATTCAGAGGAGAGTCTTGTACTCTCAGTCGCTTAACGCCACAGAAACCGGGATAAGCTCCGGCCTGATGGGCCTAATAGCTCGGGACAGACTTTAACTTAACTTAACTGCCTTAAATACAACCTCTATATAAGGACCACCTGCTTATAAAGCCCAGTAGAATTATATTCCAATTGTTCCTTTATTCATATTATTTGAACCTGTATATAAAGGCCACCAGGCCACTTCTATTGGTTCCCAAGTTTGATTGAATATCGGTGTTCGAACCGTGGTCAAGGCAGATCATAGCGTGAGAAAGTTTATCGCGGCAGATTGTCAGTCAGTTCTGGGTTGGTGGAGGAAACCAGAGTGACAAGTAAAATAAAAACTATTTATTTGAGGATTAGAACTGTTTTGGAATATAAGTCAAATTTTTATAAACTGGTAATTTCATTATTTTCCATTGAGGTATATAGGGCACTATTGAAAAAGTAACCAGTCTTTTGCAAAAGATCCCTGCCTCTGACTTTGGGACTGACTGTGTCAAGCACTGATAATAGGTACCAGTGATTTTCCTGGTAACAACATGCTCAGAGATGGAGTGCTAGCCTCAGAATACAAAACCAGAGGCTCAGGATGAGGCTCACCTGACTAAAATGCTTTTAAAGCAAATTTGTATATATGCTTTTCCAATAGGGTCCAATGTGAAACAACGTTCTCCGCTGGCAGCCATGTTTTATGGCAGATCAGAAAAATTTTGGCAACCTATGTAAAGGAACTTCTATACATCATTCCTGTAAAGTTTGGTTCAATTTGCTTCAGTCATTTCTGAGGACAGTCAAAAACGTGTTTTTCCCACAGGGTCCAATGTTTAACTATCTTTTGCACTGGCAGCCATGTTTTTTTGCAGATCAGAAAAATTTTGGCAATCAAAGTAAAGAACCTTCTATACATCATTCCTGTGAAGTTTTGTTAAATTTGCTTCAGTCATTTCTGAGGACATACTCAAAATGCGTTTTTTCCCATAGGGTCCAATGTTAAACTATCTTTTGCACTGGCAGCCATGTTTTTTGGCGGATCAGAAAAATTTTGGCAATCTATGTAAAGGACCTTCTATACATCATTCCTGTAAAGTTTGATTCAATTTGCTTCACTAGCTTTAGAGGAGATAGCATATATATGCTTTTCCCATAGGGTCCAATATTAAACTATCTTCTGTGTTGGTGGCCATGTTTTTTGGCGGATCAGAAAAATTTTGGCAATCTAAGTAAAGGACCTTCTATACATCATTTCTGTAAAGTTTGGTTAAATTCGCTTCAGTCATTTCTGAGGAGATAGCCAAAAATTCGTTTTTCCCATAGGGTCCAATGTTAAACTATCTTCTGCGCTGGCGGCCATGTTTTTAGGCGGATCAGAAAAATTTTGGCAATCTTTGTGAAGGACCTCCAATACATCATTTCTCTAAAGTTTGGTTAAGTTTGCTTCAGTAGTTTCAGAGGAGATAGCAAAAATGTGTTTTCCCATAGGGTCCAATGTTAAACTATGTTCCCCGCTGGCAGCCATGTTTTCAGGCGGATCAGAAAAATTTCGGCAATCTTTGCAAAAGACCTTACATACATCATTCCTGTAAAGTTTAATTGAATTCGCTTCAGTCGTTTCAGAGGAGATAGCCAAAATGTGCGTTTTCCCATAGGGCCCAATGTTAAACTTTGTTTGGCCCTGGCGGCCATTTTTTTTTGGCGGATCAGAAAAATTTGGGCAATCTTAGTAAATGACCTTACATACATTATTCCTGTGAAGTTTGGTTCAAATTAGCTCAGCGGTTACAAAGAAGATAGAAAATATATGCTTTTCCCATAGGGTCCAATGTTAAACTATCTTCTGCGCTGGCGGCCATGTTTTTTGACGGATCAGAAAAATTTTGGCAATCCAAATAAAGGACCTTCCTTACACCATTCCTGTAAAGTTTGGTTAAATTTGCTTCAGTCATTTCTGAGGAAATCGTTAAAAATGCATTTTTCCCATAGGGTCCAATGTTAAACTATCTTCTGTGCTGGCAGCCATGTTTTTTGGCAGATCAAAAAAATTTCGACAATCTAAGTAAAGGACCTTCCATACATCATTCCTGTAAAGTTTGGTTAAAATTGCTCCATTGGTGTCAGAGGAGATAGTCAAAATGTGAAAAGTTTACGGACGGACGACGGACGACGACGACGGACGATGACGGACGCCAAGTGATGGCAAAAGCTCACATGGCCTTTGGCCAGGTGAGCTAAAAATAAATTTTACAAAAAACTGCTCTTCACAATATTATGGGAGAGTGCAGCAATGGTGTTGTACGATCCACTTTCACTTCTTTCCAGGCAGTCAGATTTGGAATGTCAGAGGAAACTGGAGTTCCAGAGAAAACAACTCAATTTTAGCAAGTGAACTGATAAACTTTCTCACATTAGGATCTGATTCAAACCAGGCAGTGGGAGCCAATGTGATTCTTAATTTGGGGCTTTGGACAATTTGGCCACCAGGGATTCATCAAGGGCCTATTTAGGTCCGAAATTCAGACTCATTCCCAAGGAAAAAAATGTTAATTTTTTCCCAAAATCGGCTGAGAAAATTCCCAATTAGGAAATTGTGTTGTTTTTAAATAAAAACGAAAGTAAATTTTGTGAAAGCCCCCCCCCAATCAACAAAATCAAATAAAAGATTCTAGATTATCTGAAACAACATCTGCAAAGCAAGATGAAAATAACACTTAGAACTACATCAAAGGCTTCCCTAGGTCTTGAGTAAACCTTCTGACATAATGTCGAAGTTTTCCCAAAATGAGCAAAAAGTTGAAACTTTTTCCCAATTTTAAGTTTAGGGCCTTTTCCCAAAAGATCCTGATTAATCCCTGGCCACTGAAACCCCATCAGCTTTTCAAAATTTCCGGGGTCTACGGTCCTGGACCTCCAGGTTTTATATTGGGTGCCTTGATATTTAAACAGTCCAAGACCAATGGACCTGCTTTTTAATAGGATTATCTGACTTTTTCTCTATGACAATATAATTGCACATGCACTTTTTAGTGTTGATATTGGACTTTCAAAACCTTATGTGGGACCTGCCAAATTTAAAGGCCAAAAGGTCCTGGACCTTCCATTACAAAATATAACTTTGAACCCCTGCCTGTCATGGGTATCACCTGGTACCCCTGTAAAACCCTTTTCAGTCCATTTCACAGTGATCCTACCTTCTTTTTAGCTGAAGGTTTTTGCTTTCCTTTATCTTTATCTGCGTGGGAACTACTTCTGACGCTTCCTGGCCGATCTCTAGATTCCGCACGTCGACTTCCTGAAGGCTGAAAATGTAAACCAATTGAAATATTGTTAGCACGACAGAAATGCAAAATTATCACTACAATAATTTATTTTATCCAAGATACCGACAAAGATATGGTATTGATGGAACAGCCATTTTCCAAATAAAGACTGAAACATCGGAATTTGGTTAGAATTATGACCAATCAAATAATACATGATGTAACAGAATGATATTCTATGATGTAAACGGATTGTTAAACATTGTGTCATCAGAGGTCATGACCCACACCGTATTCATGAGCAATTGAATGCAAGCAAAAACAAATAGTTTCATCTAAAATTGTAAATAAATTATTGTAAATTGCTATACATCATCGTCATCAGCATCACTCATTTCATCATCATCATCATCATCATCATCATCATCATCATCATCATCATCATTACTAATGCCAGCATTAGCATCACTGCATCATCATCATCATCATCATCATCATCATCATCATCATCATCATCACAGTCACCACTAATGTCATCATCACACATCATCACCAATGCCATCATCATCATCATCATCATCATCATCATCATTATCATCATCACCAAAGCCATCATCATCATCATCATCATCATCATCATCATCATTGCATCATCATCATCATCATTGCATCATCATCATTACTAATGCCAGCATCATCATCACTGCATCATCATAGTCATCACTAATGTCATCATCACCACCACCATCATCATCATCACCAATGCCATCATCATCATCACTAATGCCATCATCATCATGAGTTTTTAACATCATCATGATCATTATAATATTCATCATCACTGTATTGTCGTCATCATCATCATCATCATTAGCACGAAAGCCATCATCATCATCATTATCAGTTACATTAATATCATTATCATCATCATCATATTTATTTATTTATTTATTTGTTCATATATTTATTTATTTATTTATTTATTTATTTATTCATTCAAATATTTATTTATTTATTTATTTATTCATTCAAATATTTATTTATTTATTTATTTATTTATTTATTTACTTACAGATTTATTTCTGTCAGGTGATCCTTTGTCAGAGAACAGTTTTCTTCTCTCTACGACCTCCTCATGTGACAACGGAAATCTGGATAAAACCTATGTGACACAAACAAAAACAAAATAATATCAGAATTATTAATGGTAGTATCGCAGCATCAGTTCAAAATCAAAACCTTTGGTTATTTTGGGGTTTTACTCAAATTTGTATTTTAAAAATCACAAAATAATATTTTAAAAAATGGCCAATGTGTTACATAATTGGAATACAATAACACAAGCAAACTATTTAAAGTTGTCTCCACCCACCAAAATTTTAGATATTGTCATTTTTTGAAAAGAGGGTCTTGTTGCAAATATGTCAAAATGAAATTTACAAGTAAAGTCAAATCTTCGTTATAAGGATCAGTAAAGTTGTATCACGATCCCTCTTTATTCAGGTTAATTGAGGGATCCTCAGCCACGCCCACAATGTTCTGATAAAGACCCGGCATGCTTGAATTATACACAAAACGAATGAAAACTAGGCCTGAATTGTGCCTTTTAATGACGTCACTGACACTAGCATGTCATTAGTTGCTGTGACACTGCTTTGGTATCGTGATGGCGGCCAGTGTCAGAACATAAAAGGCATGGCTAGAGATAAGTCAATTGAACCTGTATATAAAAGCAACCTGCCTATAAAGGTAAAGTTTACTAATTCCCTTTTATAGACAGGTTTGACTAATTGCAAAAAGAAAACTTGAAAGTAACAAAAATTACTGGTGACACTAAAAACATAAGGAAACATAATATTTCTGTCTGTTATAACCTTCTTCATGAAACATGATGGTTGATTGGTTCGTTGAATGTTGCTTTACATTGAATCAGCAATTTTTCAGCTATTCGCGATGAGAACTATTTTATTAATCTCTATGGAATAATCTAGAAACAATTTCATGTATGCATGTGAAGTGCAAGTGTGTTGTATGGTCTGCCTTGTATAAACGCACACTCAGGGCGACTTTTACATGCTAGCTCACAGAGTCAGTACACCGCTGACGAGCGTACCACTCCCCCAGTACATTATACTGATACCAGGTGAATCAGTAAAGGCCAACGGCAAGGAAAATTCACTTTCCCACATGTGGTCTGAGCGGGACTCGAACTCACAGCGGTGAGAGATCCTGGATTTGAAGACTAACGTCTTAACCATTAGGCCACCTCGGCCTCCTCATGAAATAGGAATTTGAAGGGTTAAAGTTTGATTCCACATCTGTCTAATCAGGGGTCTACACTAACTTTTGGGGGTTGGTGCTATAAACTGCATAGGCCTTTAAATCTTAGGTGCTAAATCAACTGGAACCTGTGAAATGTTTACCATAACTATTATAGCAATCAAATATTTTGCATTTGTCACAGGTGATTATTAATTAACAAAATACATGATACATTTCGAGTTTGTTATTTAAATTTTTGTTTTGAATAAATCTGTTACTCAGAATATGTGGATTATGTGAACCAATGCCAACATCAACTACTCCAATATTAAATCAAAGTTTTTATTTTCCCACTAAAAAATGACTACTATGAACATGATGAATGCGTAGAATGAAATGAATCACTTCAAAATTAGATAAAGAAAAACAAGATTTTTATTGATATAAACAAAGACACAACATTGTCATTGTCTCCTATCATTAACATTACACTTCAAAGGTTTGATTTATATACTCCAATCAAGGGAGATCACCCATCTGGTAACATTAGGTCACAATTTTCAAAATTTAGGTTGAATTTAGCAAAATCGCAGGCTTAATTTTGAATCCTGGCATCGAAGTACATGTAATTAAAAAATGGCATTCTGATCATAATATTTTATGGGGTAATGCAAGATAGTGTGGCCCGTGCCAAATTCAATTTAATTTTAAAATGTAATTTTTTATATTTACAATTCTTTCTTTTATATTTACAATTCTTTCTTTTAATAATTATTTTGTAACTTGGCACTATTTCTTCAATATCAGCTCGTGTGAGATAGGGTTTTTAGCCATGCAACATCGGCATATCTCATATGACCACGTGACCCCCTGTGTGGGACATGACGTAATGTTGCGGGAAAATTGATACACATCAAGGGTCATGACCCCAATTGTCTTTCAAGAGAATTGCGATACAATTGTTTCTGTATGTTTCATCAAAGAGAGATACAGTCTTATTGTAAATATTTAAAAATAAAGATGATCAATTTTGTGTAAATCGTAGTTACCTCCCCTAGTCTGACGGCTCCTTTATCACCGATCTGATTACTGGCCAGTGATAATGATAGTAATGTTCTGTTCATTCTTAATCCCTGAAATAAAACAAAAAAAATTAACAGATTTGTTTTTTTGAAGTGATATTAGGACTAATTCCTGGCACTAGATTTTATGGCAATATTGGTCTGGCCCCAGTTTCACAACCATTCCTTAGCTAAGATTTTTCTTCACTTAAATTAAGCAAATTTTCGCAATCTTTTTTGGAACTACTAATGAATGGCAAATGTCCAGTGATCTATTTTCTGCTACATGGTACATCTTGGTCAGGTGTCTTGTAGAAAGAAAGCTCATCAACTTCCTTAGTAACATAACAATGCCTACTACATGTACTAGACCCATACAGTATTCTGAATATCTCATTATTTGTGCAGATTTTTATTACTAAAACTTGTTTTTACATTATATTTGAATTAACCCCCACAAAAAATTCTCACAACCAAAATTATATTCTCAGAAATTTAACTAAAACTTCATAGTTTTTTTGGGTTTTTTTTTTGGTTTTTTTTATTGTGTTTTACACCTCGGTGAAGATTTTTTTCACATATATCAAGGTGGTCAGTTCGGGAATGGTGGAGGAAAATGGAGTGCCTGGAGAAACCAACCAACCTTTGGCAAGCCATCTGACAAATTTCTCATACTAGGATCTGTCCAGAGTGGGATTTGAACAGGCAGTGAGAGGCCCTTTGATTCTTAGACCACTTTAGTGCTTTAGGCCGCTTGGCAACCAAGGCCCAAACTTAATACAGTCCAACCTGTCTAAAAGGCCACCTCTATATAAGGGCAACCTGCTTATAAAGGACAGTAGAATTATATTCCAATTGTTCTTTATTCACATTATTTGAACCTGTGTATAAAGGCCACCTGCCCATAAAGGCCACTTTTACTGGTTCCCTCAGGTGGCCTTTATAGACAGGTTTGACTGTAGTAGACTTACATTTGCTATGTGTTCCATTGGGTGGCCTTTATAGACAGGTTTGACTGTAGTAGACTTACATTAGCTATGTGTTCCATTGGGGGGCTTTTATAGACAGGTTTGACTGTAGTAGACTTACATTAGCTATGTGTTCCATTGGGAGGCTTTTATAGACAGGTTTGACTGTAGTAGACTTACATTTGCTATGTGTTCCATTGGGAGGCTTTTATAGACAGGTTTGACTGTAGTAGACTAACATTAGCTATGTGTTCCATTGGGAGGCTTTTATAGACAGGTTTGACTGTAGTAGACTTACATTAGCTATGTGTTCCATTGGGAGGCTTTTATAGACAGGTTTGACTGTAGTAGACTTACATTAGCTATGTGTTCCATTGGGAGGCTTTTATAGACAGGTTTGACTGTAGTAGACTTACATTAGCTATGTGTTCCATTGGGAGGCTTTTATAGACAGGTTTGACTGTAGTAGACTTACATTAGCTATGTGTTCCATTGGGAGGCTTTTATAGACAGGTTTGACTGTAGTAGACTTACATTTGCTATGTGTTCCATTGGGAGGCCTTTATAGACAGGTTTGACTGTAGTAGACTTACATTAGCTATGTGTTCCATTGGGAGGCTTTTATAGATAGGTTTGACTGTAGTAGACTTACATTAGCTATGTGTTCCATTGGGAGGCTTTTATAGACAGGTTTGACTGTAGTAGACTTACATTAGCTATGTGTTCCATTGGGAGGCTTTTATAGACAGGTTTGACTGTAGTAGACTTACATTAGCTATGTGTTCCATTGGGAGGCTTTTATAGACAGGTTTGACTGTAGTAGACTTACATTAGCTATGTGTTCCATTGGGAGGCTTTTATAGACAGGTTTGACTGTAGTAGACTTACATTAGCTATGTGTTCCATTGGGAGGCTTTTATAGACAGGTTTGACTGTAGTAGACTTACATTTGCTATGTGTTCCATTGGGAGGCCTTTATAGACAGGTTTGACTGTAGTAGACTTACATTAGCTATGTGTTCCATTGGGAGGCTTTTATAGACAGGTTTGACTGTAGTAGACTTACATTAGCTATGTGTTCCATTGGGAGGCCTTTATAGACAGGTTTGACTGTAGTAGACTTACATTAGCTATGTGTTCCATTGGGAGGCTTTTATAGACAGGTTTGACTGTAGTAGACTTACATTAGCTATGTGTTCCATTGGGTGGCCTTTATAGACAGGTTTGACTGTAGTAGACTTACATTTGCTATGTGTTCCATTGGGTGGCCTTTATAGACAGGTTTGACTGTAGTAGACTTACATTAGCTATGTGTTCCATTGGGAGGCTTTTATAGACAGGTTTGACTGTAGTAGACTTACATTAGCTATGTGTTCCATTGGGTGGCCTTTATAGACAGGTTTGACTGTAGTAGACTTACATTTGCTATGTGTTCCATTGGGTGGCCTTTATAGACAGGTTTGACTGTAGTACACTTACATTAGCTATGTGTTCCATTGGGAGGCTTTTATAGACAGGTTTGACTGTAGTAGACTTACATTAGCTATGTGTTCCATTGGGAGGCCTTTATAGACAGTTTGACTGTAGTAGACTTACATTAGCTATGTGTTCCATTGGGAGGCCTTTATAGACAGGTTTGACTGTAGTAGACTTACATTAGCTATGTGTTCCATTGGGAGGCCTTTATAGACAGGTTTGACTGTAGTAGACTTACATTAGCTATGTGTTCCATTGGGTGGCCTTTATAGACAGGTTTGACTGTAGTAGACTTACATTAGCTATGTGTTCCATTGGGAGGCCTTTATAGACAGGTTTGACTGTAGTAGACTTACATTAGCTATGTGTTCCCTCGGGTGGCCTTTATAGACAGGTTTGACTGTAGTAGACTTACATTAGCTATGTGTTCCCTCGGGTGGCCTTTATAGACAGGTTTGACTGTAGTAGACTTACATTAGCTATGTGTTCCATTGGGTGGCCTTTATAGACAGGTTTGACTGTAGTAGACTTACATTAGCTATGTGTTCCATTCCTGTGTCGGATATATGATTCCCAGCTAAGTTTAATGATATAAGTTTGGTATTGGATTTTTTTATTTGTCCGAGAGCCAATCCTAGTTGTTCTGCACCTTTATCTGTTATACCACAGTATCTGAGAGATAGGTTCTGTACTCTGTAAAATACAAACAAGTCCATGAGTCACAGGTCCTCTTTGAAATCGGTTGAGTTGGTTAATGGTGTTTAGCGTACGTCCCAGTCAAGAATATTTCACTCATAACAAGTCATTGTCAGCTATAGGCAATGGTTCAGAAATTTTGCAAGTGTGTTGCACTGATGGTATTATACAGCAGGGATCCTTATTGTCCCAGGCCTACCTTGACAAAGGATAACGTTTTTTTTAAGTTTCCATCAAACAGAACCATGACAGGGAAAAAAAGAAATCACATTCGCCAGTGGGGACGTACAATTTCTACATGATATAAATGAAGATCTTTAACATGTTTAACAAATGATGGATGCTCTAACATTGTCAGTGAAAGGCACCAAGATCTGTATGTGCCCATTTTATACCACTCAGCGACTAATGATAAAACGATTATCGACAACAATCACTGTTAAGGATATGATTTTGGTCATCAATTTAGAGTTGGCCGATTTGATTATTGGTAAACCGGACACACTGCCAAAAAAGGTGCTCTGATTATGGAGGAAAATATCGATCCACACTAATAAACTACACTGAAAGCAATCTCATGAAATGTTGTTGCCCATAGCCAAAGATGAGGCATCACCAACGACTCAAATTAGTAAATATAAGTCAAGTTATTGACGATATATAAAGCTTTATGTATAACGACACTCTAAAGCCTCGAACCCTCCCTATTCTTATGACGAAAAATACACTAGGAGTAAATATACACATATGCAAAAGTAAATTAGCATCTGGTCAGAGTAGGTGCACATTTACACTTGGGTGTATATTTGCACATGTGTATATTTACTTTTACACCCTATGAATAAATCACCACATATGAATGGATTACAGAAAAAATATGCTGAAATCTCAACTTTCTATTAATGGATGATCAGTAGGATTTTGTCCACCATTTTTTCACTGATCGATTCTGAAAATGACCACAAAGGTAGCAAAAATCATTATAGTGACCGACTCTATATACAGACCACCTGTCCATTAAGATCAGTTTTAATTTCCCTTTGCTTCATATGTGAAGTTTTCTTTATAAAGATCGCCTGTCCATAAAGTCCATATTTGTTAGGTACACAGGGTGGTCTTTATACAGTCAAACTTGTTTATAAAGGCCACCCAAGAGAACAGCAAAAGTGGCCCTTATGGACAGATGGCCTTTATATATAGGTTTTACTGTACTTTTCACCAATAACTTAAAAGAATGAACAAACCAATTCTATGATTATTTTGGTAAGTAAAAATACAGCGTTAAATCTAGAAAGGGTCCTTGTGCCATTGATCCCCCAAAAAAATAATTTTGTCCCACAAAATACTGTCTGTGGGTCAACCCTGGCCCATTTTTTTACTTTGAATAAATCCAAATAGCTCTTTCTCCTTTATTTTGGGTACAACTGATCTTGTCAAATACAATGTGCATTAAGTTTTGTTGACCCCATTTTTGAAAACATGGCCCGTTTTTTTAAGATCTGGGCCAGGATGACCCCAAACTACATTCTTGATTGACCACTGAAGAATATTGCTTCATTTTCAGGGCTTTGTTTACCGATAACCATGGCGATAACAATAACTTACGGACTTTCCTCTGAAATAAGTTCATGCCAGTTCTCTTCTTTTACTGGGTTTCCATCAAGAACTAAATTTCTAAAAATAGAATAAAAATTTTCATAATTAAACACAACAAAATAACCGAAAAATTTTATTTCTGGTTAACGACTAACACTTTCATAAACTTTTTAATCACAGGATCAATCATAATTTGAAGAGTTTATGTTACAAAAGCAATTTTTCTTCAATTTGCAGCGAGACAATTTTTTCTCATAAATTTCAAGGCCTGATCTAAACAAAAGTATCTGTGGTACAAGTTTTGTAAAGTCAAACAACATTGACCTGTCCGCTTGACCTTTATTAGGAATATTCATATAGGAGGGTCCACTTAATACATGGGTAATATTAGGATTCGCAGTTAATACATATACGCATTGCCAATGAATAGTGTTCACACCGCATATATGAAATATACACTTGTGATCCCTATCTATTAAATCTACTCATCCATAATGAATATTTAAATCAAAGGTCAAATGGACAAGTCAATTTTGTTTACCTATACTGTACTAGTATTTCTGATCTGCCTTGTAATGAGGTGTACTTACGTCAACCTTCAGAATTCTAGTAGACTTGTCTGAAACGTTAACAGATAAACATAGCATACCTCTAAGACAATTCTAAGACGGATCACCGGCCATGCCCACAATGTTCCGACAAGGGGCTGACATGCTTGATTTAAATGCAAAAAGAATGAAAACTCTAACTGAATTGTGCCATTAAATGAGGTCACTGACACCAGAATATCATAAGTTGCTGTAACGCTGCTTTGGTACCGTGATGGCCATCAGTGTTGGAACATAAAAGGCGTGGCCAGTGATACATCAATTATATCAGTAAAGAGACTTATGCCAAAGATTATCCTTTGCCACCTACAATAGAAACTGGCAAAACCCATAGCAGTGAGAGGGCTTGGGTTTGAAGCAGGGCCCCAAAAATCATTCAAATTGGCTAAAAATAACCCTTTTTAAATTTCCATTGCTGAATGACATTGCTTGTGGGTCATCCATCACAGAACACACTGTATAAACTTCTATATTTACCTTAAGTTGACAATCTGCGGTAAGGTTGATGCCATGATACTTAAAACTTCACCTGTTAATCCAGTATTCCAAAAACTATAAATAGAAAAAACAAAAATTACATACCTTAAAAAAATAAACAACAAGAGCAGCCAAAAAAGTGATAGAACATGAAGAATCTGTCTCAAATCAGAGTAGAACCTGCCAAAACTAGAACTGTCTCTTGAGAGCCAAAACATCCACCCATCCGCCTCCAGCATTGCATACCGTGTTCAATGTAATTATTAGTGAACCATAAAAAATGCAAAAACCAAGCCCATCTTTTAAGCATATTATCTGTAAATATTGTGACATTATCTCAACAATTTTGTCATTAGTTTGGCGATATCGTAATGCCTTTTTGTCTCACTATTATAACTCTATTAGTATGTATGATGTATGATGCCAAAATTTGACTGAACAAATTGTTGCAGTTTACGAATGTTACAAAGTTTTACTGTTAAATCAATTATTTTCAAGGCGTCCAATTTTCATGGTTATAAGAAAATACCATTTTGTGGGGTGGTAAACTCTTGGTTTGAGGTTGCCATTTAGAGCATGTTTGTAACATATACTTTATAAATGACAAATGAAACATTCGACCATTATACTACTAAAATTGGGATACTGCAAAAATTAATGATTTCACAGTATTTATATTAATTACTTGATAGTATGAAGGCGTTCCATTGTTGACCAGCACTGTTTAAATACATTCATCATCATTTCATCAACTTTCCAACCTGAAAAATACAGCAATAACTAATAACTAGAAAAATTGTGAGCCACAAGCATCCATCGGATCAAATTTTTAAATAGGAGGTGCACATTTACATTATATCACAAAGATTGTGTAAAAGTTTCATGAAAATCCATTGAAGGGTTTAGGAGGAGTTGCGGATAAGAGATAGGTACCCTTAGGTGTAACGGAAGGACGGACGCACGGACGGACACCCCTAACACTATATACCCCCCACTTTTTAAGCGGGGGGTATAATTAATGGTTTAGCCATAGTCGACTCTGCTCTGTTGACAGATGGATGGACGGACAGAAAGACAACTTTTAACATAATGAATCCTAATAGAATCTTACACCAGTAACAGTGAATATTTTCTTCTGTCTTACACTCTTACTGGTGAAGGATACGTTTTCTTACACATTAGTAACACAAAAATGTGAACAAGTATTTGCATCATATGTTCAGTTTTCATGCCACCATGTGTGTCTTCTGAAAATGACATCATCAAATTTTGTTGACATTCTTGCGTGAAATGATTGCTATGTCATCAATTCAGTGTCCATAAGTGATCATTTCTCACCTGGGATGTATTTATTTTTTTATTGAATCAGATTTAAAAGTCAGAGAAATCCATTTAATGTAGGAGATTGTTCTTGTAATCTGCCTCAACCAGGGCAAGACAGGGAAATCCAGCACTGGTAAAATAGCTAGATTGTCTGGTCACAGATGTGAGAAATTTCTAGAAACCCCGGTATCAAATCTTAACAAATGCTTTACAAATCTTCATAAAATTTTAATTCAGTCTGGCTTGACATTTTACTTATTATATAAATATTACATTTCTGATAAGGTGACAGTCCATATTGTCACTCCCAGAAATTTGATTGTCGACCTAGGCGAAGCAGAGGTTGACAATATATTTCGAGGGGTGACAATATGGACTGTCATCCTATCAGAAATGTAATATTTATTTTATTATACCGATTGTTGGTGTTTATTATACTGTGCAACCAAAGTATACAGGGTAAATATAATTGTGCGATGCTTGTAACATTGATCATATTTAACATTACTTTAGAAAAGTGTTTAACCGATTTAGAAGACAAATTCATTCGAACCGCATACACAGTTTTTCTGTCATTTTTCATAATGTCAACCGCTCAGATAATGTCACCCTGTGATTTAAGATTTTCTGAAATCCAAAGGTGATAATAAATTTACTCAAACGCTTAATAACCAATTAACAAAAGATACAATAGGAAATGGCTGCCTCAACTACAACAAGAACTATCACATGTATACAGTCAAACCTGTCTATAAAGGTTGCACAAGGGAATCGGTTAAAATGGCCTTTATGGGCAGGTGGCCCTGTATAAAGAGGTTCAAATAACATGAATAAAGAGCAATTGAAATAAACTTTTACAGGCCAGCAGCCCTTATATATAGAGGTGGCAGGTTTGACTGTATTTCTCTCTAAATCTCGCAATTCTGTAACTCTGAAAATATGTCTTAGAAATCCTAGTTCAGATTTATAAAAGATTTTTATGCCTGATACAACAAGTAAAGTAACTTTAATATAAGCAAAAGATAATATTTAAAAAGACCTGAATTTTTTCTCCACAGTATACCTTAATTATATTTTATGGCTAAAAAAAATTAACAATACAATGTTGGTTGGTTGGTTGAATGTTGCTTAACCATGTTAACGTTGCATTAGCAATTTTTCAGCTAATTGCAACAAGAACTATTTTATGAATTTCTATGGATTAATCTATGAACAAGTTTATGTATACATGCATGTGAAGGGCCAGTGTGTTGTATGGTCTGCCTTGTACTAGCGCGCACTCAAGGCGACTTTAACGTGCAAGCTCACAGAGCCAGTACGCAGCAGACAAGCGTACCACTCCACCAGTCACATGATACTGATATCAAGTGAACCAGTAAAGGCCAACGGCAAGGAAAATTAACTTTCCCACATGTGGTCTGAGCGGGGTTCGAACTCACAGCAATGAGAGACGACATCTTATCCATTAGGCGACTGCATCTTTCAACAATATAATGTAACGACTATTAATGTGTATTTAACATCAAAGGATAAAAAGTACTAAAACAAAATACTATAAAATCCCTGACGTTTTGGTGACACAGACACCATTTTCAAGGGTTTGATTCATGTAGCCAGGTAATGAGTATCAATGGCATCATAGAATAGATAGCGACGTCAAACTATTGTTTTCTGTTTAGCAGAGTCCCAAATTTTGGGATGTACATACTTTCCCGCTCCCTACTATGAAAAACATTGTCTGTGATAACCTTTTCAATACCAGCAACTAAAACATCTTCAGTCCCGTTGAGGTCTAAACTGTTTAAATGCAACATGATACAAGTAAACAAACCCTTGAAAATGGTGGCTGTGTCAATGAAATGTCGGGATTTTACAGTATTTTTTAGTACTTTTTATACCTTTTGTCAAATAGACAATGAGAATTTAACATAACATTACAGGAGATGAATGTTATATCTAGCTTGTCAAGGGAGATAAATCTTATATTTACCTCTGATGTATATTTCTGTGACCGTGTCTAGTTTATCAAGAGAGATAAATGTTATATCTAGCTGGTCAAGGGGATAAATCTTATATTTACCTCTGATGTATATTTCAGTGACCGTGTCTAGTTTATCTGGATTCTCCATTTCTACCTGCACAGATGGTTTGAAGTATTCAAACTTATCTTTTAAAGTGTAAGTTTTTGGCGGAGGATCTGTACCACATAAAAGTAAAAAAAAAATAAAAACATAATTAATATTTTATATCAGCATTTATATATACCCTTGTATACAGTAAAACCTCGTTATAATGCCTCTCGCTAACACTGCTACTCATTTATTGTCACAGTATTTTGAAGTTCAAAAATCTATTTACATTATTTTTTTCATTGTACATTTTTCCAATGGTGGAGGAAACTGGAGTTCCTGGAAGAAACCACTGACCTTTGGCAAGCAAACAGACAGACTTTCTCAGACTAGGATATGTACTGAGAGAGATTTAAACCTAAAAACAGGCCCCGGTTTCACAATCATTCCTTAGCTAAGATTTTCCTCGACTTAAATCTAGCAACATTTTAAATCTTTATAATTTTGTTAATTTTCAAGATATTGAGGAATTTAAAGTGTCATTTTTAAGATCACTTCTAGATTAAAACATTTGCATTTAGTTTTGATAAAAATATCCACCAGTAGTTTCAAAAAGAGGTTACAAAAATTTGCTAAATTTAAGTAAAGGAAAATCTTAGCTAAGGAATGATTGTGAAACTGGGGCCTGAGAAGCATTGAGAGCCGCCATCAGGCGCTGTGATCCTAAAAATCAGCACACTAGACAACTCAACTTCCAAGATTCCCTATAGAAAAGAGATATTAATATTTAATGCATACTGGCCATTTTCTTTATATTCAACTACTGAGTATCAACAGATACAGGGGTCAAGGAAGAGTTAAGTAATGGTGTTTAACGTCCCAGTCAAGAATATTTCACTAATATCAAGACGTTGCCAGCTATAGGCAAAGGTGCAGAAATTTAGCCTATGCATTGTGCTGATAGCATTACACAGCAGGGTTCTTTATCTTACCAAGCATACCATGACATGGGACCTCGTTTATTTTAAGTTCCAATCCAAAAAAAACATGACTTTCATTTCGTTATGCCGAGTGATTGGCGAAAGAACAGTCACAACCCACTTTCAAGTCTTTGGTCAGACCTGATCAGGGTTCAAACCCACAACCTCTCACTTATGAAGCAAGCACTCTACCAACTGGGCTACCAAAGTGGTTAATCAAGGAAGACTAGTAGATTATAGTATTTGGACCAAAAGATTGTCAAAATCAATGGGCACAAGTAAGAATTTTTCAAGCCAAATCTTTAATAATACATGTATTTTTTTTTATATGGACTTTGATACAATGATTGCCCCAGTCTGAGAACCAAGAAAATACAGTATGAAGGTATTGTGTTGTATTTTTTAAATCCTTTAGGTTTTTTAACCTATATATTTGTCAAAACTGATTTACCTGTATTTTAATTATAATACTATCATGACTATGTTTTGTCATCAAGTAAAATCTCATGGTTATAATGTTTTTAAAAATACTTGGAAGAAATTTTTTTTTTAAATAAATAAAATACAAAGCATGTACAATCAACAAAAATTCTTGCTTAAGAGCTTTTATTTTCTGTAAAATGCTTATATTTCGCTGTAGTTTTATTTTCGCTATATTAGCGGTCCGGCGTATTCCAGCGAATATAAAACTGCCGCAAAAAATACAGCATTTTGTGGCAATCAGTAGCCAGTTCAGATTCTCTCAGACTTCCTTCCATTTAATCAGATAAGACTGCAAAAATTTGACATCGCAAAAATAAAGCTATATACAGTTTCTACTGTATCTGTAAAGAGATTTTCTTTGCTTTAATTTACTACCAAAAAAGGTAGTTCATCCTGAAGAAAATTATTCAAATTTCAAAAGATACACAAGCCAATTAAATCTAGTTTTCTTTACCCGTAAAATTTCAGACATTTTCAAAAACTGAACATGTTTGCAATGAGGGACCTACCTCATATTACATTGTTAAAGTTTTCTATACATATATATTTCATATACCTTCAATTTTTTTTCAATTTTAAATATTTACAATATGACTGTACCTGTCTTCGATGAAACATACAGAAGCAATTGTATTTCAATTCCCAATGAAAGACAATGGGGGTCATGACCCTTGATGTGTATCAATTTTCTTGCAATATTACCATGATTATGTCATGTTCTACACAGGAGGTCGCGTGGTTATACGCTGATCTCGCATGGTTAAAAACTCTTTATCACAAGCGCAGATATGGAAAAAATAGCGCCAAGGTACAAAATATTTATTGTAAATATAAGAAATGACATTTCTGCTCATGGTATTTCAAGGAGTAATGAAATATAGTGTGGCACGTGCCAAATTTAAAATGAAGGGCTTTGCCCTTCATCGAATTTGGCACGCACCACACTATCTTTCATTACCCCTTGAAATACCATGATCAGAATGTCATTTCTTAAAGATGGAAGGTATTTTTTAAATGTTACAGAATCACTTTACCTTTATTTAAATAACATGTATTAATAACTCAGCATTTTCCATGTTGTTAAAGAACAATCTAGGTTTCCACAAATTTCTTAGTAGCCAAATTTCCAAAATTTATGAAAATAAAGTATTTTTAAATGTATTTTTTCATAAATTTGCGAAAAAGATTACTTTTTGAATCAGACTTTCTCAGAAATTAGAATAAAATTAAAAATATATAGAGTGTTGCCACCTAGCAAAGAGCCTGTCATTCATTCCCTTTGGTGTGAGCATAATTAATTTGAGGATCCAGTAGTACTCAATTACAAAAAAATATCAACTAATTTCTGAAAAATAAAGGGATGATACCAACTAAGTTGGTCCACTTTATTAAAGATATGGGGCAAACGTAGGCTGTGTCCTATTAAATGTAGCTATTTTTGCTACCAGGAATTGAAACATGGACATTGGCGATTTTGGCTAAAAGGAATTGAAACATAGACATTGGCGATTTTGGCTAAGAGGAATTGAAACATAGACATTGGCGATTTTGGCTAAGAGGAATTGAAACATAGACATTGTTAAATTCTAATTAGTAATTACATCAAACAAACACCAAGGTTATAAAAAAAACAAAATCAAGTCAATGTTAAAAAACGACAATAAAGGTAAATCTAAATGTTAATGTGAAGATAGAAACAAACTAAGATTGATTGATTGATTGATTGATTGATTGATTGATTGATTGATTTACTTTTTGTGATTAATTGATCAATGAAATAAATTAAGAAGAATTTGATTGATTGATTGATTGATTGAGGCATTTGATTGATTGGTTGATTCATTGACTGATTGATTGATCGATTGGTTTTCTTTTTGTGATTGATTGAAGAAATATTTGATTGATTGATTGATTGATTAATTGACTGATTGATTGATTGATTGATTGATGCATTTGATTGAGGCATTAGATTGATGGATGCATTTGACTGATTGATTGATTGATTGATTGATTGATTGATTGATTGATTGATTGATTGATTGATTAAGTTTTGTCAATCTTAGTTGAGAATAGCTTACTTATATCGAGACGTTAACAATTATAGATGAAATGATAGAAAGGAGAAAATAAATTTTCTTTTAGTGCAAAGGCACAGGGCTTAATTTTTTTAAATTTCTTCTGAATGATCTAGTGACTTTTAATTTCAAATGTGAAATATTCAACCCCCGATTTTGTTGACTGCCAAAGTAACAGTTAGATCTAAATTTTAATATCTAAGATGAAGAGAAAAAAAGTTGGTATGTTTTGTGCAAATACAGACATGCAAGAAGTATTCGGACACTTTGTAAAATCCTTCTTTGTTTCATATAAAACCATATTTTTTTTTAAATTCTCAAAAATTTTAATTTCTATTAATTTTTCAATATTAAATATAAAATTTGTTTAAGTTTGTCTTAAAAATAATTAGAAAGTGAAATTTTGTTGTTTTTATAGATAAACATTTCAAATTCAATGGAAAATTTCTAAAATCTGAAATCTACTATATAATCATGCTTCACATGATTGTGGAAATTCTACCATGCTGTTCACCTGATGTTTCTTGACTATTATAAGATAAGACAGACAGTATTTTGAAAATTATTGGAAGAAATTTCAACAAATTTTACATTTCAGGGTGAAAAATTCATGGAAATTGACCAAGAAATAATTTTTTTTAGAATTTATAAAAAAATACGGTTTTATATGAAACAAAGAAGGATTTTACAAAGTGTCCAAATACTTCTTGCATGTCTCTCTGTATTTGCCCAAAACATACCACTACCTTTTTGCTCTGAATCTTTACTTCATTTAATGACCATTGACTTTTCAAAATAAAGTGTATTTACCCAAAACCTACCATTATGGGTTTCTTTTTTTTTTTTTTAAAGTATTTAAATTTAAAATTTTGAAAGTTAAAAATTAATTTTTTTTGTTAATAGCAACATATTAAACATAAACTTAGAACAGACAAAACATCAAATAATTAGTTACTGTTAGCACCACTCTGTGTGTAACAGTGAAATATTCTTTATTTTCATAGAAAATCAAATAAACTTGAATACAGATGGATATTTTTCACTTAAATGTACCTAGTTGTAACAGAAAATCTGTATGCACATCCTATTAGCCTAGAATATATCTGCATAGGATAAAACATTGGTGCTATGGGGATTTAACATGTTGAAAAACTGGGCAAATGGCGGATTCTGTTGCACATATGATGTAAAATGTCACCAAGGACATCAATTACAGTGTAAACATTGCCATGTAAAATCACCATAGAGCCAACATTTTCCTTTCTACAGAAATACTTTATGACAATCGTGGATGTGCATACAGGTTTTCAGTTATGACTAGGTACAAGTAAGTGAAAAATATCAATATTCAAATTTATTTGATTTTCTATGGAAATAAAGAGTATTTCACTGTCACAAACAGAGTGGTTCCAACAGTAGTTGGTTACAAACAGAGACACTGACTTACTCTTGACACTCCAAGGTTATTTTACCATGGTTACAAAGGATCTCACAATGTCAAAGGTATAATTATATAGATATGGTATATATAGTTTATAAATAGACATCGCCAGTGCACCACATGATCACCAATACTGTGTACAAAAAAAAAATCTTTTCTATAGGAAATATTCAAAAAAGTTTAGTTATTTCCATTTAAGATGTGCAAAAATAGAATTGTTCAAACATCAAGTTTTTTTTCTTCTGAAATTGTTCAAACATCAAGTTTTTTTTCTTCTGGAATTGTTCAAACATCAAGTTTTTTTTCTTCTGGAATTGTTTAAACATCAAGTTTTTTTTTCTTCTGGAATTGTTCAAACATCAAGTTTTTTTCTTCTGGAATTGTTCAAACATCAAGTTTTTTTCTATTGGAAAGTTCCAAAAATCTAGTTTTTTTCTTATGGAAATGTTTAAATATCTAATTTGTCCATTGGAAATTGAAAATATTCAAATTATTATTTTCAGGAATAATAAACAAGTCCAAAAAGCAAAGTGAAAACAGAAACACCAGCAAGTTTAACATATGAACTTCCACCAGGAAATAAGGCTGGGTGCTCTGGAAGCGTTAGCACTTCCTGTTTAGCTAGCTACACCCGCTATGTGTGAAATCAAAATTGGTGATGATTGTCAGAATTTAATGTCTTCATGTTGCCTATTGGCCAATGTGCAGTCCAATCAAAACTGACGTATTGCCAGCCATGCCCACAATGTTCCGACATAGGCCCAGCATGCTTGAATTAGACACAAAAAAAATGAAAACTTGGACTGAATTGTGCCATTTAATGACATCGCTGACACTAGTATGTCATTAGTTGCCTTGACGCTGCTTTGGAACCATAATGGCGGCCAGTGTCAGAACATTGGGGCGTGGTCAGTGATACGTCAATTGGGAATGAAAAGAAAAAGCAACTATGTGACCTCAAATTTATCCAGAATAATTTAGAAATAGAGGCGAGGAACATATTTTGGGTGTTGTCAGGTGGTACACTGGCGAAGACCGTTAAATCAGGATTTTCAAATACTAGATTATATAGTATATATGTATATATATTATATTGTACAACGATTAATTTGTTAATTAATCATTCATTAATCTTCAATTAAATATATATTGCATAGATTAAATAAATTCTTCTAAGTATTTTTATTTTAAATACTACTTTTTGATATATATAATTAATTTCAAATGATAAATATTAAAATTCTGAGTAAATGCCATTTTTAATACAAAAAAAAAATTAAAGTTAAACAAAACAAAAATATTTATGAAAATTCCTATATCAATTACATTTTAAGATAATGGAAAATTTGTTTTATAAATGGAGGTTCAGTTACTCTATTTTTTTAACTATATTTTTATTTTAGAAGTTGAAGTTATAAAAAAATAATAATTAGGAATAAAAAAGTATTTTTTTATAAAAAAAAAAAATTAAACCTCTTTTCATCCTTCATTCTTTAAAAGATACATTGTATTGAAAAAAACTGAACCGGAGAGAACAATTCTCCCTAACTGGAAAATAACTGTGTGACAATGGGGTGGGACAGGGGTCAAAGAGCAAAGGTCAAAAAAGCAACAAAACACAAAAATCAACACCCACCACCCTCCTCGTCAAGCTCAACTTCCGGCTCAGGCTCAGCTTGTGCTTGAGCTTGTTTGCCCTTCTGTGAGCCCTTGTCTGGCTTACTACTTTCAGTCTGTGACATCATTGTTGGCGGTTTAGCTCGCAGCATGACAGGTGGTATAACGGCCATTGAATTCCTCCGACATAATTCTGTAAAATCTGTTTGAAAATGTCCATTACAATTGTATGGTTCTGAAAAAAAGAAATTTTTAAAATGAAGGTTTGATCCTAGTATAATAGTAATCTTATAACCAACATCTTCAGACCAAAAAAATTTGGCTTTGCCACAAGTGACATAATTTTTTCCTCATGTCAATTCTAGCCTGTGCATCATTTGAAGATATTTACAATAGCACCCATTTTTTGTCTATGAAAGCTATTTCTCAACATAATCATAAAGTTGCTTCATACGTCTATGAAAACCCATGTTTGACCTTTTTGAACTGATTATTTTTTTCATCAATGAAAGTGGACGGGGTCATCTGTCATCCAACTCATTGATGACTCCATCCTTCATTGAGATGTGGTAGACAATTCAACAATGCACTAGAACCAATGGAAGAATGACCTTTTTGAACTGATTATTTTTTTCATCAATAAAAGTGGACGGGGTCACCTGTCATCCCACTCATTGATGACGCCATCCTCATTAAGATGCGGTAGACAATTCAACAATGCACTAAAACCAATGGAAGAACTAAATTAACAAAAATGAAATGCAGTAATAGTTTCAAGTCCACTTAGTTAAAGTTAAAGTCTGTTCCGAGCCATTAGGCCCATCAGGCCGGAGCTTATCCCTGTTTCGGTGGCGTTAAGCAACTGAGAGTACAAGACTCTCCCCTGAATGGGACGCCAGTCCATCGCAGGGTTAACCCCCAGCATTTTGCTGGTACTCATTTTTCAGCTGAGTGAACTGGAATAACGTGAAATTAAGTGTCTTGCTCAAGGACACAACACATCGCCCGGTCCAGGGATCGAACACACAACCTTCGAATCATGAGTCCAACGCCTTAACCACTAGGCCACGCGCTTCCACTCAAGTCCACTTAGCAGATTACAAAAACAAAAATGAATTGTAAATATAAGAACTGACATTGTTTTGGGGTCATGAAGTGAATGTCATTTCTTAAATACTGTAAAGGGGGGAATTTTCGCGTTTTTCGCGTGGGTAAAATTTTCGCTTATTTCGTGCTAAAGAAATTAATGGGAAATTTATACTCACGCCAAAATTATAACTATACATCATATCATAATATACAGAATATACACCCACTTATATCAGTAACGTGGAAATTACACCCACGCGAAATGTCAGATTTCAGAAATCGCGAAAATTTTCACCCCGCGAAAATAATCCCCTTTACAGTATACCACGAGTAAATGTTGATTTTTTTCTAATCTAACATGATTTAAATCAAAAGCATTGAAAAATTAGAGTACTGAGAAATGCAGTACTGGTACATTCGACTATATTTTGCAAAAAGTTCCATTGATACAATCTAGCTGTTGAGATCACCTCCTTTGAACTAGATGATGTTATACATGAAAATTATATCACAATCGTTGTTTGCAACACATAGTATGAGATAGGAATCAAGGGTACCTGGCGAAAACCACCAGCACATACACACAATATAGCAAGCAACCTTGAATCAAGGGTACCTGGCGAAAACCACCAACACATACACACGATATAGCAAGCAACATTGAATCAAGGGTACCTGGCGAAAACCACCAGCACATACACACGATATAGCAAGCAACCTTGAATCAAGGGTACCTGGCGAAAACCACCAGCACATACACACGATATAGCAAGCAACCTTGAATCAAGGGTACCTGGCGAAAACCACCAGCACATACACACGATATAGCAAGCAACCTTGAATCAAGGGTACCTGGCGAAAACCACCAGCACATACACACGATATAGCAAGCAACCTTAAAACTTCCCCACTTATATCGTGACATCGTGGCAAAGGTGCAGAAATTTTGCCTGTGCGTTGCAATGATGGCATTATGCAGCAAGGTTCTTTAGCGTGTCAAGCCCACTAATGACTATGACAGGGTACCTCATTTATTTTAAGTTCCTATACAAAAGAAACGTGACTTTCATTTCGTAATGCTGAGTGCTTGGTGAAAGAACAGTCACTGCCCACTTTCAAGTCTTGGGTCAGACCCAGGCGTGAATGGAACCCACTGCCTCACTTGGCAGTTGAGGTTGAGAGGCACAATGATCTATATGTTACAGTGAATAGTTGAAATCAGCTTAAAACACTTAGTAATAAAGGTCCCTAGCTATGGTGAAGTTTACTGTGATCCGTAAACCAGCAGTTAGGTCCATTCATGCGCCAAGGCTACTGAAATAAATTCATAAGGTAATCATAGAAACTAAGCGCCACCTGGTGTTTTATTTGGGTCATCTTCATCATGACTGACTGCTGACTGGTTCTTCTCTTTTAAATTTTTTTCCACTTTCTTCCCCATCTTGACACGATTTGCCAGTCTGAAAAAAAAACAAAATAAAATTTAAAAAGATCAAAATAAATACAAAAATCCAAAAATCCAAAAATGGATAATAAATATGGGAATATACTGTATAACAAGAAATATTTGCAATGTATTAATATTCTGGATTTTCACGGTCAAGTCTTAAACGCTAAAATAAGTACACTGTCAAATTTTCTACATATTAAAATAAAATAAAAATAAAAATGGGCTTACCTACCTTCTTGTCAACAGCGAAAGTAAATACACCTGAACGTGTTTCTGATCATTAAACCATGAAAGGTTCTACCCACAATTTGTTCTTGATTATAGTAGTCCCAAACAGGGGCAGATAATTTGTCGGTTATTGACATATTTGTACGGTAGATGAAATTTTCTAAACCCTGCGAACTGACCAATCAAATCTATGAACAATTTGCTTGTGATAAGAATTAGATGACCTATGACCTCACATTAAAATCATATACACATAACTATTAACTCCTAAGATAAACATCGAAACAAATATTTTAAAGTCATTTAATACATCTTAACTTTTTTATCAATTGACGTATTGCCGGCTATGCCCACAATGTTCCGACAAAGGCTGCCATTACGGTACCAAAACAGTGTCATGGCAACTAATGACATACCAGTATTAGTGAGGTCATTAAATGACACAATTTAGAGCGAGTTTTCGTTCTTTTTGTGTGTTATTCAAGCATGCCAGGCCTTTGTCGGAACATTGTGGGCATGGCCAGCAATATGTCAATACAACAAAGAATCACAAATATTTCTGGGAGATTAGATTTTTTTTTTTAAACTACAAAATTTGATTTCAAAGTTTTAAATTACTAAGACCCCTATAATTACCAATATTACAGACATTTACTTCTACATTACTGCATTTTAAGACACAGTACCACAAAATTTTCTCTGAAGGAAATCTTTTAAATTACAAAACCACGAAATTTAAACCCCCCCATAAATATAGATTTGTCCTAATATAAATTTCTGGGCTCTGCTGACATCTCATTCTTGAAAACTGAATGCAAATTATATACAGGTGACCTTAACGTAAGTGGATAAAAGTTAAGAACTCATCTATAAGTATTAAACTGAAGACTGTAAAAAATGTACCAACTGGCCTTAACCAGTAAAGAAGATTAATATGATTGACAAGAAACTGAAAAGTAGGCGGGGTTTGGTTGGCTGTTCCATTTGTAAGTCAGGACTTCTGTTAAATTTATTTTAGAAACATTGAATTTTTTTTTATTTGAAAAATTAGTAAATTTGTTCATGAATGAAGAAAATATTGTAAATATAAGAATTGAAATTTTTTTCCCCCGTTTTTTTTGAAGTATAAACCAGATTTTAGAACTCCCAAATCCAACATAAAACGCTTTGCATTACCGTGTGATATAATACATGTCCTATTGGTCATACAGTACAGACCTGTTAAAAGTTTAACACTGAGCCAACAACTGACATATTGCCGGCCATGCCAACAATGTTCCGACAAAGGCACAACATGCTTGAATTAAATGCAAAAAGAATGAAAACTTGGCCTGAATTGCACCAATTAGTGACGTCACTGACACTAGGATGGCATTAGTTGCTGTGACGCTGCTTTGGTACCGTGATGGCAGCCAGTGTCAGAACACTGTGGGCATGGCCGGCGAAACGTCAACTCTCCTGTCGAGCTGTTGAAATATGGTTAGCTGGTGGTCGAAATGCATCTGAGAGATATATACAGCAATTACCAATTTACAGGCAATGATCTACGGATAACGGAGATTAACTGCAGATTTGGTACTTATTTGTTAAAGCCAAGTATTAAACTTCCAACAGATCTGTATTGTATGCTGATGATGATGTAGAGTAAAATTGACAGTTACATTTTTCAAATAAACATTTCGCATGCACAGCTTTCTGACAGACTAGTCACAATGAATATCAATATTTACAAATCATTTACATCCTCATCTTACACCACAGACTCCACCAACTAAATTTTTTATTGTGCAATTAATAAGTAATGATATTAAAATGTGTTGGTTACTGCAAATCAGGAGATTTTCGCATCAGTTAATTTTCGCTAGATTCGTAATTTCAAGATAATTCCGTAATTTTATTTCACACCATCAGATGATGCTCAGTTCAAATGCAAGCTAATTATATCATAATTAAAAAATATTTTTGAAAGTTCTGTTTTTGTGTTTTGTTATTCTTGCACATTTACACGAAAAAAAAATAAATGAACACAGAAATTTCCTGATTTACAAATTTCAATATACATGTATATATACATTTGAATACTACTATTGTTCCAGGTAATTTAGATAGTCGATTTATCTTTAATATAAATTCAAGTATTGTAGTATTGGTACTTATTTTGATATTCCCATAAATAAAATCACATCACCTATCAAACCTATGAGGTTTGCTGACTTGAACTTGCATTACAAAACAGGTACATGTATATACCCAAACTTTTGTCGTTTTTCATTGCAGAGAAAAACCAATGTGTTATATATACCTAAATGTACCTAAGATAGGTGTAAATCACACCTGGTTGACCTGCATACTCATTATTATCACACGGGTAAAAACAAGATTGTCTTTCAGGTGTGCAGTTCAGGTTTTACTTATACTCATGCAGCGGTTTCAATAGAAGCCAGCAACCAGCAGCACCTGTCGTCTACTTTGGTATTTCTACACTTTGTCTGGTGCCTACTTTTATTCATCAGTATTACATTTATATAGAGTTACAACTGAATTTGCTGTCTACTCCAGAAAACGTGTCGGCTACTTTAAACTCTGTTGAAAGAGTTGCTCATGTATATGTATAATAATTATAAATTAACCTTCATGAAATGCTCTAAATTTGCATACGAGGCACAGATAACGAGAGGGCATATGTGCAGTGTTTGAAAAACAGCTAATTTTCAATATGTAGAGCAAAACCAGAGGGCTGTAGAACACTTATTCTTTTTTACATTTAATTGGGCTTTTATATTTTAGATTCAATATGTATAACATTGAATATAAATCATTAAACATAAAAGCTTAATCGACAAAAAAGTCACTATTTAAGTTCCCTGGAACAATATTAGTATATTAATCTGTTCCCAATTAAAATAGTGTTGAAATACAAGACATTGCACCCCAAACCCCTAATATATATGTCCAATATAATTTCTTATCGATTCCAATATTGTTTTCTGCTTGTGCATATCATGCTATAGTGACCATCTCTATATAAAGACCACCTGTCTTAAAGTAAAATCTGCTATAGTGACCACCTCTATATAAAGACCACCTGTCTATACAGTAAAATCTGCTAAAGTGACCACCTCTGTATAAAGACCATCTGTCTTAAAGTAAAATCTGCTATAGTGACCACCTCTATATAAAGACCACCTGTCTTAAAGTAAAACCTGCTATAGTGACCACCTCTATATAAAGATCACCTGCCTTAAAGTAAAACCTGCTACAGTGACCACTTTTGTATAAAGACCACATGTCTATACAGTAAAACCTGCTATAGTAACCATCAAAATATAAAACCATCTGTCTAAAAGTAAAACCTGTTACAGTGACCACCTCTATATGAAGTCTGCCTGTCTTAAAAAGTAAAACCTGCTATAGTGACCACCTCTATTTAAAGACCACCTGTCTATACAGTAAAACCTGCTTTATTGACCACCTCCATATAAAGACCACCTGTCTAAAAGTAAAACCTGTTAGTGACCACCTCCGTACAAAGACTACCCGTCGATACAGTAAAACTTGCTAAAATTACCACTTCTGTATAAATAACAGCCAGTCATGCATTAACTGTGTGAGTGTTCAACGACTTCTTTAAAAAATTTACACATTTCTATTTTGCAACCATCAACCTTACTGAATTGTAGAGATGTTATGTGCCGCCATCACGATTATCGTTGCAGAGGATTTGCTGATGGCGATATTGTGGAAGAAAACATATATCGCAATATCGTAGAACACTATTTTTTCAACAATTTTTTTTTTAAATCATTGCATCACTTGTGTATTGATAGTGATTAAGCAGATTAAACATGAATTTTATATCTTTTTATTCTTTCATGTTTGACTTTATTGCAGTCCAGTGAAAACCCAGCCCATCTTTTGAGCATATTTATCTGTTAACATTGTGATATTATTGCGATGATATCATAAATTTTTGGCGATATCGCTATACTATTTTTGTCCACAATAACATCTCTACTGAATTATGATATGGCTATGGTAGTATGATGAATCTAAGTTAATATTATGACATGCCTCGTGATATTTACCATTCCAACATTAAAACAACCACCAGGTCCCAGCGTCAAAATCATTCCTTAACTGAGATTTTCCTTCACTTAACTCTAGCTAATTCTGGTATTCTCTTTAAATACTTTAATACTGGAATTTTTTACATACTTTTTATTTTTAAATAAATTCACAAAAGCAAAAAAGGCACAAAAATAAAACTTTTGTGAATATTATTATTATTATTATTATTATTAACTTGATCGCCATAATCAACCCTCAATTTTGTCTACTAAAATGGTGGCCAAATCAACCTGGAATTGTGTCTGGCAACCTAACATTTGTAAATGGTGGCCAGCTTGTCCACTTTAAATTTGAACTTTTGTGACAAGAGAACACAGATATTATTTCTGCATCACAAAATTTTCATGATACTGTTACCAGTTCAAGCAATTTAATAGACACTTTACACTATCATTATTGTTATCAATGACACTGATGTAGTCAGTTTTAAAAAATGCACTTTTGTTTTCCATACCTAAAATATGCCTAAATTTCCCTTCATTTGCAAGAAAATATTGCCTGGCTACTTGGAATTTCCGCTGGCCACCTGAATATTTAAATTGGTGGCCAGCTGGTCACTTGGTTTGAAACCCACTTTGAGGGCTGATCATCCAACAACACAAAAATAAAAGTATTTGAATATCTTGAAATGATAATTCTTCGTGAAAATTAACAGACACAAAATTTCCCTGATTCACTGTGACTTAATATTAAAATATTCTAGAAAATATAAATGCAAATGTCATTTATGACAATAAAGAAAAAATGATAACATAATTTTCAAATTCTTGATTTTTCAAATAATATGCAAAACAAATTTTTTCAACAGATGATGCATATGATTTACCCCCAAAAGCACCACACCTTCAATTTACCATTTGAAAAGCCTAAAAAAATTCAAAAATAACTTTATTTAAAGATTTAAGTTTTTCAGAATTAAAATGACAAAAATCTTAGTTAAGGAACTGTTGTAAAAACTGGGACCAATTCTATTACATGGTGTTAAATAATATTATAATATTATTGGACAATAGCATACATACCCTTCCATTTTGTATACTGGATTATTTTAAAAAATATCAAAAAACTAAGAAATCAAAATATTAAATTTTCACAAACAAATATAGAGCAGAGTTATTTTCAACAGACAAAAATGTATTAGATAAAATACTATATACACACTAACACATTTAAAACAAATTCCAGGACTCATCGATCATTTTATTTGGAACGGTGCTGGGATTAGCGTCAATATGCCATATTGAGTATATAACCCAGGTCAGAGGTACAAGCTTCCAACCACTAGACTACCCAAAACTGTCAATGCTGCTACTTTTACTACCACATAATAACCACTTATTGAACTGTCTGAAACACCCCCTCCCCCCCCCCCCCCCCCCCCCCCCCCCACACACACACACACCTGTTAAGCAAAAATGGAAAGAATGCAGAAGCTAACCCGGGACTCAAATAATGTGTTTAATGTTCTAGTCAAGAATATTTTCCTTATATTGAGATGTTGCCAGCTCTATCAACTGAGCTACTGGCTACCTATTGAGCTCAGCCTGTCATATGCAAAATATTTTTCAAATGATCTAAATGTATGGTTTTACACAATCATATAAACTGTTTAAATCAAAATTTTAAAAATTGCAAACGGAACTCCAAATCTTTTTTCTCTTTCAGACAACAGGGATCAAAGATTGCATGTCTACATTGAAGTAGAAGATAATATTGTTGTATTTTGGTACCATGACTGCCTGAAAGTCATTCTTGTTTACTGAAGACCCCAAGTTGCTTGGTGGTCAATATTATACACATATCTTCTTCCAGGTTATATCCTCCTTCAACTGATTGAAGAATGAAGTACTGATATTTGTAGGAGTGAACAAGTGCAGGAAACTGTACAAGGTTAAAACTTTAAAATAGCCAAAAATTAAAAGAGTTTGGACACTTAAAGAATGGAAGTCCTCTAGCGTATCTGCATATTTAACTTGATCACTATTTGCTTCTATCACTCAATTTAGATGTCTATGATGTATGTGAAATATGATACAACAACTACAGAATAACACACTGGTGAACACAGAGGTGGTTTCAGTGGTCGGACACCATCCCTCCCTAACCCCCATTATTTCTGTCATTGATATGCATGACAATATTGTAACTATATCACGAGTTGTTCCCAAACACTGTCCTCTGGGACACTGCCCACAACTGTTACTGGCTCTGAATTGAGTGGCTCACAATACTGCTATGTGGGACCATGCTGACAACGGCTGCTGGATCCTGAAATGCCTGTCCAGGTAAGTTTATTCATGTCTACTCTCATAACATAGAAAATGAGAAGTATACTTGGTTAGCAAGTTCAAATCACTCCGGTTGATTTTGCCTTCTCAAAAAGTTTGAAGAAATTTACCAAGAGCTTACCGCCAGGCATCTCAAGACTGATTAGGAATATAAGTAGGTTGAAAATATTTACATTCAGACTTCAAGTAATTACTAGTCAATGGCATTTTTACGAATATAAGTGAAATATAATACTTGTATTTGGAATGGGATTTTTTTAATTTATAAACAACTTAAATTAAAGTTCATTTAATATACCAAAACTAATAAAATCTTTATAAATATGCATATATATCAATTCGCTTCACTCTCAGTATAGGCCGTGCCTACTATCATATTATGCACGTACATGTATAACTTGCAGAGATTGCAGAAAAATACAGGATTTAATGCTACATTTTGAAAAGTTTACATCTAGATCCTTAACATGTTCTAATGAAAATTGAGATCACCCTTTCACAAATCCCTGGTTATGTCAAAGTAGCATACCGCACACAGTGCATTCAAGTTATTGACAGATTGGACAAGTCTGCAGAATTTACCTGAAAGTAATTCGTTACTAAATTATTTTCCCTGGATTAAAATAAATATTCCAGAAAGTGACCAAGCCACATGCACATTCTCGTCTACGTGTAGGAAATAACGTGAAGTCCCAACCATGAGACATGATTTATGTAAAATATCGTCTCTTTTTAGATAATAAAATGTTTACAGTGGACGGAAAGTAATTATGTATTCATTTTGCAACAATATGCTATTTAATTTCTTTCACTTTAACTAAATAATTACACAGAAGCAACAAAAAACGGCACCAAAAAATGCATCAATACCTGTTTACTTACCGATGGTAGAGCCTAACTACAAATCATAAAGACGACCGGATGTTAATAGGCAAAACGTAGTGCGGTTTTTTACGCATTTGAACTTCTTTTAAAAATCAATATTTTCTAATTAAATTCTTACATGAAAGTCTGTAAATGATAATCGATGGTGATTTCATTGTAGCTACTGACTATTTGGATTTAAAGACGGACCTCCCTATTTGCAATTAATCCGCAAAATTAAAAGTAGGGCCTCTAGAAATATATGTAAACATCCGGTTTGTTGCTAATAGCAACATGGAATATTGAAAGGTTAGAACCAAAAGGTCAAACACCTTGTCATCCCGCTTTCAAATAAATAAATAAATCGATAAATCTTTAAATTAGACTTTAATTAAAAATAACGTTTGCAGTATGTTTTTCAATTCAGCTAGTTCATTTATTTATTTTTTACTAATCTTGGAAGATTATCATAAATTACATCGATGATGAGTTTTGCAGCCGAATTTTTATTATTTTTTACTAAATGAAACTTGCAAGAAAATTATTATTATTATTATTATTATTATTATTATTATTATTATTATTATTTTCTGAAATAATCAAAAACAAATCCGAATTTTAGCCTCCAGAAGCAAAGTAAAACTGAAAAGTTCAGATCAGGCACGTGAACTTCCACCAGGGAAGTGAGGCCGAGTGCTTCGGAAGGGTAAACACCTCCTGTTTAGCTAGCTAAACCCGCCACGTGTGTAATCAAACTTTGAATCTTTCATTTATATCGCATAACTCACTTCAGGGACGGTGTAGGAAACCGGGTTGTCGGGAAATAAACACTTCTCAGAACTCTCGGTAACGCTGAACTGACAAACTTTGATATTAATAATTGCCCCGAATGGGTTTCAAACCTGTTTGGTGAGAAACCGAGTCTTAGACCACTGTGCCACCGATTGTGCTATCACATGCAACAGTGGTATTTTCGTCCAGGGAAAAACGAAAATTAACTAGGGGGTGGGGGGGACAAAGGGAGACTAGACTAGTACAATAGAAATGAAAATAAAATTACGAAAACAGCTAGACAATCATGTTATATTTGATATTGTAGGAACCATCCAGAAAAAAGGAAGA